>JACBWW010000007.1:32829443-32855461 GCA_020086605.1 Lanius collurio
GTGCATGAACATTATCCAGAACTAGCATGAAAAATGTAGTCATCACTTAGGATTACTAGGACATTAATTAACTAAATTATAGAGAGTACACTTCCAAATCAGTGAAGAGCAAGCATTGCTCTAAAGCATGACACAAACCATTCAACTCACATAAGAGTAATTCTCTCAATTTTTTAAATAAGAGAAGCAATGCCATTCTTTAAAAAAAGAAGTCATGAAGAACTTGTTAAAGCCAATAGAATCCTCATACACTATCTAGCCAAATATCTGTGCCCTTTAAACAGAGGTGTGAATGAAATTATTTGAAACACTGGGAAAATTAAAAGACAAAATATCACTTTATGCAAAAAAGGTTTCCATCATAAGGACATTATCTAAATATGTCCTCTGTATGTGCATAAATGTGGTTCTTTTGGGATCAAATATTGAGGTTGTAAATTTCAGCAACTGTTTTCCATAGCTGGACTGATAAAATCTTCAATTTTCTCTGTATCACAGATAAAGCACATAAAAATTTTGTCTCTCTAGACTTATATAAATGCTATTTTGTAATTTCTGTTTTGGAAAAAATTCCTAATTAACCTCCACATAATGTAAGAAATCCTCTTAGTAACTCAAACCAAAGGAGTATTGTATAACAGTAAAGTGAAAAAAATGTATTTGGGAAATAAAGAAAATTTTTCTTTTATTTCATACATTTCTGTTTAAGTTCTAGTTTTGCTCATATAACATTTATCTTCTTTTACAGTGATTACACATAAAATCATTCTTTTCTGACAGTAAGAATTCTATACCTTATATAGAATGGTCTATAAAGAAATGTGAAAAATATGGAGCCAGCAGACCTTACTGCCTAGTGTGGGTATGGAAATGAGGAATTGATGAATGCAGGGACAGTTGCATTTCTCTGAAATGCTCTATGGATACTGTCTTCTTTCCAATCTCTTACATCAGGTAATTAAAGTGGCAAGGAAAGAGAAAGGAAAGGGACAGATCAGTCACAAGCTGACAGAAAGCTCAGCTGCTCTCAAAGTATGAGAGCTGATGGAAAATTTTCTCCTTTTTGAAACTTGAATGGTGCATTTGAGGGACACACATAGACCAGGCCTTCTGATCTCTGCTTTCACAGGGCATCTGGGAGCTGGGGCAAAACTGCTTCACAGTAGGAGGAGGCAGGCAGTGAAGGCTAGAGAAGCCCATGGATCCTAGATTACTTAGATCATACATTATGAAGAAATTATTTACTCTAAGGGTGATGAGGCACTGCAAAAGATTGTCCTGAGAAGCTGAGGATGCCCCATCCCTGGAAGTGTTCAAGTCCAGGCTGGATGTGGCTTTGAGCAATCTGATTTAGTTGAATATGCCCCTGCCCATAGCAAGGACATTGGCATTGGATGATCTTTAAGGTCCCTTCCAAACCAAGCCATTCTATTTATAAGAAAGTGTTTATTAGGATAAACTGTGCTGACATATCAGAATGAACGAAAGGAAATAATGGAAATTAACTTGGCTTCTCTTAATATTTAATATGTTATCTATTATCTAATATAATATCATATATTTTATCTAACACATTTATTAAAGAATGCCCACTCAAATTGATCCATGGCATGGGTCTTCTGTTTCAGCAGATTAAAACTTACACTAAATAAAGAGACTTCTGGGACTGATGCCTGGAGAACATTTCATATGTTTTCTCTAATCCCTCTTTTGTGTAAGTATTGCTAGGTATGATGAAAACTATTCCATCCTGTTCTGTGGATAGAAAGAGCTCCTAAGAGGCAGACTGGGAAGAGCCTCTTCATTTATTCTGGTGGCCAGAAACACTCAGACAGAATATCTGAGAATTTAAGAATTGTTTCTTACTCTAATCAATAAGTTGTTGAAGACTTTAAGCCTTTTATTGGAAGCAAAGATTTTAGAGAGGAGGTTTGTTGCTTTGAGTGTGTAATGCAGGAAGTCCCTGCGATATAATTGGGGTTTACTACTTCTGACTCAGTTAAGGACAGCAATACATTAAACTGCAAAAATAGGAAGATAGAAAGTCCCATATGTTTAATTACTGATATTTGGACAATTGACTATTTATTTTTATCTCAAAACCCACTGTATTTGAGCAAGTTCATAGGTAAAATGCATGTAAAAAAAAAAAAAAAAAGTCTCAGACACCTTGAAGGGTTTTATCCGTCTTCTTTTGCTACTCAGAAGAAAAAAACCAGAGGACTATGTCTCTTTTTCTTTAGTTACTAATATCTTTTCAACATCACAGCCTTCATTTATTTTTAATGATTGATGATATGAAGATGGTTTTTGTCATTACACAGCCTGACCTCCCTCAGGACCTGAGCTGAAAAAAGCTAATATTTCATACATTACTTTGGAAAACACTTCTGTCTTTTGCTGCCCTCTGAACTACCACCAACACACGGCAAGTGCGAAAATGAAAAAATGACCAAGACTGAGTGCCACTGAGCTGTGTTGCCTATTGTAAAAGTCCTATTTCTGAAGAAAGACAATTTCTTTTGAAATGAAATCTTCAGTCCATTGAAGCCTGAATGACCACTTGATAATTTGTAATATTACCATTTATTATATTTTTCCTTGCAAGCAAAAATTTTTCCTGTCATGATACTACCTATAGATGTCTTTTACCCCTAGATTTTATTTAGCAATTCTGTCCACTCTCCTGACAACAGTTAAACCTTAAATAATTTGTCTTCTCATTTATGAGGATATTTTTAGTTTTGCACTGGAAATAGCAGCCTTTAAAATAAAGCTTATCATAAATATTGGTTATTTAATCACTTTCTTTCATGACTCCCTAATAAGTCAGACCCAGTTCTAGGATAAGCCCACATTTAGAGGGGATACAGTTACTGTTAAAACATGGCAATCTCTCTTTCTGTAATTACAAAACTTCATCATATGCCTCAAACCCTAATCCTCTACTACTATTTTCACACCAAAAAACCTAATCATTATTACAAATTTAAGACAACATTCAAAGTAGCACAAATAATTTCAAAATAGACAAAAAAAGTTCTAACAGAAAGAAAATGAAACCTTTTTTACTAGCAAATTGCAGCATTCTCTCTGATACACTAATGGTAGGCTTTTGCTTAGGTTCAGGTCCTACCTAATGTTTAGAGATTTCTTCCTAAGTTCACTCCATCTGAGGTTCATGTTATCCAGACGTCTCTGCAGCAGGGTTGCATCCTCAGAGCCTTCCAGGGACCTCAGGATTTTCTGTCCATTTTCATCCAGGCTGTGAAAGATGTCAGTGTGAGCATCAATTTCTGCCTGTAGCTCCTATGGAAGGAATAGAAAACAATATTTCTAATTTCTTAAAAAAAATCATAGAAATTATGATTTTTCAAAAGAGTGGAAAAATTCTCAGTGCAACAGAGAGCACAAGTTTTGATTACTCTTTTTACAGCAATATCATGTCCTGTACACATAGCCACATTTCCCTTTCACATGAAGGCCATTAGCATTGAATTCAACCTTTTTTCCATACGGAGCCTACTGCACAAAATTTAGAAAGCTAAAGGTGTAGCCTTTGACAGGCAATAAAGCAAGGACAAGACATATTTACTGTGCTGATGTGGGAAAAACAAAGAAACACAAAATCCTCAGGATCCCAGGTAAATCTGACCTTCACATGGTACGTCTTCCTGTGCAACATTTTCAGTTTGAGCTGGGGACTGCAACACCGGTCCTGCTGCATGGCAATTCCAAGAAATCTAGGCGTCTGCAGCAGCTGGGCTTCAAAATGCCAAGTTCACTTACATTCTGTTGACAGAATGCATTTTGGAGCTCAGGCCTCAGCAGTCAATAGCAATAAACAGCCACTTTGTGCCATATCAAAACACTGGTTGGGGCCATGGCTGTAGGAGGGCCTGAGAATAGCAAGGACCTAGAATATGCAACTGGCAGCTCATGTTGAACAGCCAACTTTTCTTATCGCCTCGTAACTGCAGGCCAGCTCTAAATTTTGAATTCATTTTTTCCCCCTCATTTTTAGCACGGCTGTTTCTGCCAAAAGAACATTCTTTAGAGAGCTGCCTGGTACCAGCATTCCTGCCTGCCCACACAATCAATGCAGCCTTTGTACGCTGGCTGCCCTTCCCCAAGACGTTTGCATGCTGCAGCTCCACAAGGTCAGATTCATTTGCAGAGAACAGTGGTCATTAAATAGAAGAAAAATAATAATAACAATAATAATAATTTCAACACGTACATGAATGAGCATACATGTAGTTTATATGCAACTACATCTGCACAAAAGTAATTTTACTTTCAAACAAAGAAGAATACAAAGACACAAAGAAATAATGAATAGTGAATAAAACTCCACATTTTCTCCTGGGATGATGGGGCAATGAGATTTTTGGTGGTGGATTCTTGCTGCCTGAAATGGGAGTGCGAGGGTTGAAGTGGGGAAGAGGAAATGATTTTTGGCATTTGAGAACAAGACCCAGTGCTAACTGAGCATCAAAGACAATCCCCAATGGAAATTTTTCACAATTTTTGTCAGGAGAATGACTTTGAAGGAAGGGAGCACACAATCTGTCTACTTGGTGTGTTCTTAATTGAATTGGTTTTATTTGATATTTTAAGTGCAATGTTAGCTGCACTGAATCATGAATAGATTGTCCTTGCTCACCTACTGCTGTTCCAAATGTCCTTAGCTGGATACCTATTGCTTTCACAGCAATGACTAGCATAATATTTGGGGAAATTTAAGATGGGCTAGCAATGTCTTTGGTACAGCGTAAGAACCCTTCTCCAACTATTTTACTTATCTGTTGTCATTCAAGCAGTAAAGTACTTAGGAATGAGTTTGAGATACATCAGAGTTAACTCTGCAGAATGCAACTGTTTTATAAACATTGTGTTTACTTATTGTTGTTCAGGAAATTAATATTTTTTTTTTAAATTGCATTGTTAAGGTACATAAAAATGTACAATATTCCAGGTAGGAATGTCCTTACTTGAAAAGTGGTATTTTATTTCTATTCTGAATATTGCTAGCTTCCATTTCCAGCTGGGATATTTTATTTTTGTTTGCTTGAATGAAGAATACTCTATTACCAAATTTCTTTCCTTCCATGTATGCATTTGGAGATATTAAACTAGATTAAGTTTAACAATACTAATGTAAACAGCTGAAACAATGTGTAAAAAAGGATAAAGCTCACAGCAAAAAAAAAAGTAACTGTTAATGTCTGTACAGTTCCAAAGTTCTTCTACATTTAATAAAGAATAAATCTATTACTGGATTAAAAAATTATACGCACTACCTGTTGCACAAAGTTCTCAGTTTTCAGGGTAGTGATGGAAACACCAAACTTATGAACTTTTTCCTTTTTCTTGGCAAGAACACGTGCCATGAAACATGTTGAATAACTATTCACAGTAGGAAGCTGTCAAATCTATGCCCTCTTGGTGTTTTACCACACATATACTCATAGTATTATATAAGACAAAATTTAAGAAAAAAATCTGTTCACATTTTTCTTATGTTTAGAAAGTGTGTCTCATAGTCTACATATTTTATGTTTTTCTCCTGACACATACATAATTCTGAAAATAAAAACAAGCCATATCCTTTTTTATTTCAGAATACTACATACTATCACAACACATCTGGACAGTTAAGTGGGCAATGAACGTGATAAGTGAAGTATTCTCATCAAAAGCTTAACATTTCCTTATTCCAAATTGCTTGTGTATACTGCACTTCTTCTAATGATCCCAAAAGTAGTTTATTGCAGCTATGCAGAAAGCCTGCACTGACAAAAAACCAAGATAACAACAAAGATATTTGCTCCATTTAGGCTGGTGCATGTCAGAACCTTTCTCTGTGACATTTACACATCCCAAGAGAAGCACAGAGCATATAAGCTCTATATACCTTTTGTTTTCTGAAATAAATAAATCCTTGTTTTAAAAACACAATATAAACAAGATTCTTTTTCTTGACAACAATAAAGCAGGAAGAGCTATTTAATCTCAAAAATTGTTAAAATATTTGCAAAAGTACACTACCATTGATGTCATACCATGAAGCATAGCATATAGGCACTAAATATATTTTATTTATTTCACTTTAGTATTTTCTAATGTGTTCAAACACATGAAAGGACTACAGTGGATAAAAAAATCAATCTTGGTATAATTCTACTGAGTTACAGTTGGAGTGTACGCTGTATTTTTGCTGCAGTTATTACTGAGAGTGTGTTGAAAAAAGATTGGCTATCTGCTCTTAAAAAGAACAAAGACCAAAAAATGAAAAGCATCTTTTTGATCACAAGTTACTACTTAGAGTGAGCTGAACTGTCCGGAAAGATCTGCAAGTCCATTAGGTGCTGAGTGAAGTCCTCCTTTATTCAGATGAACTACACAGTTAGATGACAAAAGGGTCCATATTTGCTTGTGGAAACTCAGCTAAATGGCTGTTGGAGGTTTCTACACATTTAAAAGGGTGTATTTACATTATTTTATTATACAGAATAAGTGTGCAACTAAGACACAGAACTAGAGTAGTAAAGAGATGCAATGTATTTCATCTTGAGGAAAGCAAAACTTGCTGGGCAAAATAGGGTGAGGAAATTTACTTTGGCTGTTTCACTTTTGGCCTTGAAACCACTCTGCATGATTTCAGAGAACTACACTAACGTGGTAATTGAGCACACCCAGCACTTGCAAAAAGCTAGAGGGTGGATATATTTCTCACTTGCTCAATTCAGTTGTTGTCCCTTGGAATTGCTGCTGCCATTCTCCATGGAAGAAGAGATCCTCACTGCCCTAATTCTTTTGGTAGGCAGAAGAAATTCACTTGTGGCTCCTCAGGTTTTATTTTACACAGAGCCCTGCTAAGCGCAGCTGAGCTGTCACTGTGAAATCCAATGCACTAAAAGTTCTGTCAGCTTCCACACAGCACAGCTAATCCCCACAAGAATTCAATATGGTTTGAGATACCTCAGCAGAAATAATTAATCAGTGTCAATATCCTTCGTATCCCACATGCAATGCATAGACAGAACATATAAAGGACATGACGCATGTCAAAATTTGCCATTATTTTGGCAATACATCAGAGAAAGATTAGTAGTGTAGAAATAAAGTGAAGTCCTAGAAAGAAGGAATTGGTTATATTTCTTGGACTATAGACGAGTCATACTAAAACATGGAAATCAATGCAGCACAGCTGATGAACCACTTCTCTTTTATACAAGGTTAAAAAAATTAATTATGCAATAATTTAAAGAAATGAAAGGACCCTAATTCTCCTCTATTTGCAACTCTGTAAGCACATCTTAGCAGTTTAACAATTGGATTTCAAATTAATCATCCCACTTGATTTCATTTAATTACATCTAAACTCCTCTAAATTTCTGAATCTGCCTAAAGCATAAACTCTGTGTGAGGGTTCAGAGTTTGAGACATTTTTTCAGTGCCCTGGCACACTCCAGCAGCCTTTGGAGGCACAGAGATCCATGTGAGTGGCATTGCTCTCAAGATCACAGCTTATTCTTCTGTCTGCAGACAGAGGAATAGTTTTGTGAGTGTTACAGTTATGGAGATGTTGAATTAAGGGCTACAGCACAGCAAGTCAAATGCATTTTAAGCACTTGAGTGATAGATTCAGTGCAAGGTGAACTTGATCTATTTCTTTTGTTTCTGGCAAAAGAAAGGCAGTTTGCACCAGGCTTTATGGCAATGTCTCCTTGTGAGATGGTTGTTACCATCAAAGCATTTGAACAGAAAGAAATGTATACCTTTTTGAAAGAGAAAATTTGTATCTGAAGATACCATGATTTAGATTAATGATGGAACAAACCAGTGAAGTACTTCTGCTGGTTTGCAAGGCATTTCTGGTTCCATGGGAGTTTTGTCTTTTAAATGTCATAGTTCTTTTAAGAACTGGTTGTTTGATTTGGGTTTCTTTTTTTTTTTTTTTGATGTTCCCCATTCCTCCATCAAGATTTTAAGTAATTTTCTCTCCCAGTCCATAAGCAAAACTTTTATTGAGTCTTAGAATGAGACCATTCACTGAACAATTTACATAATGATAGAAACTTCTCAAATGAGATTTAAAATATAATTAAAGGGCAGACTTACTGAGTTAAAAGCATTGTTGTGAAGTGGCTATACATCATCATGCCAAGAAGCCTCCTATTCAGCTAGCCTATGGCATGACCCCAATTCCAGTCTGGTATGATTACATCTCTGAGTTTCATGCTAATGACTTGATTAAAAAGAATGATAAAAAGGTCTTTTCCATTGTAAAGATAAGCTTATGAATATAATTAAGGCATTTCTGGTTTCACAACACATTTTTCAAGATAAAAAGGGTAAGAGCTAGTCCTCTAAGAGAGAATCAAGTGCTGATGAATGGAAGCCAAAAGTATAACTTTGCCCTACAGGAAATAATCTGTGCAAGTTGTATCTATCATTGTTATGGTTTAAAATTCTACAAGTCTCAGAGAAAGATATGACCAAGCTTCATATTCAAATGCTAATTTCATCTAACAGAAGATTAAAAAAGCTTCTTTTAGCAAGTTGGGCTGTTTTCAGAAAATATTATTTTTATAAACAGGCAAAAGAGCCTTCAATTGAGATTATATTCAGATTGCAAGAGACTACATGGTGCATCTAAGGATTCAGCAATCTCACTGACAGTAAGTGCAAATGCAGTGTGGGCTTCTGGGTTTTATTTACATTTACAAGGCTGCCTCAGCTTTGGAATAGTCACTCTTTAAGAGCACTAACACAATCATTTGAACATATACTTGTCTCTAGTGTGCAGATATTTATTCATAGAACTGACTTTTGAGACCTCTAGCAATTAATTTGTATTCAATTATTAGCCAATTACATATGTTTGTGAGGGATTTATGGATTTCTTGTACATGTTTTTTGAAGAATGAGAAAAAATCTGCTTTTATTTACATGTATTGAAAATATCAGTAAGTATAAAAAATAAACCATTTTTAAAAAACAAATCTTCATGCATTTGTGGTTTCATTTAGGATTTGATCCTTGTCTAGAGAAATAGATTCTATTCTGATAACAGAAACTTCAATGGAAATTATTATTTTCACTGTTACCTTACTTTTCTTACCATTATATCTAAGATGGAAACCCTAAATAGAAAGAAACATCGTGTTAGTCTGAGGTTACACCAATGCAGAAAAATTCCCTGTAGCCACGGCAATGAAGAACTTTTACTGTATGGTATAAAATATAAATATGTATTTTACTAACATAGCTTGTACTCTCTTTCAGGCAAGCCAATCCAACAAAGCAAACAAAGCACATTTTTCAAGTAGGAGTTGCAAGTGTTCTGTGTCAGAAAACCAGCCACCTCTACTGAGATGTCTAAGAATGGGCTTAGCTATCTGCCTTTGAAAACTCTGTATTTGAGGGTTGAGTGAGTGGGAGGCAAACAGCATAAATGTGCATAGAATCATACACACAATTTTCTGAAAGCAAAACCATAAGGCCCATTACAGACTAGCAGAGTTTTCTAGATTGTAGAATGTATTCTGCTCCCACCAAATATGCACACCCCGACCTCCAGACTTCAGTGAATGTCTGATCCATTCCACCTGCACATGCTGTCACCACACTCACCCTGTCAATCTTTTGGCAATCTCTCTGCAGCAAAATGATTGTGCTGCTACCTTCAGTATGTCTAATTTTTCCTCTCTCCACTTTCCAGAAATCAAACAGTAACAGCACAAAGAACATCTTACTCTATGGGAACATTTACTTTGTTACTCAGGCAAGGTCCTAAAGTCCTGCTGCACAGTTTGGAGAGTATTTACCTCTATTAATTCTGCTGACATTCCAGTACTTCCAAATAATACTGATTTCCTTTTACAACACAGGGCTGGAAAGGCTGAACTACACAACTGTCTCTAGGTCTGGAGGAAATAAAAATCTTATGAAAGAAGGAAGGACAGGGTTTTTTCTCTTTCACTAACCAATAGTGAAAAATACTTTATATCTGTTAAGTACAAATGACCTTTTCAAGAAGAAAAACTATTTTTATGTACAGAATTGTATATTTGTTTCATAGAAATGATACACCAACATGTTACAATAAGGTATTTCATATTTTAGCACTTATGAACTTCATATTTATTTCATCCTTCCCCAAATACATAAACGTATACAATCCTCTTTCATACCCTGTTAAAACAAGAATTGAAGGCATTTTACACTTAAAGTAAATTATTTCTGTTCAAAGCATTATCCTGATTCTTTCTGTCACGAATAATTTTTGCAATCTTCTCTTTTCTAAAAAAACCCCAAACCTGACATTTAAAACTTTTCTTGGTAACATCATTGATGTCTGAAGAGAAATAATTGGTACACCAGTTTCATAACATGATGCTCAATTAATTAAAAGAACGTAAAGTCTCATTAAAAGAGAACAACCCAAAACATAAAGCAGAAACTAGAGGCCTCATACATTACTAAAACTGGTTCAAGCAGACCAATAACTACAGTGGTTTTAGGACTCCTTTTAGAAGGAATTTTCATCTTTCCATAGATAACGAGATTTCAATAAGGAATTGATACTATTCCAGGTGTTATTCTCTACCAGCATGCAAGATCCATTACAATTAACTGTTCTTAATCAAGACCAAGTTAATTGGGACCCAGTGAGCATTATGCAAGAGACAATGTTGGAAAAGCTCCAGTCCTTCTTCACTACTTGTGTCAAATCCTCCCTGCTGGAGATATCCTGAGGAAGGGCCAGGAAGGGCAGACACTTGGGCATTACAAAGGGCAAAAATACATTTCATCTCGATTTTCAGTGGAAATCCAGCTCATGCTAATGTGGCCTCAGGTTCTTATGACTTCCTTGATTTTTAGCAAGAGATGCCAGTAAAGTTACCACAGATAAAGCTGCTGTACAGCCCTCAAGTGTTATCAAAGTCACTTTAATAATTGATGTTGGCTGTTCCTGTCACAACAGAACAGAATTCACCAAGTGTTGGTCAGTTTACTCATTAACGCGAGCTGGGTTTAAACTGCTATGAAGAAAGTTGGTTTTATATTGCTGCTGATGTTTTAACCACAAGCCTGCTCAGTATGAGGGGCACCACACGTTTAAATGCCCAGTGAGAAACCAACAGGCCACAGCTGCCATCTGTGGCACCTCTCTGTGTAAGTGGACTCCGTCTAAATGCAACAACAGGCAGAGCCACAGAGGCTCAGGCAGCCCTGAAGAGCTGTTGCCAAAAGGGCTGGCACAACAGTAGAGGAAGCTGTCAGGCTCAGGACCAGGGTGGCTGCAGAGAGGTGCTGCCACCAGCTGCAAGGTCCTGTGGGTAAGGCGATGCTGCCACTTCCCTCTGTGGCCTTTCCCTTCTGACCCTTGAAGCCCAAATCCTCAGCTGCCCACTCACACCAACACTGACCACAACACTAGGGCCTCCACCTTTAATCCTGTACTGTCTCAATACCCAAAACTCAACAGCTGAATTAAAATGCATAGGGCTGCTTCTGTTTGTTAACTTGTGTTGAGGTGTTCAGCCATTCCAGCCACTACTGTATTGGAGAGCTGTATCGGTGAGGAATTTGACAGAAAGGTCCACCCTCATTAGTTTTCAGCTCTAACAAGTTCCTTAACTTCATGTTTTTCTGAATAACTGGAACCACACCAGAATCATGTTCTGCATGATTTATTTTAGGTGCTTTAATAATGCATGTTGACTGGCTTGAAATAAGCAAATAACTGGCAAAAGTTCAGAATCTGAAAACGGAATACATTTCTAACAAAATCCTTCCAAATAGCAACATTAACTATCAGATTGATTGGTCTCTCTGTGGCAGTCTAACCATCTTTTGCTGCAGCCAGAAATCAAAAGCAAAATTGAACAGAATTCCTGCATTAAGGGCTCTCTGAATAAGATTTACATTACAAAATAATTATTTGGTATTTTCTTGGATTTACTCACAAGATCAATTTACTCCCACAGTAAATACAATATCAGGTTGAAATGGTAAATATCACTGAAAAAAGAGATGAGATCACCAGTAAATTCTGACATGAGATAAACTTGTATCTTAGCATATTTTTTTTAGGAGACAAGTTACTTGGGAGTGAAAATTAGCTTCTATTCATGTTTTTTTAGTTTGACATTAAGAAAATCTATTAATTTGGACCACTCAGTTTGTCAAATCCACCAACTGAAAAGAAATACACTTGTTCCTTCAATTTTCCCTTCATTCCAGTAAAAGAAAAATAATTCCACTATCATAATGAAAATCATATTATTTTAATTCAGAAGTCATACTGGTCAAGTCATCTCAATCCAGGTAAGAAAACCAGCTCCAAGAGCAACAAGCTAAGAAAAGTGAAATGCACACGTTTAAACTTAAAGTATATTTGGTACTAATGAAGGAACAGAGGTGAGCATACAGTAATAGAGGTAATAGAGAAAATATACATGAAATTAAAACAAAATAAAAAGCAAACAAAACCCACCCTTCCCATCTAGAATCAGAGTCTTTCTCTTTAAACTTAAGTAAGAACTCAGGGCCTTCAGAAGACAGAATACACTCTTGTCAGTAAGTCAATATATCAGACAGATCTTAAATACTGCAGGAAATTCATGTGCTCCTACTTAAGTTTCTGTAGAGATCAAATATGTCTCTTCTCCTACTGTCACTCCAAAGTATGCCATCCAGTTCCAGGTTTATACCCTGGAATTGCTTTTATAGCTCTTCAGTCAAGATTACTTATCAAACACTTTATAAGTTGCTGACAGAGGACACTTCAAGTACTTGACTTCAGTGCTAATCACATCAAAGTCACTTTCATTTCCAGAAGTTTTTGATATGTTTTTGTCATTAGCCTCAATGATATGCTAAACGTGACACAAACATGTGGCTGAGAGATACTTCTTCAGAAAGCAGTTCATAAAATAACCTAAGGTCTCACATATTCATAAAATTCAGGAATACACTTGAAAACAGGGCTCAAGTACCTCAGAAAGCAGAAGACTTTGCTCAAACATGCAGTGCAGCCACATTAGTTATACCACCCAAAGGTGGAAAATGTGCTGAAGAACCCTGCATAGTACCACAGGCAACCTTGGAAATGACACTGTCAAAACCAGCATATCAGGTTGCAACAAAAAGAGTGTACTGTCAGTTTATTGTTCATAATAACTGCTAACTATTTCTCAAGAGACAAAGTTGTATTTTAATGAAAAAAAAAATTAAAAGGAAAAGACATTGTGGAAACCTGGATTGCCATAACTGTTTTACTCCCACAGCAGCTTTTGCAGCAACTGTGTATTCAGGAGGCTGCTGAATGGCATTCATGTAAGACACCCAAAGATACCAACAATGCCTGCTTTTGTAGGAACTCTGCTGACAGTAGGCAGGAGAAGCCAGATAAATTTGGTTTAAACAGGACTGCTGCCATCTAAAAATAGTCCTCTAAGATTCTCTTCAGATTCAACCGGAACAGAAACAACACAACCAACCAACCAACCAACCAACCAACCCCATATTTAATATAATTCTGAAAAAAAAAATACATCTTGTTTATGCACACTGTGGTGGGTTGACCCTGACTTGATGCCGGGGGCCGTCCTCAGCTGGTTGGGGGGAGAAGGTAAAACAAAAGGCTCATGGAGGAGGGTAAGGACAAGGAGAGATAACTCACTAGTTAACATCAGAGGCAGAAGAGACTCTATTAGGGAAAAGAAGTTTAATTCATTATAAATCAAATCAGATTGGGATAATAAGAAATAAATTCTTAGAACATCTTCCTCCTACTCCTTCATAGAATCATAACATGGCTTAGGTTGGAAGAGACCTTTAAAGACCATCTAGTCCAACCCCCCTGTATCTTCAAATAGATGAGGATGCTCAGAGCCCTATCAAGCCTTACCCTGAATATTTCCAGGCACAGGGCTTCCAGCATCTCTCTGGGCAACCTTTCCCAGTGTATTAACACTTAATTGTAAAAAAAAAAAAAATTATCCCTTATCTCCAATCTAAATCTACCCTTACGGAAGCCACCTGGTGACTCCTCTGCTACTCAAATCTGGCCATATAAATCCAAGACACACACTCATTTAGTTATCACATCTCTCTGTATCAAACTCAGAGAAAGAAGCAACACTTCTAGAAAAAAAATTACTTTGCATTCCCTTGGGATTAACACCCACTATTTCTACTCTGCCTATAAAGCAGCTTTATAGGTTTCTTCATATCACATCCACAGCAATTACTGTTCTCATGAAGTTGTCAATTGCAATATATTATGTTCTGATTTCTAGAAAACTCTGCAAATTTTAACACCCATTCAAAAGACTTTTGTACATAAAAAAGTGAATGAAGAAGAATGTAACGAAATGATAACAGGGGTATCTGGGTTACTGTGTTGCATGTGAAGGATCACAGAGGGATAGTTTCTACCTTTGTGTCAGGGAGTACAGTTTGCTCACAGAAACAAAACCAGAAGTTACATGTTCCCTATGGAAATAAGATATCCTTTTTTCCTATAATCCCCTTTGAATTATCACTACTGCTTTCATGAAAGAATTAAAAAGAACTATGTATGGATTTTAAGCCCAGAAAACTAGGCACAGGAGACACATTTTATGCTTTGAATCTTTGAAAAAAAAGATACATTTCCTATCTTATTAGAAGTCATGTAAAATAATTCCTATAATGATTATATGCTAACATCTGCATATGAATTCCTAATAACAGGAAATCCAGGCTAGAGGTGAGGGAAGAGACAGAGAGAGATAGAGACTAGGTTAAAATATAACTTACATCCCAGAAGTAGTTTTATGAAGTTCTAGGTCACTGTCTTACCCCTGTGGAATGACATTAAGAAAACCCAGAGATTTAAAAGATTAAATTAGGCAAACTATGGCTGAACCAGGATGAATTTAATGTCCCTCAAGGGACTCATAGCAATAGTCACTGTTACACTATTCAGTGTAATGCCAATTACTTATTATTGTCTATCTACAGATATTTGACATATAATCAATTTTGTGTAGAAAGAATTCTCATGGCATGAACCTATTCATAACTGACAGAGCAATGTCACTATTCAGCAAATACTCACTGAACAAGGGATAATAATGCACCTGCATCATGCACTCATTCAGTGGTCAGTCTCACTGAGATCAAAACTTCTTTTCAGATACACTGTTTTTATCTGAAATGCCTATTGTGTTAAACTGAAATCGATCTGACTAACACCAGTATAAAAACCTCTGTCTGTACAGTGAAAAGCTTACCTTCTCCTCTTGAGCCTGACAAAACTTCATGACTGACCAACCTCATAAGAGAGAAAGAGCTTCCTGGAAAAGTCAACTTTCTTATTTATCTCATCTCATTTACCAATCATTTACCAAAGTATTTTTTATAAAATTAACAAAAAAAAAAAGGTTGATCTGAAATCCAAATTCAATAATTTGTCTGTAATTATAATTTGTCTGTAATTTTCCAACAGCTTCTATACATTTGACGCGGTAATAGAGAAAAATCAGAATCCTCTTTCCACATCAGTGAGTGTTCTGAAAAAAAACACCCTTTCACATACAGTGCTTCATAATCTAACTGTACCACTAAGTGAAATACTGATGCTCAGTTTCCCAGTGGAGCTTTGTGTGCCCTTTGCAATCTTGCTAAAGCCTGAAAACCAAACACTGACACTCAGAGTTCTGGTTCCTGTTACTCAGGAATTGCCTCTGTTTGCCAAGGGCACGCAAGTGAGGACAGACATGAGTTGCTGCTTAAACAATATCTCAAGGGGACGCAGCCTTATAAGAAACAAAACAAAATAAAAGAGTGTGTAGGAGGAAATTTTAGGAGCTGATGAAAAAGTAAGTGTGGCAAACCTTTTACATTTCCTCTTTTTACATTCATTTACTTGCCAAAGGACATGCTTGGTATGTAGAATTTATCCTAGATTAAAGGAAATGAAAAAAAAGAACCATCAAGGAATGAACTTACAATTCATATATTTGCATATTTGGAAAAAAAAACCCCAAACATCAAAAAAAAACCCCAACCAAAACCCAGGCAAAAGGAAAGTCTTTTCCATAAGCAAAATATCATCATCAGGAAATAGAATAACACCATCATCCTTCAAATATACCTACACACATGCCACAGCAACCATCTGCCAAAATGATCTTGCTGTCACAGTTAATTCCGAGAATCAGACACACACAGTCTGTTCAGCACAACACCAACCTCTATGCAGATGGGATGTGAGCTTTGAAGCACAGCCTGCACTGATTTACCAACAACAGCAGGTGATCCCTAAAACCTCAATACAGCATCCCAAATTCAGGGATAGAAAAGTAACCATTGCCCAGGATTAGCTTTCTATCAATCAGTGCTGCTTTAATCTCTGTTGTGAAAACTATCAAATCAGAAGGATTAAGAGTCTGCTCAAAAGGATACAAAAGCAGGAAGGAAAACGTTTGGAGGGCACTAAACAGTCAAGCCAAGCTTCTGCAGCAAAAAAAAAAGAGTTCCTTGAAGGAACTGTGAAACTGGAAGGACCAACTTTTCCCTGCTGTTCATACCTGTCCCTGGGGTTAAATCTGTCTGACAAACTCCCCCCTACACAAAAGGCTTGCTTTAGAAGAGAGGCACTACTCTGTCTGCTGTTGCAATATGTCTTTCTACCTTTGTAGTATCTCCAAAACTTGAGCTCACCCTGGATGTGACAGCTGTAGGCTGCCTCTTACAGAGGAGAACACCATCAGGACCTGTGCAAGTCATCCTTCAGGTCTCCTGCAGGGCAATGCCAGCTTAAAATGAGGAGATCTCTTTCATCCCTGGATAACCCAGAAAAGTCTTGGGTCTAATTCCTTTGAAATAGAAAATAGACTTCTATAAATTCCATTGCAGGTCCTCTCAAAACAGGGACAATAAAAACTTTAGTCTACTGTACACTTATTGTTCTGTATAATCTGACTTTTCATGTCATCTCTATTTAAAGAGTATAATTAGTCTAAATACCGCTTCCTAGTTATTTAATGTCAACATTTTTATGTGACTGCATTCCCTAAAAGTCATGGACAATATTTACAGCAATCAGAATGCTGCAGTTACAGTATTAGAATGATTTCTGGCAATGAGTGGTAAAACATCAGCAATTTTGTTTCAAGAAAAAGCTAGACTTTTGAAATCCCCTTTGACTTGGAGTTAACCTAAGGCATTTTGCTTTTAGTTCCTTCCTTAAAATTACAAAAAGCACCCTGACAGCTAACATGTCAATGGCTCAGTTATACCCCATGTAAAAACCCAAGATTCATGCAGATCTTTCTTTTAAAAAGTTAATTATTATTAGTGCTAATTTTTTTTTATTTGCTGACACTTAAATGAAGTATCTGAAGTAATTACTTATTACTAGGATATAGAAAAAAGATCAAAAAACCAACACAAAATACAACCCTAAAGGAAGAGAGAGAATTACTAGACTACTGTGTAGTACACAGTTCTTTTTAACTGACTCATTTGGGGCACGTCAGACCTGGAAACAACTGTTCTCTGAGTTTCACTTGAAGTTACAATTGAAAATCTCACCCAGAATGGGATAGGAACATTTAATGAATGACTGACTTGGAGAGATAACATAATTCAAATTTCCTTTAATAATAAACTGTGAAGAAGAAAAAAAAAAAAAAAAAGAATAATGCTTTGGAACTTTCAGAACTGTTTAATTTTTACAACTTTTCATCTTATACAAACCAAATAAACAGCAAGAGACACAGGTTTCTTTAGTGATATTTCTTTCACCTGTGACTGAAAAAATTTTAAAATGACTTCTAATAGTGAATTGTCACTGAAGTTACATGTCCCTGCAACAGAGATCTGAACCTGAAATATTCAATGATTAAGACCAGCATCGTGTTGGGCTCATGTATTCATTAGTCATTAATAAAATTTTCTGGAATTTATAAAAACAGAAAATGAAGATCACTGAAGATGTTACATCAGAAAAATAACACTTCCATTTCACCAGCATGCTTTCCTGCAACTGCTCATGAAGAGAAGTTTGGCCATCCCTGTCTCACCAGAAAAAGGAAAATTCCTTTCAGAAAGATGCAAGCACAAATAAGAATGGGTTTTGTTGGGTTTTTTGGTTTGTCTGTTTGTTTTTTTCTGATAAGTTGCAGTGAAGCTGTCCTTAAGTTTCTTTGCTCAATAATCTTCCAATAATTTCCTGAATTAATTGAAAGAGAAAATAATTTATACCTTAACCTACTCTCAAGCCTAGGTTCTGAGATATGCAGAGCTATTTTGTTCTTGGTACCACTGTCTTGTGGGTTTTTTTTCCACTAATCTTAAGTTCCAGGACTGGAGTTCTGGGATGGAGAACTCCAGGCTGTTCAGGAGGGCAGGCAGCCCAGGCCAGGTGGAGGTGTCACACCACGGGTCATGTAAGGGAGAGATTTGACTGCACACCCCTACAGGGCATGGTGTGGGGCACAGTCTCTGGGTCAGAATTAGGTGGCTGGAAAACAAAGATGTTGTAGTGGATGTCTACTACATCTAAAGGGCTGAAGAAGAAGAAGAAAGATAGTTTAGAACTCACGAAGAAATAAAGCATTACCCTGAAACGTCCAAGTGGACTCCTTTGGACAATATAATCCACAGCTTAGCACATCAGTAAATTCACACCAGAGAGAAGGGCATAAAAGCAAATTAGATAAAGCTTGTGATATGCCATCACAGCATAAAAAAAGCCAGAATAATTCTATGTTATAAGCAAACAATTATTATCTTTATAGAAAGAAGATTTATTTACAGCTTGGTAAGACCCTGTCTGGTAATTTTTTCCTGATATTTAACTTAAACTTCTTTTTGTTTCACAATAGAACCACTTAGCTTCTACTGACCTCTTGTTTCACTGTAAACAATTTTTCTTCCATTTTCTTGCTTCACCCTTCAAACTTCAGTGGACAGCTATTTCTTTTGTGGACCCTTCTGTACAAAGTGGCAAGGGCTGAATGAAGTATAGAGTCTACAAGCCAGTTTTAATCAAACAGCAGTGCATGTTCCTGTCTTCAGAAATAGGATACTTACTGTGTTCTTTTTAATTGCCAATTCTGTAACTGTCAAATAACCAATTTTGTCTTGTCAAGTTTTGATCTTTTAAAAGCCTACCACTATTAATCCTACTTTTTTGTACACACTTCCTCAGACCACTTTGTTTGCTACTGCTCGATAACAGTCACACACTTACTTAAGTAACACAGCAGAAACTAATTTTTCTTTGTATCTCTTTGGGGATGGAATCGAAAAAATAATTAGGAAAACAGAAAATTAATTCAACATATTTTATTTAGGATAGTTGGAGAAAGAAGGGAGTTACGAGAAACTGCATTTGTTATCAATCTTTGAGGTTGGTCCTCTATGGAGAAAAGCAACTGAACTCAAGATAAAAAAAACTAAATGCATATAACCCCCTCCCAAAAAAACCCTAGTAAGGTTGCAGGTAATAAATGAAGGTCAGCACATAAATCATTTATCTTACTTCATTGTCTAAAGCAGGTTTAGCTTTTTATGACAAGGACATAAAGAAATTATTGCTTACAAGGCGCTTCATCTTCGTAGATCTGGGGCCCTGTAGCTTTGTGTGCTCTTTCAACAGCTTTAAAGAGTTAAATCTGTGTCTGTGTGTACATATAAAAGTACTGATGACAAAAGAAGTACGAGGATGGACTTCTAACTCTGCACAGCAGGAGTGGGTTCTTAAGCTTAAAAAAAAGGAAATGAAAAAGGCAACCAACTGTCTTTTTTAATTACTAGCATGTACTGGCTTCAGCAACAATTTTAATCTTACACTTGCTTTTGGATTTTTTTTTCCCCTGAAGTATTTGGCAACTTATTGGAAATGCAAGATTTATTATAAACTTCATTAAAATGTTCAAAAGAACATTTAGTGTTAATGCTGAATCTTAGCAATCTGTCCTGAAGACCATTTGGAATATTTATTTACTTATACAAAATAGACAAATCCATATAGTTTTTGACACCATAGCTGACAGGTAGAAAAAACAGTAACAGGAACATTAACTTTTAACAAGTACAGTTTTAAAAATGTATGTGTATGGAAATAAATATATATTATTTTCATAGACATTATATTAAATAAATATCTTGTACAGACGGGAGAAGAAAGCTTTCTACTTTATAAATATCCAGTGTGATATGTTCCTGCCATGGATGACAGAGCTTCATCTTGTTCATTCTTCTTAATTTGGGTTATCTATGTTCCTATTTTAATTTTTTTCACAATATGAAAGTTTTTCAGATATTTTCATTATTTTCAAATAAAGCTCTGACAAATATCCTGGGCCTAATTCTGAGCATAAAATTTACTTCCTTAACAAATGCTTAAGATCAGGTTATTTTTTTAACTGATTTGCAAAATGTTTTCTTAAAGTAGAGTTTCTTTTTACCATCAGCAGTAAGTTATACTCTGGCAACTTCAAAATTGCATGTTGGAAGCAAGTAGGTACACTGCTATAAGATTTCTTAACAAACTCTTCCACATATTGCATCATAAAATATTCTATTTGCTTTCTTCCTCTAGCTAGTTCATAATTTGACTAAATTAAAAAGATGACACATATTGCAAAAGCCTGATTTGATAAATTTTACTTGATTCTTCTACCTGCAATGTGTAAAGCACTCTACCTTTGTTCATGCTCCTGGTCATTATTAATATATATTAGTCACACATTAGTTGTCTTCACGTTAGCAAGACTCTACACTTACAACTTCTCACATCAGTTTGGGCTTTGCCTTCCATATTTTTTCATATCTAGTTTCATTTCTTTAATGCTTTAATGGCTTGGGTTGCAAAGGAACCTAGAAGATAATTTATTTCTAGCTCCCCTGCTGTGGGGGCTTAGACAACTCTTAGACAAATTTTTAGTGATTTTTTTTCTCCTTATCAATAAAGACCCATAATATATAAATCATCTATATGAATATCACATTCCAAATTTTTAGTCCTATAACACAGAGCAGCAAAATTTTCCTAAATCTTCCTACACCTGAAAAAGATGAAGAATGTCATAACCCACTGCAGTTTTACCTTCAGGGTAACGCTGAGTTTGATTAGATCCATCCCTTGATTTTCCAACATCTTTAAAAGGATAACCTCTATATGCCTACAGACAGATGTCATTCTAAAGTCCAGCCTCTCTCAGATATTCTCAGATGCAAACTCCCTCTTTGATATTTGAGGTGTTTTAAAGCCCACACCAGGACTTTTGCTATTCAGCCTCGTATCTCTCAGGGTGGATCAGCAGAGCTTCTCAACCACCACAGTGCTCCCAAGAACACCTCCAACGGTAGCAGTTCCCTTATGCCCTTAAAGTAGCTGTCAAGCCAAGGACCCTCACGTATTCTCAGCACACTACACTCTCTTTAAATAACCCAAACAACCAAAATGTCCCCTAATCCCAGCCAGCTGGGGAGGATGAATGTATGAGTGCGCTTTTTTGGGGGGTCTGCAAAAAATAAAATCTATGCAGTTGACTTCAAGTTCTCACTAAAGCTGTCACTCCCAGCAGAAATTTCTGCACATTTTGCTCTTGACTGTATTTTAGCCACCTTCCCACTTGAAGTACTCATTCTTTAAATAAGCCTCTGATCTTTTTTATGCCCACAAGATTCAACTGAAAATTTCCAGCCTGAAGCTTTCAAAAACTTGCTGGTCTCAAGGAAACATTGTTCAAAAGGAGTCAATATGTTGGTTTAGCCCAGCTTTTTTCTCCAATGTATTCTCCACTTCCACTGTGAAATCTGTGCCTGTAAATGTGCCAATACCACTTTTCTTCTCCACAGTTTGCAGGGATAAATCACCTTAGTTTAGATTAAATATGCAGTGACATCTTGTATGTACTATGCAGAGCAGTTTGCTTGTCTAAGTGCTTTCATCAAGGGCAGCACAGACAGAAATGATGAATAACCTCTGCTCTTGTGCTGTGTAGTCTCAAAGTATATGCACAGGAAATCTGATGCAGCAAAGAAATGTTGGATTTACTCTGCATGAGATACTGTACCTACTCTGTTCACTTGTGAAAGGTCTTGGAATTTCTGAGAATGCTTGTGAACTGTGAAATAGGCATTCTCTGTCATGTATAATAGTCTTATTGCCATGGCACTATTTGCTCAGAGCCACTTCTCATAATGTCTAATAATTTATCACACACAATTTGCAGATGCATTCAAAATGCAAGTTGACATGTAACGTGTTTTCAGAAGTAGATACAATTCACAAAATAAAATGGGCATAAGCTTTGGATGGTTAGATCCAACGGGAACAGAGTGTTTTTAACAACACATTAAAAATATGCCTTCAGATAGTTTATTTATAAGGTGATTCTGTTTGGGTATTAAATCTAAAATCACATCAGTACATATTATGGAGTAAACAAATGCCTTCATTGAATTTTTTTCTCACTGTAAATGTTCAGAAACTGCAAATTTAGCAGTTTGTGTCATGCAGCAGTAAAATATTCTACACTGTCTTTTTAAAAGACATTCTGACTACTTTTTATAGAGCTTGTTTCATATCAGTGCTATTTTTGAGATCTTTGCTAAAGAATTTGTACAAATTATGCCTCTAAGAGATTTAAACACTTATTCCTTGGACTCACATTTTTGTTCAGTATTGAATAAAATGAACAAAAAGACAGAAATGGATGGAAAAAAGACCAATCCAACAAACACCACCAAAAGCCCCTCAGAAATGCAATGTCATTTCATTAAGAGATTGTAACGTTTATATGTTACAAACAGAATTTACTATATAAGGCTAAGATTAAATTGGCTACCATCCTCCAAACCACTATTCCTCCATGTGGAGTACTCACCTAAATTAAAACTAACGCAAATCCCAAACCAATATCCAAGTAGTTTGGTATTTTGACATTTAATCAATGGAATCTAGTTGTACAAACGCAAGGTGCACCAACATTTCTATGCTGAATTTCCACAAATTATCCCTGCTTTAAATTAGGCCCCTAAAGAGGTCTGCCAACGTCCACTTCTGTTCATTCATTCCTCAAACATCAATTCTTTTAGAATTTCACTTCTACCTGCAATTATTTATAATAGAACCAAACCTAGACAAAACTTGTAAACTTGGAATATTTGTTCAAAGTAGAGCTTCATATAGAAATTCATAGAAATCCTAAATTTTCACATGGATCTTTCCATGTACCTAATCTCTATAGTGTTATGTTTGTCTAAACACATTTCTTCACATGCAATAATATCACATTTAAACATGACACTTATTAAAACTAAATAAGACAGAAGTTAGCCAATGTAATTCAAAGTCAGAAACATAAATTGCTTCATAAGATCTATTCACTGTGGCTCAACCTTTGATGTTTTCTGTGAAGTGCTAAAATAGTCAGAATCAAAAAAGCTACAGCTTGAGATACTTCAAGTGAGCTGTGCAATATAATTGCACAGCTAATAGAAGCATAATCATCTCAGCAGGAATTAAATAAGGCAAATACAACTGCTGAGTTGTTTTTCAATATTATTAATTTCAAAGCATATCTTGCACATGCTGGCATATTTAGGGAAGCAAGGCAACTTCAGATCACAAGAGTATACATTTTATGAGCTTTCTTCTGATGATGCAGCATGTAATGAAAAAGCTTTGAAACAAACTTAACTCAAATATTTTATGTACATACAAAAATAAATTTAAACTCCATATATTTCATACTTCAACATACTGCATTTAAAAGTGTTTCTTACAAATTGAACTACAGAAGAAATTAGTTGAATTAAGTCAGCAGCTTTGCAAACTCTACAGTGATGGTTTTGTCTTTCCCATGATTTTATGTTAAAAAAAATAAGGATAAACTTGTTAAGAATTTTTCAACACAAAAAACCAGGAAAAGACTAAAGGGAAAAAAAGCATTTTAATTCCACTTTAAAAGAAAAAGTTTGTTACTAAAATAAAGTCAAATAAATAATAATAATTAATAATGATATTCTTATTCCGTGTAGAAAAGTATTGTAGTGCAGCTATTGCATAAGAAACAATGGAAAGCAGAAGGGCAACAAAGACCAGAAACACAGCTTGGATACCACTTGTAACATGGACTGAGAAAACAACCCAACCCATGGAGAATAAAAGGAATATGCTGCAATATGGAGTCATTGGCCTTACATTATGAAATCTCTAGGTCAGTTTAAAAGGTAGCATGTACCCACAGCCTTTTAAAATCTAACACCAGTAGTGATATTAACTCCAGAGCTGAGCATCCAGCAGTCTGGGAATCTATGGCAAAAGGGATATATCTTTAAAAGTGTCTCCAGGGTCTCTGAAATCCCAATTCCTGTGGAGCCTGTCCAGCCCTGAATCCATGAGTGTGGCACTAATGTAATGCTCAAAATCTGGTTTATTTGACATCAGTCTGTCAGCATTCCCCCATTCTTACTGAACTAAGATGCCAAAATATATATAATTATCTGATTAAGAAACTTATTATCCTAGTAGAGCCTGTTTTACCTGTCATATTTAAACAAAAGAGAAGACCAAGAAGCCTGCTTGGCCAATCAAGAAGTATGCTTCCTGCTCCCAAAATCTCCTGTAGCCTGGCATTCTCACAGACATTCACCACTTACAGTGCCAGAAATTACTTTCAAGAAAGGCCTCATTCTCAACAAACTTTTGTCAGTTTCAAGATGGGGTTTTGATAAAACCCTGCTTTGGCTGCTGGCAAAATGCACACAAACACAAATCCTCTCCTTCTGGGGACTGCAGCTTCACCAGGACATCCCATTCTCAGCAGCTGCTATTTCTGGGTCACCTCAGTGTAAGGGGGACAAATGATACCACTGAAGGTTGGTGGTACTCTTCTGGAATTGGAAGTCCTGGAATCTGGGGTTCCTTGTCCTGGTGAAGTTCCTAGTGAACTAAAAATTAAACTAAGGGTTTTAGAAAGACAAAAGAGAAAATCAATAAGCTCCAAAGAATGCCCATTTTCAAGGCAATTTAGAGTACTTTTCATTCTGGTCTGATTCAACCTAATAGCAAATAGACCCTTTTTTTCTTTTTTCTCTTTTTTTTTTTTTTTTTTTTTTTTTTTTTTGTGAATTGGAAATTTAGGGTTTTGGCCAAACCTCGAAGCACAACCAAATGAAAGGCATATCCTTTCTGGGTTGGAATAGTATGGGAGCTGGTTGTTTTCTTCTCCTCTTGCTCCCATATACTCATGAGTGTATTCTGAGATACAAAAAGCAGAGAAGATAACTGACCTTTTTTTTTTTTTTTTTTTTTTTTTTTTAAATCATAGTCTAAGACTCCTTATTGCCTGTTTAATCTTCAGAAAATTCCAAAATTGTATTTAAATGGAAAGTCTCTAAAATGCTATTCCAAAGTTAATGTCTTTCTATGACAAAATTCAGCTTCAAGCCGATGCCAAGAAATTACATACTGTAGTTCATTATGTATCCTTCTTCATGAAAAGTGGAAAAAACATACCTTAAGGTATCTTATAGATGTTTTAAAGCCATTTTTAGAGTTTGAATACCTGCTTTGAATCTAGACAAAGAAAGTAGAACTGACACTCACTGAGATGAAAGTCTGATTTCTAATCCATCTCCTACTCTGCTTTTTTTCTGTGCACCAAGACTGCAGTAATCACAACAATTTTAAGAGGACTAAGTCTTAGCTCAGCTCAACCTTTCAAGGTGTGCTTGGAAAATATGAGTATAATGATACTTTTAATAGAAGTGCCTTTATTTAAAATGGTCTACAAATTTCCTTAAAATAAGGCATGCAAACAACAGATGGCAAAGCATATGGTGTATCACTTACAAATATAACCAAACAAAACTTTCAAAGCTGCTCAAAAAGTAGGAGGGACTCAGGTAGCCTTGGGTCAACTGAACAAACACAACTTGACAGCAGCTTTGTCTGACAGAATAGCAGCAAAAGGCTGGACCAAGCAGGT
>JACBWW010000007.1:32935444-32958371 GCA_020086605.1 Lanius collurio
TTTAAGGAAAATATATTGAAATGGAAATATAATAGTGAAAATATATAGTGTTAGTCCCTTTCTGAAACAGCACCGTTGCTATGGCAATTCTCAAATCTAGTACTTTCATGAGAAAACTCTCTTCATGGAAAGAGCCTGAATTTATATCCATCTTCATTTTTATATGCTCAATTACACTTCAGAAACAGCATATGAACGGTTTAGTTCTGCTTCTGTAACTTGTAGTCAATTCTCTAAGTAGATGTTTCTTAATATCTGGTTCCATATTCTAAGACTCTGAGTATCAAAATCAAGTTCCATTTTTACTTCTGCTGGAAATCAGTTGATACTGCCTCGACAGCTTTTAGACATTCCATCAACTCTTCTACATGGCAATAAATAAAAAGGAAGCTAATAGATTTGTTCTATCCAAATGAAAACATTACTACATTGAAGTTATTTTGATAGAAAAATGTGCATGTTATCTCAGAACGCAAAGAATGTACGTGTTAAAATCTTTCCTCTGGTGACCTTACAGTTTAATAAATCAGAGGAAATATCTCATCATAAAGGTATTGTAAGAGTAGGTTGATTATTAATTTTTAGATAATTGGCTGCAATAACATTAACCCAAGCACTTTGCTTCACTCTAATGTATGTATAATAAACAGTTCAATAGGAACCTCACTGTGACACACCATTAATTAATATCTGCTTGTTGCAGCATTACAGGTTTCCAATAAATTCTGTGACAGTGATTCTTTGGAGGAAATGTCAAATCTTTCTTATTTCAATGGTACTCATTATAATAGTGTTACAAAATACCCCATGCTTCTACTGTGGGTATATTCTGTAATTCCAGTGCCTCCAGTAAGGGATGATATCACACCAATTAGCTGAACATGGCACGTTCAGAAAGTGAACTCAACACTTCTGACCCTCTGTGGAGAGTCAGAAAGACCTTGGTGGGTTTAACACCCAAACCACCTTGCATCATTTTGCCAAGCACTGAAGACATGTAGTGCCCCTTTGGGAAGGGAAACAAAAATGCCTCAACATTTTCTTTCCTTTAAGAAAGAAAAGAAATTCAAGTAAGATATTCAAAGAAGTGATCAGACATATGAAAAAACTATGACTTACAAGACCGATTTTATAGCACCAGTTTCAAATCTGACAGTGTAAAAGCAGGCTCTTGTGAAGAGCCTAACTAAAGGTAAGAAAAACCCCATAAGTGACAGACCATAGAGGCCAAAACCCATGTTCCAATAGTTCGGAGGAGGATCATGGTCTTCAGAAGATTTCTGTACATTTAGTTCAAAGGGAAAAAAATACTACTACTTCCCACTGTTAAATTTTATAGCTTTTTTTTCTCTTAGGTCTGATAAAATTACTCTTAACAGTCACATTTCCCCAAACATTTATAAAGCAGGAGTTTCAGAATGCAGTGTGATATGTCTAGACACACATGATTGTATACACATAAAAGATTGCTAAAATACACTTTGAAAAACCCAGCTTAGTGCTATCTCTACTTTAGAATTCAGAAGTCAGCAAAAGAAGCACAGAGGGATATTGCTTGCAGCTACCAACTTCAAGAAACATACTGGAAATCCAGAAAAATACAGTCAGAATTTCTTTATACTTTCAAAAATAATATTTTGAATTGCTCAGTCATTTACTGTATACAGTACACTTAAAAACTAGCATTTATATTCCAGACCAAGGATGGTCTAGTGATGTTTTCATGATGCAAGAATAATTGTGCCACTGACAAAGACAACTCAGACATGGGTATACAGATATCACACTTCAATAAAACCACAAGTTCATGTTATTTCTACTTATGTGCAGTATTTTGGTATGCAAAAGTGACTTTATTGAAATGGGACTAAAATGGTAGTTGTTATGTCATTGCTATGTTAAAAACAGGTTAATGACTTTACATAAAAATTCACGTGTTATTTCTACAGTGCATATGTAAATAAATTTTAAGTTCAGAAAAGCACAGTTGATGTGTGTTGGCTTTCATGTCTTTTTTAAGATTGGTTCAGCATAAAAGACATTGCCTTTTGAGTTCTTACACAAAGATTAAGTGCTAGGGAGGGATGGGGATAATTTATTTAGTTATTTACTTGCATCCCCAAGCGCCCTCCTCCTTTCACCAGCTTTTATCTGATGTGAGTTAACTTTTATTTATTCCATCTTCATTCATCTGCTTCATTCCTCCCTAGTTCTCTGTAGCTTTTGGAAGAACACATAAATAATAAGATATTAAACACCACTTTTGGTCTGTTGTGACTTCTTCCTTTCATTTAAGCATATTCAGGGACTTTCAAGAAGACTTCTGCTCTGTGAATAAGACTTCTGAGTATATGAATACTGAATTATTGAAATCTTGGAAGTACACTATCACCCTGATTGAGGGAGAGAGTTATGACTCAGAACTATGCCATCTTTTATTTTGATATAATCACAAAACCATAAAACAGAATATTAATATACTGTATATGTGCCATAAAATGAAATTTCATTATAGCATGCACATGAAAAAGTAATGTATTTCCTAAAACCAAGTCACCATAATGAAAATTATTCAACATGTATTAAGATTTCTTTGAAGTTCATATATTGCTCTGAAAAGCTTTAATTTTGAAAATATTTATTCCTATCAAAGGAAGAAAACCAGCTCGAAAAGTAGTCCTAAGTGATACATTTGGGGACTGAATGCACCCTTATTTAGTCTGGACAAGTCAAAATCTGAATCTTTATATTCATCTAACCTTAGTACTAAAGCCAATGAGCATTACATGCTTTCAGAATCAATTTTCTAAGGTAAAGATAATTCTCTGTTGTCTAATTTTAATTCATGTTCTAGCAGTTAATCTTCTGATATTTTATGTGATTAACTTAAACCATAAGGCACTAACATGTTCACTGTACTTTTCAAAAAATTAATCCTGAGATAACTAGGAGAGTCCAGCAAAAAAGCCTCAGGAACCATGTTGAACAGCTCACACAGACCTCATGCAGCCATCCCATGCTAATGTGATCTTCATTATAAAAGATTTCCTGCTTAAAAAAGAAGTTTTGATATTGCTACTTTGCTGCCTCTTTACCCTCTTATAATAACAACTTTCCTGCCTTATTAATGACAAATATATCATAATTATCTCTCTTCACCTTCAGCTGTAACAGCACAGAACAGCCCTTAATCTAATTGCATCTCTAAATTCATAGGAAAACAGTCAATCATGGTAAGGTCTTGTTTGACTACAAAACCATTAATGATTCAAAAAATTAAGACTATCATTGCCTCTGTAATTCACAGATCCAGGGAAGCAACATCCCTGTCACATGAAAGACTGAAATACTTTCTGGACAGCAGGAGAAGTTTGTAACTTCTGATTTCCTTGGTTCTGTCAATTTTGCCAGCTCATTACCACTAAAATAACTGCTGACATCTGGTTCAAGTCTGGGCACCAGCTCCGTGGAAAGTTCCACTTCATCTCAATTATGTCAGACTACTGGTTTAGTGGTTGTGGAACATCAATTTGTTCTGTTTCCCCTCCACACCTGGCAGCCCAATTATATTCTTTAAAATGGTAATACAATTAATCAGTATGATGGTTTGGGAATGTAATGTAAAAGGAATTAAAAGAATCCAATTTCAGAACGGCCAGTTCATTTAGTACAAGCAATGGTTTAACTTAAGCCCAGGGAACCCTAGTCCCCGTTTTCTTCAAAAATACTGAAGCAAATATAAAACAAAACAAATGTATGGCTTCTTTACAGAGAATTAAGTGCTAAGCATTTCATAACATCATTTTCCAGATATATCTGTGGCTGTACCCAGAGACCCAAGTCTGGCCTGGGTTCATCATGAACTCAGAGGCTGGAGCTTCAAACAGACCAACCTTAAAAAAAAAAATTAATAAATTTTTAATCTGAAAGGAAATTTTATGTCCTTAGAGTCTTATACATACGTAGATTTTTAACTTTCTTTCTCCAACATCTACATCTGTTTGCTCTGCTGTTTCACAGCTATTCCCTCTATCTGCCCCCTCTGATGGGAAAGTCCTAACAGCAGCAAAACAACTGAAAATAAAAAATATCAGCTACTCATATCACCAATTTATAATAACCATACATATCCCTATGTATGCATTATTTTGCATTTGCAGGACAAATTTAGTCTGACCATATCTACACAAACATCAGCAAAATACTAAACAAGATCTGAACATTCATTTCTACAATTGTTTCTTTCAGTGGTGCAAGTTCTAAGGCAAAATTTAAGGAACAAAGACAAAAAAAAATAAGAAGAAAGAATATGACTTTTACAGTTGTTTTAACTCAAAATGGGTGTCAGAAGTGTAGAACAAAATAACTTAAAATAGAACAGCATTTCTCTGCGCCAGAAAAGGGAGATGAATAGGGAATTGTTTAAATTTATTCTCTCTCCATTCATTAATATTCCATGAGACAATTATGATAGACTTAAAATAATTTATTTAAATTACAAAATAATTTTAGCAAATAAATTTACTCTGTAGAACATGCTGAAATTGTTTATTAATTCCATTTATTATCCCTAACGAGAGTAGCATCATTTAGTTTGTTTTGGAAGCTGTAGAACACTGCTGCTTTTCTGCCCAAGTGGATGTGTAGCTCCTAAAGTAAGATTTCCTAGGTATAACACAATTTCACATATTTGTTTTCACAAAATATTGTCATGAGGACAGTCAAATACAGACAGATTTTTTGTTTGATTGTCCATTTGTAAGTCAGCAAGAAGAGCAATCTTTTGAGAATATACAAATGTCTTTCTTCTACTTCCCTCATTTACCAAAACAGCCAAACCTAAAAGGACTGGGAATAACCCAAACCAGCTGTACACCAGCACCTTTTATAAAACAGTGGGAAGCAAGTGGCATGGGAACACTTTGACTGCAAATTCTGGAAAGCATTCAAGATTTCCCAGCAGCACCTGTGGGAGTTTTTTTCTCCCCATTGCCTACTGCAGAGCAGTAACTCCTGAAGGCCTGGAGGAAGGCACAACTGAGCCCAACATTTCAAAAACATTTTATTTCATGACTGTAGACAACGTTCCAGAAGAAATGATGTTTTATCCTCTGATAGCTCTATTCTTGAGATCGCCTTGCTCAGCATCAGCACAGTATTATAAATACTAACCTAGAAGTGCAACCTATAATACATTCTGTAAACTGACAGCCAAATGTAAATACTGTATTCTAGGGCTAAATACACAGAAAATTATACATATGAACATGTGCATATGTAGCAAGTTCATTATACATACTTCTCTGGCACAATAAATGTCTAAAGAATCTCAAAAGAAATTTCTTATTTCATTGGTCCATAGCATGGAGAATTGCAACCTAACACAACAACATGCTCAATATATGTTTTCTAGGTGACATTCACAAATGCTCTATAAATAACACCTGTTTAACGTATCTAGCATCAACAACAAAATAAAAGGCAACCTTTCTACCTCTCTTGCAGAAGAAAATCAAGAAATCACAAGATTACTAAATCACCAAGAAATGCCATGGAATATAACAATTTATTGGCTCTTCTACTTCTCAGTTGTAAATCAGCATTTACAAGGCACTTCTCAGAATCATGATTTGAAACGTCAGATAAGGAGAGGAAAAACCCAAATGCATTATGGTATCACTAGAGCTATTCTGTATTGTATTTCTGTAAGTCATGATTACATTAAAAAAAAAAAAAAAAAAAAAAAGATAGATTATCCCTTCCATAAAATTAAGTATCAAAGGACTCATTACCATTAAAGTAATCAAGAACATTTGTGTTAATTTTCAGGATATCTGTTCGTTAATGGTATAAAATATCTTCTATCATATTATTTCCAGTGGGTAAGACAGATGAAACATCAGTAATTTCAGGTCCAGCTCTTGCCTGTATATGATATGGTTCCTGCCCAACTTGAGTGGTATAACACCTCTTTAAAGTAAGGAAGAAACAGAAAGACTGCAGAGGAATAAGTTTGGATCAATCCAGTTTTGAAGCTAAATTGGATTACTGCAAAGGGATGGAACTGAGATGTGCAAGATACCTTAGAAATGTTGATTTACAAATGAGAAGCAAAAGATCCAAGCAGAAGGAATGTTTTTAGCACCACAGGCAGCAAAGAGCTGTATAGAAAACATCCTGGATGGGCCATAGGGAGACCAAAACAAAACAAAAGATGCTCTTACCATGTAATGCAAATTTACAGATATTTTAGTAAGGCTGATGAGAATATCAGCATCCCAACTGTAACTTAAAAAATTATTTCCTATCCTCCTAGACACCTTATACTCACCAATGTATGTGGAATATCCTGACTTTAAATTCAGGACCTCGAGCTGCTGCATGCAGGGTATCAATGAAATTTACCTTTCATTTCATTACCACAAGACTTGAGATGTAAGAGGCTTCAATTCCAGCCAACTGTCTTGCTCAAGCCTCACAGAAATATAAATAGATGTTTAACTTTCAAAGGATCCAGACAGTGCTTTCTTTTCTGTGCTGTTTTTTGAAGTTTTGAGATCATCTGTTTTATGTAACGTAGCTGCAAAAATGTTGCCTCTGAGTTAGCTCTGCAATAATTCACTCTTGCTACAGCAATGATTGAGTAAACAGAAGCTTCTACCAGAGGCATTCTTTTCTATTATTTATTGTAATATTTTTTCATAATTTAATGAGAAAAAATTTAAAAGCAATATTTTCATCCTTTCATGTTAAATTAATTTACAATGCTATAAGCCATAATGAAAACAGAGAAATCATCATCAAAACAGCATGCTAATAAAGACAGATTCCTACAAAGTTTCTTAACTAAACTCATAAAATGATTTTTTTCTACTCTGTTGGGTCCAGCTTGTCTCTATTTGTTCCCAAGTATTGAGAATTGCAGTGAAAATTATATAAAAATAAAAAAGCAGAAACTACATAAGAACATAGAAATTGGGAATAAAAAATACTCTTATTTTAAGCAAACCTGATTTATATTAGTATATATTCTAAATTTCTTCCTCCATCTAATGTGGAAATGTCAGCCTCCAACCTTGTGTTGTAAAGATCTTAGGAAAAAAACATAAAAAAAATTTAAATTATTAAAATAGGCTCAAATGGAAATAAAATGAATTAAATAATTAAAAAATCCCTACAGCTTCCTCTCCCTTTCCTCCATCTCACCCAAACACTTGGATAGAGAGTTTCTCTCCTGAGTCAGTTACAACAAATGTTGACAATCTGTAAAATTCCTTTTGCTATCAACAGGACTTGAATCTCCCAGGATTATGAGGAATTCATGGCTGTGGAAATGCAACTGCAAGTTTGCTCCAAGGACAACATGAAGCATTTCTGCTTCCATGCCCTGATCACAGAACTGGATTAAACTTGGTAATGATCCTGGTTTCACCTGAGGCAGTGTGAGCCAGGAGTATAATGTGTGTGCTCAATATCTAAGAGGAAACACAAGATAATGGAACACCAAGCTGTCACTTAATAGCTCCCTTTGCAGAAATTACATTTTTTGGATGTATTTTTCAGGTGGTGCTAACCCTCTATAGTATTCCATGTCCCACAAATCAAAGGTTAAAATAAAAAGACTAATTTTTTTTTTTTTTTTTTTTTTTTGAGCAAATCAACAAGCTGGGACTTAAACACTGCTGCAGCTCTTACTCATGAGGCATAGAATTACAATATCACAGTTAAAAAGAAAAAGAGATGATCCATTCAGGCTAATGCACTGTTGTGACTGTAATAGGTGTAACATAAGTGAGAACAGGTTTATTTCATAGCTTTGATCTCACAGCTTCCAGCAGGTTTCCAGGTTCTGGAAAGAAAGGATTTGCCACTTCATTTACAGATCGGGGAATGCTCTTTGATATAACCAGTACAAAAAATAGCAGGACAACTGTAAGCTTTTCCCAGCAAAAGACCTTTGAAGTTCAACAATGAAATTAAGTGACTCAGTCTTTTGGGTTTTGTACTTAGTTCTCTAGGAAGTGTGTCTTGCTATTCTTTTTTTGTTGAACTATGAAGTAGTTGCAAAAAAAAAAAAAAAGTCATCATTAAAATTGTAGCAACCTAGCAGACTGAGGTAGAAATTAAAATTAGGTAGATTTAATATAGTAGGCAATGTATGGTGTTTCTGGAGACAATATAATTTATATCTTTAATCTGCTTAGTTACTAGTTGGTGTTCACATATTCTCCATCTGCAAAATTCAGCTAAAAACTGTAATATCTGATTCAGATACCAGAAATTAATATTCTGGCATTATTAAAAAGAAGTCACACAGTCTCTTTTTAAGGTTAATTCATTTATTTCACAACAAATTATCAGTGTAACCTGATACAAGTTCTTTTTGACTTTTTGATACAATCTTTTTCAATCAAGGTGCTATAAGCTATGAAAACTTCTAACATAAAAAAAATACACCAAGTAAGACAATAAAAATGCTCATCTTCAGAATTGATTAATATGCACACTTCTTGGTTCATATGGCCTCTTTTGGTTTTGCATTATCTTTTCAACTACACAGACAGTGTGGAGATGAAGATATCCACTTTAATTTGAGTCCAGATATTTTCACTCTCATACCAACATTTCTGTTGACTCTTAGTGAATAGTATTAAATCCAACCTAAATAATCAGATGACAAGCAATGTGTTATTTTCTCTGCTACAATTGTTCATAAATACTGTGTTCTGTTTTAGATCCATAACCTGGTTAGTTGAAAGCTGCTAATTTACTGGAGCAAAAATGGACAGCTAAATCTCTGAATGCTCTTGCCATTTCTACAGCCTCTCACACCTCTATTTTGATTCAGAACAGGTATTCCACCCTGAAGGATAAATATGAAAAACTGCTGTTATTGCAGGCACTTCAATCCGTTTTATACGGAAAAGAAACATGAAGGACAGAAAGAGCTAACACTTTCCCACCTGGTGACAACAGAGGCAAGACAAGCCAGAACAACATCAGGCATAATCGATTCTCAGAGAGGCAGAGAAGAAAAAACAAAGAAATATCATTGTCTCAACACTTACGAGACATTTGTGTGGGCAGGAGGGTCAGCAGAAGACCCAGCTTAAAACCTGGAGTGATCTAGCAGAAAAAATTTTCTAGATATATTTTCACATACTTCATAATTATCTATGACTAAATTCATGGTCATCATTTTGGCAAACAGTGATCTCAGCAATCTGAATTTACATCTTGTTTCTCTTCTATTGCCTCATGGGTAAATTGCATGATTTAGGAGTATACAGAGTGGCAGGACCTACATGAAACTATAAGCTCTTTAACCAGTAAAAGACCACCAAATGAAGTGAAAAAACCCCCACAAAACCCCCACCACATTTACACACGACGGAGAGAGAACACACACACATTTTACAACATTTTACACCAAGTTTAGGCAGCTACTGTAGTCTGAGTTATACAACTGCTTCTCCTACACTCTCTCTAATCAGAGGAGAGGAATATGTTTCTCCAGGGGGCAAATAGCCCCAGCTTGGCTGGGCTAAACTGCCCTCTGGAAGTGCTTCTCTCTTATCTTTGTCTGTACAGAACTGGGAAGACAAGGAAGTACAACCAAGCTGAGCTCAGTGGCAAAAACTCCTGCAGCAAAACCCATTCAGAAACAGCTCTTGGACATTTCTTCATGGTGTGAGGAGACACAAACACAGCTGCTCTTGCTTTGCTAGGGAGGTGAAGAAAATGGGATAACTGCACTTGGCCAGCTGCATAACTTTCTAGATTCCACCAGTTCTTATCAGAACAGCTCACACAACATTAACACTTAAAAGTAGGTGTCAGAAGTCAACTCTACATCACCTGCAGTAAGAATTCCAGTGAGAACAGGTGGCAGATACACAACAAACTGGTTACATGGCCTCTAAATAATTTTAAGGCAGACAAAACATTGGAGAGATGACAGTACTGCATTTCGATAATCTGATTATTCAGTACATTAAACTGATATCTGTCTCTAAATAGCAGAGCTTATGGATGTTTGCACCAATGTTTTACATTCTGATAACCTCACCTAAAGAAAATTCACAGGTTATTTGAAAAAAAATATGTGGCCCACAAGGTGAACAGGTTATCTGTATAAACCTAAACCCACATGAGAATATATATGAAAGACAATAAAATGCATATATAAATACGATGCATAAAAAAGAGGAACCTATACAATAGAATCTATGAGGTTTCATTTACAGTGTCATAGGCCCTAAATAATATCACTCAATCTCATGAGAAACAGCTCAGTAATGCTGTATTAGGGTACTTGGCAGGCATTGTAACATCAGATGACCTCCCCTCCATAAAAATATATATAAAATCAGAGAACTGACAACAAAAATAGCAATTATAAACCCTAGAAAGAATACTAAATAGCTATATATTTACATTATTCAATCTCTGAAAATGCAATTATTTACTAAAAAATTCAGTGAAATTAAGCCCAAATCTAGTTACATTTACTGAGATAAAATACAGTAAAACTATGATAAGTAAATATAACTTAAGGCTGGACTTTCTGAATTCTCAAACCACATGCATTTTAACCAAATGGAAAATCTTGAGCACCAGTTTACAATCTCCTAACATAATACAGCACTACCACAAAGAAGGACAAAGGTCCCCTTCCAGAAAGTTGTTAATAGGTGATGAACCCATTGGAATAATTGCAAAACAGGCTGATATAATAATTCTGTACTAATAGACAAAAAAATAGTCTTTGATTCATATGTGGAATAAATGGCAGTTTATGTGGTGAACATCAATAAAATGGAATTATACACTCAAGAGAAAACATAAAAAATTAAATGGTAACCAATGAAAATAAATTATTCAATTGAAAAATGTGACATGCAAGGATAAATGAACATGTGGAACTTTGTGCTGGCAGAGAGATTCAAGTTCTTTTCAGCAGTTGAAATAAAGAAAGTCCAAACTTCTGACAGAAAATTAAATGGGACACTTGATATAGAAGTTACTTTTGCCAAACATTGTCAGTTCAGACATTAGGAGATGCTACATTTAACTGCTGCACAGTGCATGTACAGAACAGCTAGTATTGTGCAAAAGTGTAAATTCACATGCAGAAAATCTGTGACATGGCAGCTACATACTCATAAAAAAGAAAATTTGGAGGCATTTCTTAGAAGACAACTATTTTTCTCACTATTGTTTAAAATTTTTCACAAATCCAGTATAACTTTTCTCTGTAAATGATTTGTACTTTTTTATTTTATTCCTTATTTGTATTCTTTTTAGGTCATTGACTTCTTACATATTCAGGAAGATATCTGCCCTAAGCCAAAATTAATACTTTTCCTCAGTTATGCACTGCACAATTTATCCTTTTTATATTAATATGTTAATAATCACAATACAATTATTTTTTTCTTTTTACCTGCCTTGGGAAAATGCACATTTGGTCTCACAAATGAAAAATTATGTGCTCTTTAGCCAAGTGTATTGAACAGTCTGGTAGGAGGCATAATTGCACAAGGCACAGATACCCTTTTAAACTCATAATCAGAATATATTAAAGGCTACCACTGTGTTTTTGCCTAGTTTTTACTGATTATTCACTTTTCAAATAAATGTGCTATAAGCAATACAACGTGACTAAAAGAACTAAATGGCAGATTAGACTGTACTAGTAAATACTGATGGTCATGGGAAGATGGAATGGCAGAAGTTTTCACAGTTCTGGCAACCATTCAGTCCAATTCCTGTCACTGATGGGCTACAGTGAAATATGACATATACTTAGAAAGATGAGGAGAAAGTCCATTTCTGGATGTGGGACAGCCTGCTTTAGAAAAGTTGACACAAAGAGAGGCATCTTATAGAAATTACAAGGTCAGGAGAAAATGTAGGAATTGAAACCTGCTCAGAATAATGGCATACCCTCTTTAGCCCTTCCATTCTGTTTCTACATGTGATTTTTCCATGCTTTCCTCTAATAATCTTACACAAAACAAGAAAACCTCACACTTCATTCTACAAAAGCTTTTCCCATCTAATCTGTGTTTGAAAACCTGTGTTTAGAGATGGTAGTGTTTGAACGTTGATCTACAAGTGAAAACTTAGGGCCATCCCTCTGGTGTGCTCAATAAACTTTTACAGAGGAAGTACATAAACCAATCAAGTGAGAATATACTAAGTGATTTAGCACATTTTGAAAAATTGGATTTTTCTTCTACCTGGATTTTAAGAACATACACAAACGAGAAATTAAAAGAAGAAATTTATCTTCTTATTTGAAAACACCCAGTTTATATACGAGATTTCTGATAATTGAGAGCTGTTTATTTTCATGAGAATAAGTGTTGCAATGGATCCCCCTGGTACCCCCCAGCTGGGTCCCTGCCATGGGACTCAGAGATAGTCGGTCTGTCTAATGTTCAAGCAGCCCGGGCTCTGATCTGGTTGGTTTTTTTATCCCAGCTCTGCCCCTGGTATCCCCTTTCCCCTCTCTGTGACAAAATCAGCTGGACACAAAGCCTCACCCTCTTACCCCATCCGACTCTCGCCCAAGGTCGGTGCTCTGTTCCCCCCCAGGACAGAGGGAATAAATGACTTAACATCATAAAGGAGGTTTGAGCTGTATTTCTCTTGTCAACTTCTGCTTCTGGTGAGCAGCTGTCCCTGACACTGGCTTAAAGTGGGGCTGCACAGTCAAGGAATATTTAGGCTGTTTGTGAATGGTTTAAGATATTCCAAGACATAAAGAGGCAAGCTCACCACAAAATTAAGCAGTGGACAAACTAATCAACCACCAGAAATAAGTTTTAAGAGTACTTACATCTCATTCTAGTATTAAAGTACTAGATCTCTTGATAAAATGATCCTTTTACCTCTCAAAAGAATATTAATGCTGATAAGAGGTTTTTATCTAAGCTCAGAAATGGGAGGGCAGAAGCAGAATACACATTAATGTATCAACTTCTAGGCAAGCTGCAGAAGCAATACACTTCTGTTTTTAGGATATAGACCATCCAGACTAAACAAACTGAAACCAAATATTTGACAAAATGCAGTGACACAGTTATTGCTGATCTCTGACCACTTTGATATCCAGATAAGAAGAACAGCTGTATTATTGTCTTCCCTGTTGAGAATCAGCACCTGAACCTCCTGTGAAAGCATTCAGTATTTGACACTTGCTCTTAACAACAAAGGAACATTATTCCCCTTCCTTGTGACTGTTAATTACAATACTGAGAAATTCATGTTTTCAAAATAATATTGTCCAATATTTTAAAAAATCCACTCTGAGGAAAAAGTTCACTCTGAGATACTATCTAGCCCTGTTTCAGATTAGGTTGTAAGAGCACTTGTGTCAAAAGTCAAGATTTTGGAAATTCTCTTCTATTACTCAATGGAATAAGATGGCTCGGACAGTTGTTGTTCTATTCCAGGTACTGTAGAACAGATTTCATTTTAGAATCAGCCACAAGTTAGTACAAAAGGCAAATATGGAGAGTTAAACTTTTTTTAAAAACAGGTAAGGGAAGAAGATTATATATTATTTTTAAAGCTTTCAGAGAACAACTGTAAGCAGAAATGACTGAAAAGGTGTTTCCAAATGGACAGTGTCAAAGGGCTTCAGAACAGAGAATGGAAGTACTTGAAAATTAATTACTATTAAATGTTTTTTAGTATTGAAATGAGCAAGAATATTACAGATACCTTCTCTCTTTTCTTTTAGTGACATTTATCATCTAATCCATAGATCATGTCACAAAATGAACTGTGCTGGAAAATTATATACAAATGATAATTGAAATAAATTTGGAAACAGTGTTTTATCTTCAAAGAACCTATTCTGATAAAAAAATTGAGAAATGTCAGGAACATGTATCTACATCATCTTTGTACTGCTGTAAAAAACAGCTGCCTGGAGACCTTAAAAACAGGTGAGCACCTTTGAAGCACTGATAGGAATAAAAGAGACAAGAGTCCTTTGCCTGCTGTTCATGTCCCTTGTTTTATATAAAAACATCACTGTGAGAAAAGAAGGGTACAGCCCATGCTGTATATTCTTAGGTATAACTTGAGGCACTGCATATTTTTCATATTATGAGCAGCAAAAGTCCTGCCTCTAATGGAAAACTACTTAGGTTATAGGCTAAGTGAGCATGAAGGTGGCAATAAAAATAAATCTGCTATGTATTTCATGCCGAAGTATTAACTTTGCTTCATTTATCATATCCTGGAGTACTCTTAGTCAGGTCTATACCACCAATAATTTGTCAGTCATCATGGATTATTTTAGAAATATTTTGTAAGCTGTGTATATAGTATAAAAGCATTCTCTAGTTACTGTTTAACTCGGTGTCACATGCAGTATTCATTGTCAAACTTCAGTCAAAAAAATCTGTGATTATATTCATCTACTGGCTTAATATTAACTGATTGCATTCATAAAGTAACAGGATAAATCCACACTACCTTCAAAATTGTATCTAATAAACATAAGCTGCATAAAGTGTCACATACAATTCTTGCTAAAAAGACAGACAAGAAAAGTACTTCATACAATCATAGAATTCTTAAGGTTGCAAAAAAACTCTAAAATAATCAAGTCCAACCATCAACCCAACACCACCAATTTTACCACTAAACCATGTCCCTAAGTGACATGGGATCCAGGGATTGTGACTGAACTTCTTCCCTGGGAAGCCAGTGCTTGTTCCAATGCTTGACAACTTTTTCTATGATAAAATTTTTCCTAATACCGAATCTAAACACGCCCAGGCACAACTTGAGGCCATTTCCTCTTAGGAGAAGAGACCAACTCCCATCTTGTTACAACCTCCTTTCAAGCTGAAAGCCTGAGCCTCTTTTTCTCCAGGATAAACACCCCCAGCTCCCTCAGTCACTCCTCAGAAAACAGGACTGGTCCAAAGCTGAGCCCTGGGGAACACCACACACGTCCATCTGGCAGCTGGATGTGACTTCCTTCCCCAAAACTCTCTGGCCCTGACCCCACAGCCAGTTTTTATCCAGCAAAGAGCATATTCATCCAAGCCACGAAGAGCTGGTTTCTTGAGGAGAATGCTGTGGAAGTTGTCCTCCGCACAATCCGGGAACCTCTTGCACTGATTCTTCTCTGCTGTGTTTCTCCATTTCTGGAGGACATCTGATAAGTTGGAGACCCCCCATGAGTAAAAGGACTAGTGACTACAAGATTCATACATCTGCTTATGGAATATTTCATCTTCCTCTTCATTCTGCTGGGAAGTCTATAACAGGCTCCCATCAGAATATCCTCCTTGTTGGCCTTCCCCTGGTTTTTAACCATAAACTCTCAATGCTGTTGTCACCAGTATCAGGCTCTAGACAGTCAAAACACTCCCTTCCATACAGGGCTGTCCAACCACCTCTCCTGCCTTGCCAATCCCTTCTAAGGAATTTAGAGTCACCCATTGCATACTCCAGGCATGTGGGTCATCCCACCATATCTCTGTGATGGCAACTGTGTCATAGTTTTCCAGCTGCAGAATGGGTGCCAGCTCCTCCTGTTTGTTGTCCCTGCTGTGTGCCTTGGTGTAGGCAGACTTTGGGCTATTGATCCCACCACCCTTCCACAGGGAGAACCCCTAATTCCTGTGTGACCATTCTCAGGTGCTTCCATGGTGTCTAACTCATCAATAACTCTCGTGTCTTTGAAGCCACATGGATCTCCAGCCCCTACCTCTACTGAGATGTCGGACCAAAGGACCTCACTTGCACACCATCCCTCAAATATTGGCATGCTGTCTCCAGGCTTATCTCAAGTGAGCCTGGTTTTATATCTTTCTCCCTTCAAATTCAGTTTACTCTTCACTAAGCCCTGATAACTCCTGTGCAAAGATCTTCTCCCCCTTTGAGACAGGTGTACCCCATCTGTCACCAGCAGGCCTGGTGTCATGTAAACCGACCCACAATTATAATTAACACTGTTGAGAGTTCATATCACTAGAAGTACGAAAGTAGAAAGTGAAATTAATTTTCATCTTCCTCATATGGTTACTTATCAAACCAGGCCTCATGAGGACACATGATGTATTTCAGCTAGAAAAAAAAAGCAGCACATAATTATACAACTCCTTGGAGTAACAGGTTTGTATCCTTGAAAATTCTCCAGAAAGTATTTTAACTGTGTGAATCACCTCAACTATTACATTGCTGTCAGTTCAGACAAATGATGCATGCAAATACCTGCTTGTACAAACAAACAAGGTGTTTATAATGCAACATTTTAATATAATTACATCATCAGGTAATTAGAATGTGCATTTATATAAGTCTCACCTTTCTCCTTCTGCTACTGAATGAACTGCTAACTACTAAGGAAAGATTAATCTTTATTAGTGACAACTGAGTTAATGGTTTCTGAACATGAAAAGAAAAACAAATGCCTAAAAATGGGAGATTTTCCTAGATGAGCAACTGTCTCTATATAAAAAGTTTCTATACAGCAAGTCATTATTTCCATAATTGTTTAAAGAAATAAAATAAAGTTTGAGAATGTAAAGCTGAAAATTGATGGATCACTTAAAGTGAGAGAAACATCTGTACTGACAAGGATACAAAGCTATTACTGAACTCAGAAATTTAGGTTTTTCATTATTTGTGTAGAAAATTATTTATCAAAATACTGCTTTACACCTAGTGGTTAAAAATATTAGGTAAAAACAGAAGAGTCCTAGTGACTATTTTCACATTATTCAAGTCTATAGAACTGCATAAGAGTAAGACAGAAACTGAAGATCTAAATCCATTTGGTATATTTGACCATAACTTCTATGCATTCTATAAACCCAGGGAGTCAAAGTTTCTTTCCAAAGATGCATGAGACACTGATCTTTAATCAGAAAGCACCATTTTATTTTGCCTCCTAGGATCTGGATTCAACCTGGTTGGTGAGAGAAGAAAAAAAAAGACTTCACGGGGAAAAAGAAAAAAGTAAGCTGGAAAATTTTAATCCTGACTGAAAGCATTTAGGATCTTTGCTATGTTGGGGCAGGGCTTGCAGTTTTACTACATGTACTGGATGATAACAAACTGTATTGAGGACATGGGCTGTATTTGAATGTGTCTGTTTTGATACACGTTCAATTTACATAGTGAGTTTCTTGCAGTACAGTCATTGCCTGATGTGTTGGGAAGGGTAAGTATATTTCTGACCCACAATATAGAGTTAAAAAAAGGCTCATCACTATTTATGTTTTATGTGGCTGATTGTATGTATTAGTGAGCACCAACCCCTTTCCACAAAACACATAAATACATACTTCTGAGACTTCTGTGACTTAGTAAAGCTCCTTTTTGTCTGAATCTTTATAAGCATAAACTGTGTGCAAACTACACATTTATGTCATGTTCTTGCTTTTCATCCTAATACATCAAAGTGAATTGTGAGAGAGAACTCCTACAAGTAAGGTGTGAAGCCTGGAAGAATCAATGCAGGGATACCTGAGAAACAGAATGAAAACCCATACTGTCTTTCCTGATCATCCAGCTGGCATCAAAAAAAATTTTCCATTGATAAAATTGTGCTCTATTACCCATTTTTAGCAAATAGATAGGCAATATTTTCACTGCAATCAGGAAACTGTACCTGTTTGAACAAAAAGCTTTCACCATAAAGACTTGATACAGAGCACTGGGTTATGACTACCGCAATTATTATCCATCACAATAAATCAATTTATTTTATAATTAAGAGTTCTTAGACTACTATATAAATTTACTCTTTTTAAAAATCACTTATAACTAAATTTTTCACAGTATGGTTTTCATAAATAAATTAAGGCATAGAGTATCCAGTGCCTTAAAACTCCAGTTTCGAACTTCCTGTCAACAGCAAAATCATGCACTATGACAGGATACAAGAAATTTCTTCACTGAAAAGGTCACTGAGCTTTGGAACAGACTGCCCAGGGAAGTGGCTGAGTCACCATCCCTGGAGCTACTAAAAGATGTGTAGATGTGGCACTTAAGGACATGGTTTAGTGATGGCCTTGGCAATGCTGGGTGAATGGTTGACTCGATGATCTTAAAGGTCTTTTCCAACCTAAACTATTCTATGATTCTATTAATACTGGAAGAAAGGGTCCTGCCTTCCAAACAGCCAATCAATGTCATATTTAAGGATTTAAGGCCTCGGGCAGACATATTCCTCTCAATAACTCTAGTGAAGAAAATGCAATGGAAGTATAACGACACAGTTCAACAGCACCATCTCAGCTAATTAATTTTCTTTCTCCTCAAGAATCTCTGAAACACTAAATACAATACTATTTCACTTTAAGATTTTTTTACCCCAGAGGAAAATAACTGTATGAAAACTGTCCAGCCATTTACTATGAAAATTTTCATCATTATCTCTTTTTATTACTGCAACAGAGCATGTTGAAAATAGACTATCAAATTAACATTTCTCATGTATTTGAAAGTAATGGAGAAAAACTAATTCAGTTAAGTTACAAAGAACAAACTTGATGCAAATTATATAACTCCTATAAATATCAGATATGCTTGATAAGCTCTCACGTTTGTCAAATGCCTCTATACTGAAGTGCTCATCTTACCTGCCACTGTTTCATGAGGTCTCGAACCATTTTAGCATCCTCGAGTGTCTTTTCTTTGTGTGTAGCATCCTGCAGGACATTTGCAGTTGTTTCAGCTTCTGTAAGCCAGGCAAGGAACTTTTCGAGATCCAGGTAGAATTGCTGCAACATTCTTAGGGCTGATTCCAGAGCTGCTTCACGTTCAAAAACCCTGCACAGGTACAAATAATCAAATGCAGCATTCTTTGCAAGAAAACAAACCTTAATCACTAAATCAAAATATAACAAAGACAGACTAAATATTTTTCATGTACCAGTGAAGAGTATGCTGATATATTAGCTACAGAACTTGCACTTTAGGTCTGGCAGGTAAGGTTCTTTTTTTTATATTTTGACCTGAGAAGCAGTAAGTGGAATTCATCTGATAGGAAATTAAGCAAAATCACTTCTTTTGAAGTGCTATGCTTAAGATATGCACAATTGAAAATCAGAAGTAATTCCCTGGTTTGTTTTAATAAAAGATCATTTTCTTACACTACAGTGGAAATTCTTGTTTATTTTTAGAAATTGCAAAATAATTCCTGATAACTGCATGATATGATAAATTTGAAGATTAGTTTTCATGAATTGAAACCTTTGCAGACTGTGTTCAATACCTTAAACTCTAATAACACCAAAGTTTCCAATGGTCTTTTTTTTTTTTTTTTTTTTTTTAATTACTGTTTAATTTTCAATATAAATGTGATAAATGACAAGGATGATCTCTATCAGTTACATGATAAAATATAATTTTTAAAGACAAAGGCTATCTTATCCTTGGGGAAAGTCTAACTCACAGATTAGGAAAGAACACTAAAGATTTCAGTAATTCTAGTGCTGAAAAACATTAAAGCAGATCTGTGTTACATCAGCACAGATGTAATTTCACAGATTTTTTTGCTTTGAACTTGAGCAAAATATGGATTTAGAAACATGAGCAGCTAAGTATGACATTGTTCATTAGCATGAATCTGTCAAGGTTACTTACCTAGTGTACTACGTGCATATTTGTTTAATACCAACATGATAACTAAATAATTTTTTAAGCTCTGAAAATACTCAGTAAGGTTATTTGATAACATGCATTATTTCAAGTGGAATGAATTCAATTTGCTGCACACCTATGGTAAGTCTACACACCTGCGGTGGTCCTCACCTGTCTCGATAGATTTCCTGTCTAGCTGTGCAGTTGTGTAGTTACAGGATCCTGAGACTAGGATACTAGATTACATCTACTACTAGAAGTAGATGTAATTTCTCCAGCTGTAATTTATCAGAGGAGGTAATGAAATTTCCAAGTGCTAATCTCTCTTTCTAATCCTGTTCCCTGTCATGAAGTGGTTGTACTCCTTGGGAAGTAATATCACCCTAAAACCCAGTGCACTAGTAGAAGTGAGAAAAGAAAAAAAAAACCCACACCACCACAAGTTTTTCCAAGTGGCACTGACTTAACATGTTTTTGACAAGCATATAAGTAAACAGCAGCAGAGGATAGTAAGAACAGAAAAATTCAGTCAGAGTACAGGCAAGGACAACCATTTCAGGAAAAAAATATCCTCCCTGAGAGACTAATGCCACAAGAACTGCCATTTTTCTATTATATTTTTAATCCTTTGACATCTTATTTGCTTTTCCCAACCATTTTGTTAAAAAAAGACTTAATTTTTCATTCAACATCTGAGAAAGCTATTGAATGCCTCACTACAAACTCATCTATCAATTTTTTGAAAGCTTAAAAATGGACTGAATTTTCACCTCTGTTGTACCTGTTGCCACTACAGGAATTCTCCCCATCATGTCACTGCTTAGCCTGCATTAGAATGTGTCCCCAGGGGGCTGTCAGTATGAAACACTCAGCTGAAGAATAGTGAACATGATCTCTTTCCCAATTTTATTCTATGTGGGCATAAACATGGCTTCTGGGTAGGCTACCCTTGAAATTTAAAATAACTTCAGTGAAAGAATTTATTCTTTTTTCAAACTAATGAATAATTATATAGAAATTATACATAAGCATACTAGCAATATACATTAAAAGATAAGAATCAGAAAATCTTTTACCTGGAAAATACTGTGTTGACCTAATTACCACTTTTAGCTCAAAACCAGAATCACATTTATTCAACACAATTTGGAAATGGAATACACTTGCATGAACTGAATGTATTTTTTGCAGTTCTACAGAGCACAGTTCTATTATGAGATATGCTTTACAGCATTATTCTAATTCAATTTACAGTGTGCAGCATGGTAGTTAATAGCCTTTGCAGAATCACACATAACTTTTTTTTTCCACGCAGTTCCTTCAGAACATGAAAGGCATATTTTTAACAATTGTACACCTGAATTCCTATAAGTACATAGCAATACTCTAATAATAACATTCTGCAAATACACAGTGAGATATAAAAAAAGCTGAAACACAAGCACAGATATGTAAATGATATTCAAAGGGAAAGCAATTCGAAGGATTACTCAAAGTCAGAATTTGTGTTTTAGAGAAAGACTCAGACTTCATGAAAAAATATAGCATTTTATTGATCTGGGCAAAGAATGAAGTTTTTATCATGAAGAATCTTCTGTCACTTCTATGAAGCACAGAAATCTTAGGGCACATAATTCTTTCAATCTACAAAAAATGTTTCTTATCTATGAGCATAGATAGACATCCATCAGAAAATATGTAGTACTTTGCATTTTAAATTTTGGTACAGCTAACATGCAATAAGCATTCAGCTACACTGACAGTTCTGCAGCAGATCAGTAAACTTCACTCTACTTGGCTTTCTCACTACAAAAGTATGAAGTTAGAATGAGAAAAGAAGATCTAAACGTGAAGAATAAAACTGAGCATCAAATCCAACATATGATAAATTGCACAAGATCATAAGAAAGAAAGAAATACATATATTGAAAAGGACATTATTGCACAAAACCAAAATAAAGTTGCTTTCTCTTTAGTCTGTATTATCCAGATATGTTTAATTTCATAGGGAATGCAAGCCATAAGAAAATAACATGAATTAACCAGAACTAGATTTTAGTGTAAATGGAAAACTGCATGGAGCAATCACTACAGCATACTCCTAAAACACTAAAAGATAATAATAACATTTTTAAAAAAAAATAATGGAATAATCATGATTTAATCAGTTCTAATATGATATAAAAATAATCACACAGGGTATAATCAAAAGCCTCTTATTCAAGGGAGAAGCACTAAAAATGGGATTTATCTTTTTTGCATCTAGACACCCAGAGGACAGGCAAACTACACTTCCTCTATAAAAACCACTAGCATTTCTGGAATTTAGTTTCTCCTTCCTTATCCATACACATCTGTCATACCAGATCAAGATTAGAGTAAATTTTTTTCTCCTGACTACAACAGTAAATCAGCTATAACTTAGATAATTTTACACAAGCCTAAATGTTTTTATGTCTAAAAGTTGGAAATCTGGTCTCCAATCATCCCTGTAAGTGTGATTTTTAGCAGCTAGTGGCATCAGTGAGAGTGGACTCACCAACTCTAGTTGTCGTATGAGTTTTGTTGCAGGACAGAAGTTATGATGCTCTTTTATGAACATGTCAGCTGAAGGCTTTGAGTTGAAGGGATAGTGGTGGGAAAGGAAATGAGTCAAGTGATGTGTGAACACTTATACTGACAGGAAGATGTTTTCAAGGGTTTTTTAAAAAATCCACAAAAAAGGAAGGTTACCAGCTTCTGTTTCAGGACACTGCTGTCATGCTGAGAATTTTTAAAGTAAATATTTTTTCAAGCATAGCAATATACAAATGTTCATGAAGAAAAGGAGGGGAAAATTATGTTATCTTAAATCTGTGTTATCCTCAAGTTCATAAGCAAGGTATTGTATTAGTTTTTAACTAAAACCCGAAGTTCACACCATGACATACATGCAAAATAAATATATGAAACAAAATACAACTTCTATGTCAGTGAACATCTTGGTATAGAATAGAACAAGGAGTGGAAGGTATGGGAATGATGGTCTCAGGAAGAGTTGGACTTGATGATCCTGGTGGGTCCCTTCCACCTCGGACCATTCTGTGATTCTGTGACCGAAGGGATCACAACAGCGCTCCCTTCAACACTTCCCAATCCCATACCACACAGGGAATACAGTGCTTGTAGAGGCTCTGCCAGCCTGAATATCAGATTTTTCTTCAGCTGTAGCATTTGCTACGTAATTTGGAATCAATCATTCACATTTTATGAGTATCTATTTGTCTATTTCAAATTGTCATGCTTATTCACTGTAGGAGGT
>JACBWW010000007.1:32983302-32993340 GCA_020086605.1 Lanius collurio
TGGGGATTCGTCACTTGTTGATTTCTTTGTGACTTTATATAAAAGCATGTGATTGACATTTCAGTCACAGCTAAACAACAGCCACACAAAACAGACAAACACCGCTGTTGTCCCCTTGGCACATTTGGTGGTGACTTCCAAAGAGAGAATAAGCGTTAATAGCAGACTGAATTATCCTCAGTTTCAATCATGACTGACAAGCCAGGGAGGGGAAAGATTAGACTGCCTGTACGACAGCTGAAGAAATACCAAAGTACAGGGAAAACACCAGGGGAAATAAAAAAAGCAGCTAAAGTAAAATTCTTTTTTCTGGCACTCTGCTCTAGTCCATCAGCTTTCTCAATTTCTGTTCAGTTTGTTGTAAGAGACGTGAAGCCTGATAAGAAGTCTATTGAGGGGAATGGAAAGACATTTATTTATTCCATGAGCTTTGAATGAGAGCAATGATCAGTTTGTTAATTTATCTGCAGACTATTAGGAAATAGATTTAAGGTTAGACTTTCAGGGCACAGAGCATTAGCTTCTGTTCTTGTTCAATCAGAAACTAAAACTCTAATTACTTCCAAAAATCTCACCTTTAATAGAAAGGACAACACATTTGTCTTACTTTTCTAATGAGATGGCAACAAAAATTGACATTTCTGTTTTTGTCTCACAAAATCAAACTTAGTCTTCCTTAGTACTTTGCTCCTCCTGCATCTCCTGCAGATGCAAAAGAGGAAGATTTCTCAAATGGAGCATTTCTTTGATATGCTCACATTCAGCTCCAGTTATGATTCAAGTTTGTTCACCAAACTTATCTCCCTTTAGAATTCTGTTCCATAAACTATTCAGTTATTTTGTCAAGTTGAATTTCCCTTTAATACAAGAAATGTCTCAGTTTTCAACAGAAAGGAATAAAGAGCATTTAACACACAGTAATCATGAACCAAGAAACAGAATTCTGTTTTAATCAAGACTAAAGTAAAAACCAAAAATGAGGGAGAAAAAAGTGAAATAGTAAGAGTCTGAGCAGTAAGGAATAGTCTTCTCACCCTGTTTCCTGTTTAGTTTCTGTTGGTAACTTGCTCACACTATTGGAAACTGATGGTCTCTTTGCAAAATGCCAGTCCTATTTTCCTTTTTATTGTGTACAATTAAATCATTAATACTGGATAACAGTTAAAGTATGGTGCTAATAACAAGGTCATGTGTTCCTTCCCTGTATAAACCATTCATTTAAGAGTTAGACTGGATAGTCTATGTAGATACCATCAAACTCAGAATATTCTGTGATTCTGTGATTTAAACCCCAAACCAACTAAATTCTCAATGAGCTGAATTCATTTTCTCTAGAAACCTAAACAACTCCTTCATGGAGCTGACAAAAAAAGCACCATTTAATTTAAAAACAGCAACATTTTTCTCTGTGAGGTCATTTCTGTTTGTCTGTGGGAGGACTTAATAGACTTACAGATGATCTATTGCCTTTCTGGAAGAGATAAAGATACTTGACTATATATATGTATATATTCATGTGGTGGAACAATTTAGTTTCTTTAGACTCATCTAAAAATTTTAAGAAACATGTCCCTAAAGTCACAAAGATCCATAGATCCCTTTGTCAGATATTGTATTTGATGCTACCCTCTCCTGAAATAACTCAAGAACTCTTTCCTTTTTATAATCATAAAAGAGTTTCTCAAAAATCACAGGAATATGTTCACAAAGGTGGGAATGATGAATCACTCAGTATTCTGGGTAACTCTGTCTTTTTAGTGCACCCTACCATCATTTTGAAAGCATATCCAAGATTATCTTCTCAAAAAATGAGCCAAAAACATTCACTACCATCAACTGAATTCTCAACTTGGATCCACATACTGATGTCAGCACTGCACAAAGAAGTACTCTCAGCTGAGTGGAGAACTAAGATTAAATTAGAATATAAGCAGCTAAAATGACTTTCTAGATCTCCTGATTATATGAGCTTCATCTGGCAGCTTCATTTACTTCTTTTTACATTTTTTTTTCTTATATGTGATGAAATGTCATCATTCTGAGGGACATTAGGAAGAAAAAATAGCAAATCATTGTTAACCAATGTCATTGCTGGTAAGACTGATATTATATTTTGTACCTAAATAGTTGTTTGAGATTGTAGGCAGTTAGTAGAATGTCTTTCAAATAAGTTACCTCTCTTATATTTGTCATCATAAAATAATCCCTCTGCTCTAAATGTTTTTTAGGTGTTCTTTTAAAAATAGATATATTAAGAAATGATGTAAGTAAAATATAAACAAATAAACATGACAAATTGAAGCATCTAAACTGTGCCATTCTGACCCTTCTTATAGTCTTCCTCTGAGGATTTAAAAGAAAGGTAACAGAATGGAACACAGAGAGCAAAAAAATACTTCAATCTTTTGTCTGAAAACAACTCTTAGGTATCTTTAAAGACATCTGTATTCTAAACACAAAAAGCCTGATATTTTTGCATCACAAGCAGAAAATATAGAGTTTTTCTTCAGAGTTTCCTAATTCTGCTGGAGAGTAACTTCTGAGAAGTTTGGAGTGCTTTACTGACTAATTAGTTTCATGAAAATGGAAGGCTTCTTATGTCCACTTCTCTAATAAGAAACACATGAGGACTCCATATAAAATTCAGACTTTTCAGAAGAGTTCCAGAACAAATGCTTTTTTGAAGACTTTGTCTCTTTTATTCAAAATTATATTCAACAGAAATAAATTAGTTCTTCAAAATAAACATGCTGACAGACAAAATTATTTGGTCTTGACATAATCTCAACTGTGATATCTCAGATCAAGGAAATTCATTTAGTGTGAATAGTTTTACTGATGAAGTACTTAGGTCCTTAAAGATTTAAAACCAAGAGAAGTTCTCTATGGCAGCATCTGACAAACATCTAGACTGAAAATTTCTTCTTTAAATATGAAGGCAATAAAGATAAATGTATTATCAACATCTCTCACAAAAGCACTGCCCTACAACTACAATATTTTCCCCCAGACTTTGCAATTTTAAATTAGATCAGTTGCTAAACTGGTGTAAATAACAAGCTTCAGCATGACATGTTGGTTGTAAAGAATCAGTCTCTCTTCATGTGTATTTTCCTGAGCCTGGCAAAATTATATTGAAAATGAATCAATAAATCACTACAGCATGATGATAAAAATAATCATAATTTTTGGGGGGGTAAAAAATAAATTTACATCAGAAAATGACATTTTTCATGTTCATCTAAAGTCGCATTTGCAAGGATTTCTTGCTCACACCACCACAAATGCAGCTCTATAGCCAGGACAACACCTGCAGGCACAGATGTGTAAACAGACTTCTCATGTAAACAAGATTCCCATGGCCAGAAAGTACGCCCTCACAGAGAATTTTTGGAGCTGCTCATACTCATGGCTCTATACAGATTTTAGGAATGAAAACCAAGCTTCAAAACAGCGGGAGAATGGAAAGGGAAAGGATGAGTTTTCTTGGAGACTGTGATTTTTTTTTAGCTTGACTCGAGCAGTCTAAGCCAAAAGGAGCAAACAAGCTTTTCAGAGATGACTCCTAGATACAGTCTAGGTACTGAAACCAACTATGAATCTTCAGTATAGCTCAAGACAATTCACACTTCTGGCTGCTGCTGCTGTGTAAATGCAGTTTTTCTCACCCAGAATGCAATACAACAGTAAAGAAAATGTGATTATTCCCACAAGTAACATAAAGAAATGTTGTGTTAGGACAGGTACAGTATATTAAGAAAACCTGTCTGCAGCAGAATGACTGAGCTCTTTCTGTGCAGGTAACAAAATTATACTCACAGAATTCATATGTAGATAAAGGTTACATTCTAATAATTGTATTTTTATGACAAGCAACAACTAATTAGGAATAGTTTGCTGCTGAAACCCATTTAGATTATGACCTTTTTCACACTTAGAATCACTGTTTCATTATGGACTTACATATGAAGGAAATATGCATCATACTTTTGTACTGTTTATGTCTTTATTGTTTGGCCATTTGCGCTTCATACTGTCCAGCTGACATGTAAAATCAGGGTGTTTATACCACTGGCTCCATTAGAGAATTAGTTAAATATGGGAGTTGGTACCTCAGGTCTTCCAAACAGGTTTAGAAACACATCTCCTTGCCTCTCCCTACACTGATTCTTCACTGTTCATACTTTGTAGTGGGGAGAAGAAAGTTACTTTTCATGTTTAGATGGTTGGGTGTCCTCTACATTGTCTCAGGAGCCAAAAAAGCATCTTGAGCAGTGAAAGCTCCCAACACCTACTGATCTGGCCTGGCCTCCATTGAGCTTGACCTCAGGAGCTGATGGGTGATGAGAATATTTAAAGATGTCTATTACACCGTGGTGGTTTGGAATCCTAAAAAATTCTCAGAGTATGTGATGCAATGATTTTCATAATCGACACTCCATTAAGAAAGATCTAAGTCCCTTTTTAGCTTAATATTTAAGCTAATGATATTTAACACATTTGGTAGATTGGCAGGAAAGGAAACTACAAGCAACTGTTGTTGTTTTTATATGGTAATTCACATAAAATGTGTGTGCCTACAAAAGAAGGTAATATAATACCACCATAACAAAATTTTTTTTTATAGCAAATTTCTAATGGTTGCCCCTATCATTGCCCTCCTTCCCCTCTTGATAAGACTTCAGTTCATCTGTTAGATTTATTTTTGTTAATGCAAGCAATAGAGATCACTTTCTCTTTCATTGCTTCAGCTTAAATAATATGGCTAATTCTTGGAAAGTCAATGCTTCTAAAGAAGAAGAGACCTGTTTACAAGTCATTCTGGCTTTTGCCCAAGTGATCATTTCATGCTTTTTTAGTGTATCTTTGCAGTATCAACGACTAAAGCAAAAATTAAAAAGTGTCAAGTGAAAAAAAGGGAAGCAACCACCAAGCATTCTCCAGCTCCTCTCTTAAAGGACTTAGACAGGTCCTGCTTTTAGCTCAATGTTATAAAACACAACAGGAAGGCAAAGGGTAAACACTCAGCAATCAGCTGCAAATCTACTTAAGCAAAACAAAACACAAGGCCAGCAGATGTTGCCTTAATGACTGAAGTACTTGCTTTGGCAACCATTACCAACACGGAAAGTGGAATTTTACTACTGCTTGTCTGCTTGTTGTCATAGTAAACTGGTTCCTGGAAAAGGAGGTTTCATATTTTTTTTACACTGACATATAATTCTGATATTAATGATGAGTTAAAGGAAAACCAGTTCAAAACAATGTAAGCAACTCTTACATTTAATTTTTAAAAGAAAATACTCACAAAATAATTAGGTCATTTAACTTAGCAATATAGAGAGAAGAAAGCAAAATCATTAGCTGAATATTTCCTGTTGGCACTTAAGACATGCATAAAAAGTGACAAAACTGCTTGTAAAATACTGGAGAAATGGTGAAGAACATAATTTGGAATCTATTTCTACATCATTGTGAGGTGACCAAGTTACCAGAGCAATGCTCATTGTCTAGATGCAAATAACACACATGGATATATCTGAAATCACTGCATACATTTCTGAGTGTAAAACTAGTCTTTCTTGAAAAGTGGGGCAAACCAATTCACATGTCTCATTTCTACTGAGTAAATATTCTCTTACAGTTCAAAAGATCCCCGAAACCATAACGCCCCCCCTTTTTTTGCTTCTTTATGCAATAATCTGAAAGCTGAAGAGTTGAAGCATAGAAGCAGGGCAAAAAATCCAAAGCAAAACCCCCCTAAAACCAAAACAATTTGGCATTTAAGTCATCCTAAAGCCCATGGGCATCAGGGTTGTTTAACAAAAGGATCATTTGGGTTGGAAAAGACCTCAGAAATCGTCAAGCCAAACCCTTAACCCAATGCTGCTAAACCCACCTCTAAACCAGGTCCCCGAGTCTCACATCTCCATGGCTTTTAAATCCACCCAGAAATTCAGAACACTTTTTCAATACCTCTCTCAGGAGCTGCTTCATGAGCAAAATGCCTGACTGGTGCTTCAAAGAAACCTAAAAAATCTACATGTGCAGAAAATCTTCCAAGTAAAAGTCTTATGCTGACTTGATCCCTTAGTAGGTCCATATTTATCAATGTCTCACAAAAGACCGACAAAAATGTGATTCAGCCCTTAGAGAAGCTTATTAACTACTCTTTGCAGCATGCCTCTTTTTTAAGTTCCCAAATCATGAACTTACAAAAATTGTATACAAAACACTAAATTAAAAATATATTAGAAATGTAACAACATCATACAATCAAAAACTAGGATACTTGTTTCACAGTTCATAGTTATTCCTATCCTTTTGTACTTCTTAAAGGGAAATGTCAACTCAGTCACCTCAGCAGATCTCTGCTTAGACATAAAATATTTAGTATAGTAATTCATCTAACAGGTCTGTACATTTTATAGAAGCTTGCAAAGGAATGTGTCTTCAAGAATTTTTACTTTCTCTTAGCCTAATACTTGGCAGAGTCCATATAAAAATGGCAATTCTCACCTTTGGGCAACATTAGACACACCTGGGCTTGTGCCTGAGGCATTAATAGATTTAAAGATGCACCTTTAGCTCCAATTAATACAGAGCATCCCCAGCAGGTACACACATATCCTGGGCTTCTCACCAAGAGGAGGCTGTAGTTCTAAACACAGACAAAACACTTTCCTTTGGTTCTCACATCTGATCCTTCTGAGCTGCTCATTTTATCTACTCATGGAGAAAGGTTTTGAGCATTAGACTCCCAGCCTTTCTCATCCAGCAAGAGATGGTGCCCCCAAATTGCTTCTTAGGCCACAGGGATCTAAACATTTTTTCTTAAAAATATGCCTTCTTCTAATAAAGCTAAAATGGCTACTGCTATGACAGGAGAAATGCAAGCAGGTATTAGTGGAATGTTTCTACTAAAATCTCAGTTTAGTTAAATAAAAAAAAGCTTTCAAATTACTGTGTGCCTTTCTTTTAGTGGACATCAATAGTATCTCTTCTCTCATTTGAACAGGGTCTTAAGTCTGTTCTAAATTTGCTTCAGAAAAAATGCTGCTAAAGTGACTCATTCATTTGAACATCAAATTAAACAAAAAGTGGCATAAAACTTCTGTAGTCATCAGTGATTTAAGTAACTGCCATTATGCAAGAAGAGCTACTGAATTTACTGCATATTTGGCTAAACTGACTTTTCTGGCCTTGTTCATCGATTTTAATTAAAAAACATGCTAAGATAGAATTAATTTCTAGTTTAAGTTATAAACTATAAAGCTTAATCCAAGATACGGATGAAAACAACTTTAATATAATTTTTACACATCTAATCCCATGTGCAGTGATTTAAACCTCTTTTACTACTACAAAGAAAGTAATTTTTACTGCAATATGTTCTAATCTTATAGATTGCATATTGGATGATTCACAATTTGTTGGCAAGCTGCAAAAAAATTTTAATAAGGAATTGGTATTTAAACCAAACACTGAAAGCCTGTGAAATGTAATCAAGAATGTGGTCAAGGATTTAATGAAAATTTTCTTGACTAGATATTTGCTTCAAATATACAGGATAACATTTCTACTTTGAACCTGCTTCAATAGGATATGCCTGTCATTTTCAGATTTCGTTTATGAGTCAGAATTACTATTGTGGTTGTGATGTGGAGATAGTACAATATGAAACAATTTTAAATACTTGAAATATAATCTATCAGCATAAGTTAGTTGGCAACTGTTAATAGCAGAGGAAAATTGGCAGGAAGCTAAATTTTTTTTTGTGAGAATTAAATGCTCTTCCAAAGACCTATTTCCAAAATTTCTACAGAAGAGTCACGATCGTTTCTTACTACAGTCACATCATTTGCAAAAGTTACATCTTCTATAACCTCCAACCAAGCTGGACAATGAATGTTAATGGAATTTAACAACAAATCTAATAGCAGAATTTATATCCTACCTTTTATTAATGGCAGCCCACGATGCATTAATGCTATCTGTCATCACTTGTACATTTCTGGTGTCATCTGCTGAATAATCACGGAGCAGCTTAAGTGCCATGTCATTTGCCACATCTACGTTTATTTGCCATTGTCGTATTTCTTTTGAAAATTGCTGAAGTAAAAAGAGAAAGAATAATCCTCAGAGCAACATAAAATGAATGTGAATACATTGTATGATTATTAGACAAGGAGCTGAATAACTTACTTATAACGTATATTAAAAAAAAAAGAAAAAAAAAAAAAGAAAAAAAACCCTTCCTCACATTTACTGGAAATGAAAATCAGTTCTTTCTAAATGTTTTAAATTCTTTTAGTGATATGACCACAGAACTGCTTCTACACTCTGAAAGGATGAAGCAACCAACTTCTAAATGCTGGAAAAGACATGACAGCTGAAATTGATAAACACTGATTAGAATGTTGATTATTCTTTTCTGAGACACCAATGGATACATTATTATGAATTACAGAAACTACGATTATTTGTGACACTGAATTAAACTGGGAAAGAAAATATAGTGAAATCATATATTCTGACTAATTTTCTTTTTTATACTGTGAAATAATATTGATTTGGACAATTAATAACTGTGCTTTCAGGTTGTTTTTTTTTTAAAAAATTTAGTTCATTTTAGCAAATTGTTTATGTAATTAGTGCCATCTACTGGAACAGCACTAAATCTGCAGTACTACTGGTAAACCTATTAATGTCTTTATAATGATAATTTATGCTTAATGCTAAAAAGCTTTTTAAATCTTGGTCATTCTTTGTTTCCCCCTTTCCTCCCCACTTTCTCCTTTCTTCCTTCTCTCCTCTCCACCTAGGCCAGCTGCCTCACTGCAGAGGCAAGCCAGGAAATCCAGAGCACTCACTCAGCCAGCTCCCATGCATCTTTCCTGTTAGTCTTTCTCTCAGAGCAAATTTCCATATAAATGCACTGAAGCTGCATATTTAATCTATAATGTGTAACAAAAAAAATGGAAGAAAAAAGATAATTGATTGCTTACTTGTACTTTTGTACTAGAGAGGCTCCAACTAGCCAATAAAATGGACAATACAAGTTGAAAAACAGCTTGTATTTGCAAATAGAAAGTTGCATACAAACATTTGAAGCTATTGACAAAAAACAAACAGTAAGACTTGACTGTCTTTATTGTTGTGCTTTAGTACATAAATCAGGAAATGCCTGTGAAGAAAAAAACCCACTTTTTTCCCTTCATTCTCCCAGAGTATTTGAAATCTTGTTTTGACTCAGATAAGGAATTCTCCACACAGAGCTAAACTTACATGTAATCCCTAGTGAGAGTCTAAATACTAAGAAAAAATAAATACATTTTAAATAATTTATGCATTTATTTTTTAATCCCAGAAGGTCTGTAAAGTGATTTTGATTAAGACTGGGACTAGAATCTTTGAACATAATCCAAATGGAATTTTGTGTGTGGGGGGAGGGTTGATTTTTTTCCCCAAAATCTTACCTGTTAAAAGGCTGCTTCAACACCTCTAGGTTCTCACCATAATTTAAAATTGAAAAGAGGAACTTCCCCCATTTTTTGAGCTATTCCTTCATGAGAGGGCAGATCATTCAGTCACTGTGCACCAGACAGCCTCAGGTACCAAGGCAGCATTTGGTTTGTCAGTTTTGTTAACGGGATCCTGCTTCTACTGACCAAATGTTAGCAGGAGCTATGAAGCCCTGATCCTGAAAACCATCTGAACATGTTATGGGTAAGGTCACCTAAGATGAAGCTGTCCAGATAAATTTTTTATAGTAATTTCCCTTTGCTAAGTGAAGAGATATAGACAGGAGAGGTGTTAATTTTGTGGAAAACCACTACTACTTCTTTAAGGATGATACAGGCAGATGGTTGTTTTGGAAACAGTCTGCCAGTTCAGCTCCTTTCCTGCCAGAATGATATAGAATAAATATAAAATTTTAATATTTACATAAATAGCTATTCCTTCATGAGAGGGCAGATCATTCAGTCACTGTGCACCAGACAGCCTCAGGTACCAAGGCAGCATTTGGTTTGTCAG
>JACBWW010000007.1:32993357-33160562 GCA_020086605.1 Lanius collurio
AGCAAGTACCTATTCTACATTTAGGTCTATCCATCCTTGTTTTACTCTACCTTTCTCTTTGTTTAAAATTACACAGGCATGCAGGTAATTTTTTTTCTTAGCCAAAGAATCACAGGAGACTGTTCACTGCTTTATACAGAAAAGTTACCATAACATTTTTCCTGACATGTAAATTAATGGTCTGTAAACTTTACTTTAAAAATAAGATCTTTTTTGCCCAGACTCATGTGAATAAAAATGACCTCATAAAAAAATTTGAAACCCTGCTTTATAATATAAAAAATTGGAAGATCCATTACAAGGTTATTTCCAAAAGTGTTGTTCTCACCATTAACTTCAACATTAATCCATTAACTTCCTGACATTACAACACTAGGTCATCACTCAGGAATGAAATGATGAATAAAGAGAGCTTTGCTGATGGAAACAATTTGTATTTTCTATTTTACTGGAAATTGATATGTAATTTTTCAACAGCTTTGAGAAACACATACTTCAACTTCTCTCTGTGTGCAGACACTGAGAACAAAGTGTTGTGGTTCAAGTTTTACCTGTCTGTCCCACCAGAGGCCCATTAACTCTTCCTACTTGACTGCAATGTATTCTTCAAAATTACATTCATGGCACCTTTTTTCCCCCTCTTTTCCCTTTTATATATTTGGGCAACATTTATATTTAGCTACTCAAGACCACATTTGGGTTTTTCTTTAAAGAAAAATGCTTCATTACCTTATTTTCTTATAGATTATTATTTTTTTTTTTTAAGCATTCTCTTTGTTTTTTCTGTGTTATCACTGGAATTTTCTGAGTTTATTAAAAGGCTTAAAGAATTAGGGCTGTGCATTTATCATGTTACTTAGGTATAAATTTATTTTAAACTTTTAATTAGAAGACACTAGTTGATGTTATTAGGAATAAAGCCTGTGCAATTAAGAGCCCTCGATTTAAAACAAGTAATGAAATCAGAGCTCCACTTTATTCTATCCCAGGATTGCCCAGTGGAACAAAATAAATGATGCACAGTAGTTCAAATATAGCAATATGTATGTACAACATAATCCTTTTCTGGGTATATACAGCAAATCTGGAAAATCAGGCTGTATTTCTGTCCTTTTTGTATATCTCTTAGCCTGTTTTATTTATATATTTAAAGAATTTATTATTTTTTAATCAAGGCATTCTAATTCAGTGTTTGCAACATAATCAATAACATCAACTTAATTGTTAATTCTTTTACTAAAATCAAAGCAGTACACTGTCAGCCCTGCAACAATAAAACCCCACAAAATACTGATTTTAGTTTTCATCTTGGTACAGAGTGAACAGCAAAAGAGTCCCTAGTAAGTTACCACCCTGCAAGAAACCCACTAAGGCAGGCAAGGAAGCCTCAGCCTTATGCACAAATTCAGGACATAAAGTTCACACCCTGTTCACACCAGTGGAAGGCTGCCCAGCCTTTTGAGTCCCACCAGAGCAAAGGATGTAACAAGGCTGCTGTTTAATTTCCTGGGTAGATGAAGAAATAAGTGGTCAAAGAAGGAAAGGAATGAAATGTTGTCTTTATCCTTCCTCCTCTTCACTTTGGCCATCCCAGATGAAGTTGTACAGAGGGAGAGAAAATGTCTCACCAGCTCCTACCAAAGCAAGGAGCCAAGGAGTGAATGGGTAAGCCTAGAAGTTTTGTTTGGTTTGGGGTTTTGGTGTCTTTAATTTTTTTTTCTCCTCTTTTAAAGAGAAGCTCAATATCCTATTGAGAAAAGGTTAATTTTACACTAACTAATGTTCTGATGACATGGTGATGGAAGGAGTTGAGGTGTGATTGTGTACTATTTATACACCTATAACCTTCAGCCTGCTGAGTTAACCATCTGCAGTCATCACTTAATGAACAATAAAAAACAGGACTTAATGGGTAAAACTCTCATTGGCCAGATTGCCATATTATGGTTCCCCACATCTAACATCAGTTAAGTTTTCAAATACTAAGCTAATAAAATAGAATGAAAAAAATGCTTTAATTTTCAGCAAATTAACTCTGAATTAATTTCTGATTCAAATGAATAATATTTTTAAGTATTAGCTATAGTACCTGCTTACTTTTCTCTTTTAAATGTCAGAAAAAAAAAATCAAATTCTATTAAAAACATTACTGGTCAAATACAAGCCAGTTATAGATTTTTGTTTTATGCTGGCATTGTAAAAAAATAATAATCAACAGACTGGTATTATTGAGTTTACCACGTGCTCGTGAACAAGGATGCCCTAACAGAAATGCATTAACACATGCACTGATTAAAAGTTCCCCTGGAGCAGAAGGGAATTTACACATTGATTCAGCTGTCTTTAGGCAGACCTGCAGTGTTTAACAAGCAATCCAGAGGAACACTCAGTGACTACTTTCCCACATCAAGATGTGTTGAGATACAAAGCTGACAAAATTAATAAGTCTGAAGAATTTATTTAAGTCTTGCACTGACCTCTCTCTTTCCCCCCCAAAAAAATGAATAGAAATGACAGCTTCCTTTTCATCAGTGTAATAGGAAGCCAAAAGACAGCCTACTTACTCTACGTCTTCAGGGGACAGCAAAATATACGTGTTTGGCACAGAAGCCTGGAAAACATTTATTTTGAGAACTTGATGTATTTCTAGGTCCTTCAGTTTAGATAATACTGCACAGCAGAACATAAAGCTGCTAACTCAAAAAAAAATTTCCATTTTCCTTAGTCTTCATGACCCCTTATCTCAAGCATGAACATAACAGCTGATGCTGTCACATCTGAGAAACTTTGATGAGGCATTTGACACAATAGGAATTTCTGGCAGACAAAGATAATTCCTCTAGGAATGTTGGCACAAAAGAAATACAAAAAGGAGAAGGAAAAAAAAAGAAAATAAATTCCCCAACCCCTCCTGCTCCCCATTCTCTAAGACAGAGGTGAATTTCTTCTAGACTTGAGGAAGAAAGGCTAAGCAAAACCAAACAGATGAAAGTAAACAACCCTGGAAGAGTAGAGCTTGTTGATGTTCGTATCATCATGAGGGCACAAATTAAGATAGGCTAGCTGTGACACTAAAATTATAACTCTAGGTTAACATGTACAACTTGACACAACACATCCCACTGCATCCAGACTGGTGGGAATGGCTGAGGATGCAGATAGCCCAAGTGCTTTGAAAGTGAGGTAAAAAAATCTGCAGGTCTCCATTCCCAAACTCTCTTTGTGGGAAGAGATACATTCTGTGAATAACAACACTATTATTTTTTCCTCTAGAACTCTGGGGATGGAGGAGAAGATGGCATGTTTTTATTTCTCTCAATGGATAATGTTGATCCAAAAACACCCATAATTTTTTTCCAAAAGCATATACCCTTAGATGGACCTCATCTCAACTTCAGATATTCTTGTAAAAAAAGTGGAAAAAAATCCATTTCTAAAGCAATAATTTCAATTATTTTCCTACTTAAGAAATTTATGTTTAAGACATTCCAACACTATGACATAAGACAGTGCTTGCACAGAACTGTTTTTTGCAAATTGAGTCTTTGCAGAGCTGAGGCATTGACTTTGTTGAAGCTTTTCCTTTTTTAAAACAAACACTGGGCAGAAGCCAGGGCTGTATCTCTGCAGGAAGACAGTGACAAATGGGAATCCTCTATACTGAATGACAGTAGTACACATGATCCATAAGTCTTTCCATACATTAGTGAGTGATTGCCCTTGTTTACCATAATCTACCCTTCCAAAGCAATGACCCTTTTGGTACAATCTTAAATTAGAAAACTTAACCTCAGTTCAGCCCTAAAACAATGGGCTGACAAACATTTTTATGCTTCTTACAGGCAAGCAAAAGCAAAAAAAAAAAAAAAAAGAAGCAAAAACACCAACAGATTTTGTATCTACTACTAAATACAATAACTGATGATGGAGAAAACTGAAACAATCATGAACTTGGACATACATATATTTTTTCTGGCACTAAAATGGTGATGAAGACCCCATTAACTCTTCACAGCAGTTCATTACCATTCAGATGTGTAAACAAAACTGCTCTAAGCCCACAAACTTTGACCAAAAATTGAGTGATAGGAGTTAAAAAAACCCACAAAAATCTGGTGAGCAGGAGAGGAGAATATATCAAAAAATACTTGTGTAGCTCTTTTCCCATAGAGGCAGGATTCACCTTAAAAGGCTGATTGGTTGGTTTTAATCTTGGTTTTCCCCAATTAGACAATGAAATACTATTAATCTTAAACAGCTGTTCTCAAAATTTACTAATGAAGAATGTCAGCAAAGTATGACTGTTTCCATAATAAGAAACTTAAAAACTGATGCAACAGAGAATATTTTCTACCTGATATATAGCTCAGCTATGTAAGTTAACACATTTTAGCACCCATAATGTGACAACATGGGCTAAAATCACAGGAGGAGCTATTTCAGGTTTATTTTTTCAGTTAATAACCCTGCTGAGGTTGAATCTGATGAGATTACCTTGTGGCAAATCTAAAATGCTTGATTTCCAAAAGACATCCATATAGTTTGCTACAGCTGGGTTTTTTCCCTGTTTTCTCAACTACTTCCAGAGAACCTGTACAGCTTCATTAGCAGTGCAGACAGCCATACCAATACTACATGATTTCCCAGCCTGCAGTGCCAGTGCTGCTGAGGCTGCAGTTGAACAAAAGAGATGTGAAATACTTAAGCTAAAAAGGTAGGTGTTCCACCAGCAAGATCAGCCAGATATTTGTTATATTTGGTAAATAAAGACCAATTTTATATTCAAGGAATATGTGAAACATATTTTGGACTTTAAAGTTAATTTTGTTCTAATTTGCTATGGAAGATTTTTTTGCAGTGTACATTGTCCATAGCTAGAGGACAACAGAGAACATATTCTTTAACAATCTCATTAACTCAAATGGAAATATTTTAATACTCAGTAGTGACCTTAAGCTCTGCATTCTGCTTTTTCAAAGCTTCCACGGTGTAGGAGATTTCTTTCCATGACTCAAGCTTCGCTTTTGCTTGTTCAAGAACCTGCTCAGCTTCTCGTTTAGCTTCCAGCCACTGCGTTGAATCCTTCAACATCTCTTGAAGCTGCTGTCTCCGGCTTTGGAGGTATCCATGCACTTCATCCCACTGGCTCTGTATCTTTTCAACTGGTGAAACACAAAGGAAAAACAAAAGCTGAATTACTTAAAAGCTCTTATTTTATTTTTTTAAATTCTATTTTTTAAAGGGAGTGAAAGAAAGGTATTAAGATCTTTCTAGAACTGACCGTATCAGAGAGCTGCTGTACTTTTAAACTGCAATTGCATCAAAGTTTAATTCAACAAAAAAGAGCAGATAAACTGTTCTGGGTCACACAGTATGGCTTTATGACACACAGCATGTGTCTCAATGCATATGCAGCAAGAAATGACAGGCTCATGCCTCAAAAGCCCTTATGAAACAGGATCATATTTGAGAAAAAGTCTGCAATAATCCTTCATTCTTAACAAACACAAGGTTTTGGATTTTCTGAAGAACAAGTCCTTTAGGGACTACAGTAATACAGTTAAAGATTTATTGCAAGATATAATTAATGGCTGTACTTTCTTATTTCATTAAGGCAAACGTTAGCAAACTGCAAAGGCTAAACAACTTTCTCATATGTTCATGTTAAATATAAAATAACACTAGCTTTATCCACTATTTGAAAGAAATGTGATTTGTGGAAACTTAAGGATCACTAAAATCACTGATAATAAGCATTGGCTAGCATCCAGCACAAGGCTCATCCATAGTAGCATAACATCACCAATAGACAGAGTTGTACAAGCAGCTGAAGTTTGACACAGTATAAACAAAAAGCCCCAAACCTACAATTAATAAAATCTGAGCTGTGCATGAAGGAATAAGCCTTTCTGATGTATGTATGTTTAATTCCCTGAGGTTAATCCACACAAAACCACAATATTTTCTTGAAGACTTCCTCACTACTTTGCAAAGTCACAGGCCTTCCAGGGAAGGAAACTGATTTTCCTAGAGTGATCAGAAAACAATTGAAATATTCATTAAATAGTACTGCATGTCTCACTGCAAGGTTGATTCCAGAACGGTGCAGGCTAAAGACCTGGATGAAAAATACTTTAGCAGGGAAAAGAGACTTCTAATTATCACTGCTTTTCCTTCTTCCAGAAGAAAGGATAAATATCTTTCCATGCACTCAACTGAGGTTTAGAGAGAGGGAGAAGAAAACTTTTCAACATTCCTTGCTGAAGCCTAGGGAGAAAAACTGATTAAGCACACATAGCAGCATGTTTAAATCAAAGGAAAAGCAAAAGGAACTGAAGAAACAGGACTGGAAAACATAAAGCACAGGCAGAGCCCAGTAAGGATAGCCTAAAGCCCAAATATTTAAATTTAATCTGAAGTAAATCTAACCTCTCGTTTTAGGAAGTTGTACACTCATGTCACAAAACAACTCAGTTCTGTGCCCTCTCTGGCGAGGATTTTTGATGTAAGATTTTGAGCACACTTGAAACAACAAAGAGGCTGCAGGCTTCAGGGAGGGTGAATAACAGAAGTGAGCAGCTTGAGCAAAATCTTCCTGCCGTGGCTACAGAAAGTGGCTCAAGGGTTGTGCTGAACACTTAGAGACAAGGCTGCCTAAACACCTTCCACAGTGTTGCTGGCAACAGCTGCCAGCTGTTTGAGCTTCTTCCCCCTTTGACTCTGAGACATTCATATCTTTTTATTCCTGGCAAAATAGAGATTTTGATACATTGCAGACAGAAGTACAACAGTTTGTTTGTGCCAGCCACCCATGAAAATGAAAAGACAAACTACAAATTCCCACCTATTATTACTTTAAGTTTCCTTGTTGGTGTGGGTTGTTTGGGGGAGGTTTTTTGGTGTTTTTATTTGGTGGGGATGAGAGAATGAAGAAATGAGTGAAAACTCTATTGCAGAACTGCTTCAAAAGAAAGCTAGATCTACAGTTTTATTAATTTTTCATAAGAGCTGCTTTTAATAAGAAATGCTGGTATTTCTTATCACCCAAAATTAAAATATTTACAGATGTATTGGTTCCATAATGTCTCATGAGATTTGTATGTAAGATATTTAGCAGTCCTCCTCTAGAGATTGTGCTTTTTGCAGCAAGACTGAGTTTTTCATCAGATGCCACAGTTCCAGGATTCCATGATGACCAATTCTCCCACCCAAGAGGACAATGAGGCTGCATAAGGAAAAGGGCATTCAAGACATCTCAGGAGCCCATTTACACAAGAGGCTATGAATGCACAAGCTCCAAAGCTATGATAAACATTTTCCATTTCCTTGTGAAAATACTTGGCTTAGCTCCCTCAATAAAATTATATATATATATATATATATATATACATACACACTTTTGTTTTATTACAGACTGGAATTGAAGAGTTCAGGAAGTTAGTAGCTAATGCAAACAAAACAACACCACAGAAAAATAAACAGGGTTTTCTTACACCAGTGAGTGACCAAACCCAATTAACAAAGTACTTCACTTGTGGTTAAACACACCATGATATCTCCATAATTAATCTGGCTTTTCTAAGGTAGAATATACCAAAGAGTGAACAACTATTTAAGATAAATATGTATAAATGATTTGTTAGAGAAGCCTTTATAATGATGAAAAAGTCATTTAATTTAATGTAACATTAAAATCCCTTCATTACTATACATTTACAATCTTTAAATTATGTTCCCATTAGATTGATTTTTGAATAACAAAAAGCCCAAGGCTCTAAAGCTTAAAATATGAGGTTTACTTCCAAACTGAAAACCACAGTCTAAATCACTGTCTCTTAAGGATGTATTTGTTCATGTTCACTCTTTAGTAGGATGTTTCCCACAGAAGGAAAGGTGAATGCCACTTAGGTTTATGCCAACAGAAAAGTTCAGAAATTTTAAATTGAGTGTATATTGTGTTAGAAGCAACCCATGAACCTATTCACCTGCAGCTAATGAATTACTGACTGCAGATGAGAAGGGTCAGAGAATAGTTATTAAATCATGTTGGACAATAGTAGACAATTTTAAAATTTTCAACATCATAAAGAGTTTGTTCAAGGGCACTGGAACATATAAAAAGTTGTTTTTTTTTTTAACTGGGTAGTACTGGGAATAGGTTTATCAATATATTTAAGAGTGTTTTACAAGACAGCAGTAAGGAATCTCAGTCCAAAGCTTTTTCAGCCCAACGCTCTGACCATAGCCTTTAGAAGGGCTATTTCTGCTGTCAAGACTTTATAAAATCCATAAGGTCACCCTGTGCCTCCAGGACTGTGCTGAGTTTAGCTGGGACAGTTACATTTCTTCCCAGCAGCTAATATGGGGCTGTGCTTTGGGTTTGTGCTGAACACAGGGCTGATGATACGAGATTTTTTTTTTGTTATTGATGAGCAGGACTTCCACAGAGCCAAGGCCTTTCCTGCTTTTCCTATTTTCCTTTTCCTGCTGCCACTTTGGTGAGGAGACTGGTGTGCCTGGGAGGGTGGGAGGACACACAGCTGGGACAGGTGACCCAGACTGACCAAAGGGACATTCCAGATCATGGAACATCATGGCTCAGCAAATAAAGTGGGGGGCAGAACGAGCAAGGGGAGGACTTTGGGAGTGTTGCAATTTGTATTCCCAAGTCACCATTATGTGCAATAGGCCCTCCTCTTCTGGGATGGTTGAGCATCTACTCAACAATGGGAAGTAGCAAATGAATTCCTTGCTTTCCTTTGATTGCGTCTGTGGCTTTTGCTTTCTCTATTAAACTATCTTTATCTCAAAGTTTTCCTACTTTGATCCTTCTGATTTTCTCCCTGATCCCTCTGGTGAGAGAGTGAGTGGGTGGCTGTGTCAGGCTTGGCTGCTGGCTGGGGTTAATGTATCCAGCATAGGGAAAATCAATTTCTTTCAAAGTTTTATCACCCTTGCCTGGAATGAGGAAGATAGCCTTAGAAATAAGCAAAGTTCTAAACCAAATAAAATAGAAGGATCAATGGCATGTGAAGTAATTATTCCAGAAAAACGATTTGCCCAAATTTTGGAGAAGTAAAGAAAAAAATGTTATCTCTATTTCCTACCTTGAATATAAGGCCCTCAATAAGTAATATTAAATAAATAAATAAATAAAACCAAACAAAAGTCGACCAAAAGTTATTGTGAAGATGACAAAATATCCTGAAAGTAAGAACATCTAACATGACTAAAAAGAGTAAATTTTTCCTGACAAATGTAATATAACTGACCTTACTGCTCTCTCCATTATAACAGCATATTACTAAAGAGAGACTCTAATCTTTATGTTTATGTACCATTGCAGTACATACTGTGACAACTACACATTGGAAACACCCAGACAGACACAACAAACATGGCTCCATGTACACTATTAATATCACTATAGCACAGGAACTTAAAATAATTAGTAAAAATGAAAAAAATATTTTTGTTCCCCATCGTTCAGTAGCTTCTGAAGTACCTCAGTTTATGTTGTTCATTATATCTAAGTTCCATTCCTTCTCCGATTCAAAGCTCAGTGTCTTTCTATCCAATTTTCTTCCTTTCCCTTCCTTGCCCTAAATTTGACAACAGCACAATACCTTTATCGTAAGTGTTACAAATTATCTCAAGAAGATTTTTGCTGACTACAAAGGGGCAATCTGGAAAAATCAGGACAGAATTTTCTTTACAGCCTTAATGAAAAGAAATAATTTATTAATGCAAGTGGCCATTAACTAGCTTTACGTGAATATAAAACCACAAAAATATTTGACAAAGCTAAACTGAGTGTCAGAAAGACAAAGTGTATACAATAGGTTATTTCCTGAAGCGAAGCCCAATCCCCACCCATTTCCCATTGGTGCTCCAGCAGAACTCCTCACTGTGCTTCACCTACACAAGTTTTGTGCTTGCTTACTGGGAAGTGTCCCAGCATGTCTCCAACCAATTCAACACTGAACTCTCTCAAATGAGTAACTCAGGACATGGTGAGATTCTGCAGTATGAAATTTCAGGGTTTCTATTAAATTTCCTTTTTTTCTATCTCTACTATTTCCTTGTTGATTGACAGTGATTATATCTTAAAATAGACAAAAGAAATTCTGCTGAACTGAAGTTACTATAAGCAACAACAAAGCAGAAAGCAGCATCGAAAGTAATCAGACACAAGACAGGTATTCTTCAATCTTGTTGTCATTAATTTCATATGTTGAGGAAAGAAAATGCTTAGCGAAGGAGAATGAAGGAGACTGCATCCTTAAGATTAATTTTTGCTTATTAACAAAAAATTTCATAAGTTTTTTCATGCATTACTCATTATAGGGGAACAAACAAAAATTTAGTTTCTTTTTCTCTGGTAGATGTTCGCGTCATTTTATCAATTTATCTTATTGACAAATATAACTTCAGTGAGAGAATTTACGCTCTCCTATTTATAATATAACCAAAACAGAAAAGGTGAAGAAGCTATTAGTCACAGAAAAAATAATGTTCATGTTACTAGAACATACATGTTACATTTAGCCTACATACATTTAGCCTATGCAAAGATTAAAAAGGAATTCATCCCATGCCAGTTTGTTAAGTCCATTGAATCTAATACATTCTCAAAAAAAGTGAGCAAGTAAGAGAATAGCAACAGAATTCATGAGATAGAAACCCCCTACTTTCCTTGTCCAACACATTACACAACCTACACTAATTTTGCACTGTAGGAGACTACTCAAAAGCATTATTGTCAATATATTGACTTTTCCAAAGCACTTTTTTCACTGTATTTTCACAGATTTAAAGACTAAAAGGACTAATACAATCTGATCTGCTTCAAAATGTAGCCAGAGAATGACAGAGTTATAGACAGTATTAATCCGTGTTACCAAAGCTGCTGATGCACTGATTTTCAGGTTGGATTAATTTTTGTTTGAATTGCAGCCCAATTGTACACTTTTTCATTTGAACATTCTGGATAGGTAATTGTTATGTATTTATTTCACTTGCTTTTTACTAATCTATATATATTCATCCATATTGAATTTGGTTTAGTTAAACTTTTGCAGCTGTTCGACACTCAAGTTTTTTCCCATCCTCAGAGTTTTAAGCAAGCAGGTTTTACGAGAGGCATGATGGAGAAATTAGAAAATATGGATCTAAACAGAAATACTGTAGGTTACTGCACCTTTTTTACAGTTTTCCACTAGACAGTATAATCTCCCAAATAACAGGGATAAAAAAATTGTGAGAAAAAGAAAAGATTTTTTTTTTTTTTATAAGGTTACAAGACCATTCTGAAAGAACAACAACCATGCACAACACATAAGACTTTCTAATGTTTTTCAATTTTGGCTCAGTTCTCTGTAAACAACATTAGAAGAATCACAGCTAAAATATCACTTAAATTTTGTCTTATTTAATGGCTACCTTACTTTGTATTATTGTTTTGTTCTAAGGAAATAAGCTAAACTAATTTTTTTTTTTTTTTTTTTTTTTACTAGGAAAGGATTTATTTAGAGTTCTCCATTTGTCAGTTACTTCTTTCTGCAAGTGCTCTACTTTCTCTTCTGCTGCCTTCCAGAACAGGAGGTGTCTGACTTGAGTCTTATTTTTCAAAGAGGAATCACTTTGATAAAGCCTATCATACAACATCCCTTGATAAAAGTAAGCTGTCTCTGTTCTTATGAACAATCTGTGCATCTGTGAGAGACTGGCCTAGGGAGAATGTTTGGATGGTAGATGCAGAGTCAAGTGAGGATAAGTTTAAACCATTTCTTTTTTAATTGCCCAAGTACTCAAGGAGTTGCAGGAACAGTTATCCCCTAAGTTCCTGCCTGTATCATTGTGGATGTGGACAGGACAGGGGGCACAGCAGAGCTAACAGCTGGAGCCAGCCTGCTTGGGCAGTGATTTATGCTTCAGCTGTCCTTCATCTTTGCTTGCAGAGAAACCTTTCTCTTAACTTTTTCCAATGGCTTATAAAAGTCACACTTCTCCAACAATGACCTTAGAGACACATGGCAAAACTTTAACATAGATAGAGAAAAAACATTAATAATGTGTCATCTAAGACATTTTGTGCATCAATGGTCAGTGAAGTGATGAGAAGATTTAGCCAATAAACTCCAAATTAATAGTGGGGTGGCAATGTAGAATATCTTCCCTAATGTGAAGTCTGCCATTTATGCCAGTAAGATGTCAGATGTGGCTTTTATGCTCAATTAATATTTTAAGGTACTTAAAGAAATATTCCTTATCATAAAGTATCATCAAACATAATGACAGATTTTTTGGAAAGACTACTCTTACAGAAAATTAGGCAAAACAGGAAGTATATACACAAACTAAGCTACATATAAACAAGTGAAGGAATAATACCTGGGAAGAAGGAAGGAACTGCAATCATCTATATCTGTGTAATATTATAGTTTCTATGGAAAAATAAAAGGTATTACAAGGGAAACCAGGAAGAATAAGCACTTGGAGCCTTTAGTTGTCTTTTGGGGGTCATGAAGAGCAATGAAAATGCACCTGAAAGACACATCAAGGCATGAAAATCCAGAGGGGAAGAATTTTACTTTCTCTGCACTCAGAGACTAAGAAGGAGAGGCAGTGAGAGATTTCAACAAATTTAGAAATGTTTAGAGTTATTTTTAAGCACACAGAGTCATAAACTCGTTTTGTATTTTGATAATTTTGGAGGGTGATTATTTTCAACTATTGCAAGACTGATTTAATTTTGTTTTGTTTCACTAGGGCAGAGCTTATTTTCTTTTATCTAAAAATCACTTCCATATGTTCAAACTAATGAAGGTCAGTCTGTTCCTTTGGAAGTGTCAGATCAAACAGATTGAACTGAAAACTGTCAAGTGGTTTCTGCTAAGCATCAAGTGAATAATTCTTCAACACTGTTAAGCATGCTTTATACTTTGCTACAGAGAGTGGGAGTTGGAGATCAGACTAAACTGGTAGCACATCTGAAGAAATGAGTTTCCTGCACCAAGCAAAAAGTAACTTCCATGGCTGGGCACTGAGAAGGGCATGCAAGAATTTATTATTTGGAAAACAGGTCCCTCAGAAAGCATCCCCCAGTTTCTCAGCTTTTTATAGAAGTATTCATGTAGTTATCATTTATCACCTCTCAAATGAAATTTTCATGGTAATTTTTTTGCTAAATGAGAGAGGGAACAGATCATGGTATACACAATGTGGAACACCATTTGCTTTGCATTTTAAAATGTCCTACAATCTGTAAAATTCTGATGTCAGAAATAAACACAAAGAGATGTAGGATTGTTTAGATTTAGTATGAAATAGGTAACAAATCTAAGTGTAGTTTTGCTAGAAACCTACAGAAACAAACATTTGTATCTACATATACACAAAGTCTTGACAAGGAGTATGAACAGATTAGACAACAATCTTTTGATACCTCCCTATTGTAACCAGAGCCTTAAGAACAGGACATTCATGGAGAAATGGATTGACAAAACTAAAATCCCACTACTCTGGCAGAATACAGAGTCAGTAGTAATTCTTCCATGACCCCAGAAGCATATGGACACACCCTTAGAATTGTCTTTTTGTACAGAAATTCTCACATTTGGATGATATAAAAATATAACCTCACTGTAACATTGTACTAACTGAAAAAAACCAGAGGGCTCCCTTGCTGGAATGATTTAGTCATCTTTCAAAATATTTGATTTATTCTATTCCTCTTGTTGTATGCAGAAAATATGTACTGCATTATTGAATTTAGCTACTTTCTTAAATATTCATAATATAATTATGAAGACTTACATTAGATTTAGAAATTATATTTAGATTGATGCGAAGTACCCAAACTGAAGCCACAGGATTAAGACTAATCTGATTAACTAGATGAGTGCATATGTAGGCAATTCAACTGTTTCTGTTTAAAATTTATAGAAAAGTTTTCAAAGCTTTCAAAGGGAAGTTTCAATAAGAAAAATGGCAGTAATTTCTGTATTTTTTTAATCAAAAGGTTTAATTAGAGGCAACTAGCTATTTTAGTATTTATCTTTGCTCAAATGTCTATTTGTTTTTTTTTTTTTTTTTTTTCCTAGGATTTTCATTACTCAAGATATTAAAAGGAAAATAATTTATGGTTATATATCTAATTTCTGTTCATGGATAATAGCTTTTTTAATAATCAACCTGCCTATGAAATATTTAAGAAAATCTTTATTTCAGAAGAAATGTCTTGTCTGTGCCTGTATTTAAAAATGGGATAATAAATTAGTGATATTGTATTCTACTTTCTCTGAACATAATCAAGAATGCTATTAACATTATTAAAGTACATCAGCTTTCATATACTAATGCTCTCATAGACTTACTGATGCAAAAACATAATGGTAGGTTGGGTAGTTTAGGTCCTGAAATATGTGAAATTCATTACCTACCTAATGAGGCATGTTAGGCAATGAAATAGTGAATTCTTAGTACCACATAACTTTGTGTTGCTATCATACATTCATATTTACACTGCATATTCTTAATGTCATCAGCCTACTACCTCCTACTGAGTTTGGGCTGAGACTTGCTTTCCAAATATATCTGCATTTGTTATTCTGTACACTGATTTGCTTCGGCTTTGATTTAATAGATCCAGCTCTTACTGTAGAAGTAAGAATTTGGGAGATGTTAAGAGAACCAAAATAACTAGAAATTAAAATTGACTTAATAATTCAGCTATTGAGCTCCAAGTTACTGAAGCTAAGCTTCGCAGATTGTTTATATTTTTATTTTCTTCCACAAAAACCCCAAAACCCAAACAAGCACAGACTATTGTGGATTTTTCCTAAGCCTCTTCTGACACCACCAAACCTGCTCCACCTCCACAGCACACAGCTCACCGAAGTCAGCTGGGAGACAATTCCAGAGCTTTGCTACTACAAAACAGTGACAGAAAATTGGGTGCTGGTAATGGTACTGAGCTTAGCTCAGTATCAAAAAAATACATGAATCAGGGGAGAAAAAAACAGTAATCCAAATCAACAACATGCCAGCTTTGACTTTTATATTTGCTTTGAAAGCAAAGAAAATTTCCAAATGAGCAAGAACTGATTTCAAAGTAAAGAAAAAATAGTACTTCTTTTAAAATATTTCTATATTCAATTTTAAACATAAATTTCAGGTATTTTGTAGCGAGTTAAAAGAGTACATCTGAACTGAGTTAGTAATTTTTTCTTATTTCACTAGCAAATTGAAAGCCATATAAATTTATTTTATTTACAAATTACCAGTTTCTTAATCACAGACTCACAGAATGGTTTGAGTTGGAGACCTTTAAAGATCCCCTAGTTCTAACCTCCCTGCTATGAGCAGGGAAACTTCCAGGTTGCTCAAAGCCCCACCCAGTCTGGCCTTGAACCATACTAGGAAAGGGGCATCTTTAATTCTCAGGGCAACCTGTTCCAGTGCCTCATCACCCTCACAGTAAGGAATTTCTTCCTAATATCCAATCTAAACCTGCCCCCTTTCTGTTTAAACTCAATGTCCTGTCACTACTGCCCTTACAAAAAGTCCATCCCCAGAACTGAAAGGTGACAGTGAGCTGTTCCTGGAGCCTTCTCTTCTCCAGGATGGCCAATCCCAGCTCTCAGACTGGTTTCCTAGGAGAGGTGCTCCAGCCCCAGGGCCTCCTCTGCACCTCCTTTAACAGATCCCTGTCTGTAGTACTGGGGACCCCACAGCTGGATGCAGCACTTAACACTGCAGTGAAATATCAGAAATGCACCTTCACCCATGATACATTTTCAAGGACAGCTGATCATAAAGTCTAGCATGGATAAAGGCTTATAGACTCAAAAGAAAGTCAAATTTACACAATAGATTATGAATTGTACTGGTGATTTGGGTAAATTAATTCCCTTACAATAATTTTCCTGACAGAAGGAAAGTATCAGATATCAAAAGACTGTAAATTCAAAAAATCTTTCTTTTTTTTAGATTGATAATCACAATCTTTTAGATAAATTGCACCATGTTGAACTATTTCCAAAGATGAGTTAATTCTCTGGGGGTCCTGCTTCTCCTTCAGAGTGATATTTCCACAGTTCTTACACCCCATTCTGTCTTCCCTCTCACACTTGCACCAATTTTTTAAGTACTCCACAAGATGCTGTCTGTCTGATACTGGTTAATCCATACTTTTGTATGCAGAGAAAGACAATCTTAAATTCCAAATGCTTGAAGTTCTTAATTTCAACTTTGTTGAAGTATAAAACAGAGAAGTAGTTAAATTTCACACTTAAAATGTCCTTATACACTTCAAAGTAAATATCCCACAGAGTCAGCTTAGGAAGTACCATACACAGCAGAAGAAAGAGATATTTCTTCTCAAAATTCCGTAACATTCAAACATTTTGAGCATTCTCCAAGCAATTGTAATACTCTTTTTTTAAAAAATGAATTACTGAATAGAAAATGAGGGTCCAATCTTAAAAATGATGATATTTGAACTTAAATGGAGCACAACTCTGCAAGTGCAGAAGCATGCCAGAAAAAAACATATAACATGTTTTTTTTCCCTTTTCTGAATTTATTGGACTATTTCTCAAGATCACATGAACCTGGCATGACATCACATGTATTTATTCCTTAGTAACTAAAAAGATACAATAATAATAATAATAATAATAGTAATAATATTACCACCAACAACCAACAATGTATGATATCTGTCTTCTTAGTGCAATATTTTAGCTAATAAAGGAAAAAAAATAATAATGTGTCAATTACACCAATCTCAAGAAAAGGAAAGACATGAGCCTTTTACTGTTTGGTTTCTTTTGTTTGAGGTGTTGTGTTTGTTCTGGGATGTTTTGATTTTCTTTTAATCAGATGTCAGTGCTTCTTTGTTCATGTTCTCTATGCTACTCCAACGCAGATCAAAACATTGGTGAGACATTCTATGGACTGAACTTAATCCACTTTAGGCAAACACTTCAAAGTGACTATTCTCTTATGGCTTAAACTCAGCACATTGTGAACCTAACACAGTGCATAGGTGTGCACTGGAAATTAGAAAACATGTCTTTACTGAGAGAGAGGTCAGAAAGTGGAAGAGGCTTCCTGAAGAGGTGGCCAATGCCCCATGTCTGTCAGTATTTAAGAAGTATTTGGAAAATACCCTTAAAAAAGTGCTTTAACATTTGATCAGCCCTGAAGTGGTCAGGCAGAAGGGCTAGATGGTCACTGCATGTCCTTTCAAACTGAAATATCCTATTCTGTTTGATTCTGTATTTTATTGTGTTTTCAGGAAAACATATAAAATGGAGCAAAAAAAAGTATCTAACAGATGAAGTAATTACTTTTGCCATCCTGATATAATGCTGCAGTGAAGAAAGACAAGTGTCTAAAGTACAGAAATTCAGAGAGAATATAATGAATATTCTGCAAAATTATTACATCCCTTCCTCTGAAATATGGCACTCACTTCTAAACTTAAGATGAAGAAGCAGACATAAACACAGTCTGACACTTCCAGCAAAAATTTCCATAGCATAGGCGTTCGCTCGACTGTACACAAGCTCCCGTCCAATTAAAATATAACTAAATAGATATTTTTCCTAAATATTCTCTTTTAGGCTCTGAGTCTCACCAAGCCCAAATGCCACCAGCTTCTCACCACATATCAGAGTACTCATCATCCACCCTTCTTTGCTGTTACTTGGGGAGGGATTGTCCTCTGACGAGTCATGCTCTCCCCTGTCATGCAGTAGACTTGCTGATAAGAAAGATGAAATAGAAGCAGCTAGTCTCAGAACTGTTTTGTTTTTTTCTCATTCCCTCCCTTTTTGGTATGAAAAAGGCTAAACCATTGTTATCAACCAAACAGACTGAAAAGCCTCAGAGTCACTGTTTGGTTCTGAAACCAGTAATAAAATTAAATAATTTGAATAATCTACGGTATTTTATAAGTCAGGATAGCGATGATTTGTACACATAAAATCAAATCAAATCTCACTAAAGTCTTAGGACCTCTCTCAAACAAACTAAGCCTGTATTTACTCAGATGGGACTTGCAAAGGAGCTTTGGGGTCTGCATAAAACACTGATTTTGCTATTGGTTTATTCCAGACTCAAGAAAAAACTAAAATCATTACAAATTTATATTGAGGATAGTCAAAGTAAAATCCTTAGGCCAAACATACTCCAGGATGCTTAACTAGATTGTCTGAGAACAACTGCATGTTCCAATATATGTTTTGTCTTGCATCCATTTTAGGAAAAGAGATGGAACACAATGTACTCCAAAACCTGCATTTTCCTGATATGACTGATTATGTGACATCTAAATTTAGCTTGTAATCTCTGCTGAGCAGGACCTCTGTTTCCTTTTTGCCCTCTAATTACTACAGAAAATTATGGTCTTGTATAAATGAATATATACTGTTCTGACACAGTTTTTAAAATAACTGTGGAGACTAAACGTTGCCCATTAATCTGTCAGTGGATAAATAATTTGATCACATTCTCAAAACTTTATTTCTGAACAATTCCTTTTTATTTCCGTTTATTTTCATTTTAACTAATGTGTTATAACACGAGCATAGCTCGTCTGCTTGTATCATCATGAATAAGATAAAAATAAAATGGATATATTTCCTGTTTACATGTCTGCTTCTAGTTAAATTTAAAATGTTCTGTGCAAGCTACTGTTTCTAACACAGTACTGCCTTCAAACAGGACCAAAACAGCAAACACTTAGGTTTTTTAGATTCAAACAGAACAGGTAGAAAAATCTAGTCTTCTGAAGAGATATGGCACAGAAAGGCTGGGATAAGATATATTTTCCCACCTTAACCAGACAAAGATCTGAACAAATGAAATTAAAAGACTTTTCTGGAATCACAAAGAAAATCTGTAGCAGATCTGGAAATTAAATTGAGGTCATTCTAACTTCTAATGATGCAGGAAGTTTGCTCTTACTGTATTTTCATTGCTATCTAAAAGCAAAAACAAACAAGAAAAATCCATATAATATCATACAACTGACCTGAGGCATGGGAGTAAGTCAGTGCTTAGTGTTTGGCAGAGAGCTTTCTCTACAAAGAAAAATTAAAAATGGCATAAATTCCTTGGATGTAATCATGTATTGCAAGAAAAGAATTAATAAGCCCTACTTTGTTGTGGTAGCACACCTTAACAATGAGCTCTCTACTTTTCACCATGTGCATGAGGGATTCTCAGTATATTGTGGAATATTTTGTTATTTTTACCTTGACTGTTTTTTCATTGATTAAAGTGACAGACACAACTAAATTATTCCCTAGCCCAAGTGTTTCTATTTGCATTTGGGTGACAGGTTCTGTTCCAGCTACATGAAAGCACAAATAGTTGTTCCCTGAATTTGTTTTCAAGGATGAAGCACTTCCATCAATTTCTATCTGCTATTTCACTGACAAAAATCACCATGTATGGAGAGATATCAGAGCACAGCATCTTTACTGCTGATGGCAATTATTTACATTACTCCTTTTAACATTGTAAATTGACTGAGTCTTTCCAGTACCAAAGAGAAAAAACATTCCTTTCTGATCATCTGGGCACTACATGAGTCAATGGAACATTCTTCTGCCTCTTCTGCCAAGTTGTAATAAAAACTTTTTACCATTCATTATTTTCAGTTTTTAAAATATTTTATGTAAATGTTAATTAACACTTGTAAAAGTGAGACTGAATTCAATTTTGAAATGCAATGTAATTAAAACCAGATTTTTTTTCTATAACTCTGTAAATAGGAAGCTTCACATTAGATACAGTTAAATATGTTGAAATCTCTAAAATAACTCAGTGATTGCTTTCCCAAAAAGCTACATATTCTGGGCAGTTTTGGTCAATTAAATGTTTAAAAAATATTTTAACTTCTCTAATTAAGATATGAAAGACTGAGAAGCAATCTCAATTTACTTCAGATTTGCATACTATTGAATCCTTCTACATTCTTCAGAAGGATGACTTGCTAACAATTTCAGAGACCTACATGATCTGCCATCTCATCCTGTGGGGTAGCTGCTTACCTTCCCTTTACATTGTGCTTACAATGCTTTTGCATTGTAAGTAAATTTGTTTCTTCCTGAAGCTACTGAGGCACTGGTCTTGTGAAAATAAAAAGAACAAAAAAACCCTAATCTGTTAAAGTATGACTCCTCTCAAATGTACACTAAGGAAAAGATGCCCCTGCCGACAGCAAAGAGCACTTACCATAGTAGGGGAGCAGGCTGTAGTACCTGGGGAAAGGAATTGCCTGCTGACAAGACTTTCTGTCATTTCATGTCTGCTCATGGTTCTGGGTAAGAGTTTCACCTAATTGGTGACTGGGTAGGTTGAACGTTGCGGGGTGGAGGGCTGAAGATTTATATGTTTTGGCTCTTTTACTAAAATCAATTCTATCACCTCAGTCTCCAAACATTTGAAGAACAGCAGAGTGAATTGTAGAATATTAAATAGGCTGAAATTGTCTTTCTGCTACAAATTACAAGAACTTTTCTGTCTGTATTCTGACTAACCACCTCTACTAACTCCATCCCTAAATGGTGATCAACAAGGTTAAAACATGATACAAATCAAGCTCAAACAGCAGCTCCCCCTAATGCTGTACCAAATCGTTCCTGAGGCTAAAGAGTAAAGTATGTTCTTCTGTCAGATGAGGGTATATCAAGTCTTTAAACCAGTTAACTTTATGTAACCATGGCTACATCATACAACAGAACAAACCTGTTAATGTGAAACATCTCCCCAGCAAATCATGCTGTCCTTTTTCTGGGTGGTTTGTTTGTGGCTTTTGTGTGTTTGTTTGTTTTCACTCTTCCGGGCCTAGCTGAAATTATTCAAAGGCTTTTAAGAAAATTAATATCACTTTTTCTGAAAGGTCTTCCTGTAGCACAGCCTTACACTCTTCACTGGACTTTAAATTTACTGTTCACAAGTTCATAGTCAGGTGAGAACTCATTTTGTGGTAATAATTTTCTCAAGAGAGAGTTGGTCAACCATTCTGCTTTTGGAGGATAGATGACAAAATATTACTAAGTCATAATTTGGACATAATTTTAAGTGCCTTTTAACAACACAGCAACCCGGGGTGCCTGTCTTCCAACATGCACTGATTTTAGCAACAACAAACTTATCTATTCTGTTCTTGTCTGAGTTCTTACCTGTTTAGAAATATCTAGCCTAGAACTAGCCAGTTCCACAGGAATTACCAACAACATGAGTTTGTAATTTTCTTTCTTTATCTGATTGAGATGGTGAGATCTAAGCAAGTCACTAGGAATGATATCACCTAATACATTTATGACCTCTCAGGCTACCAAAGTATCAGTGCCATTCCTGCTGAAAACTGTCACCAGAAGTGAAGAATAGTCACCTTGTAGTCTCAAAGCCTTTTAGGGAGGACTACAACACCTGAAGCAGGCAGCTGAGGCTGCTGAGATCTTGCCCTTTGTCCATTGAACTATATGCTTTTAATATATATAGACTGGCAAGTTATATATAACTGGACTTCCTCAATCATTCAGACATTTCTGGGGAATGTTATTGCTTGTTCTTAAAGGGTAAGTCTCCCCAGTATTCCAAAATAACTTCCTACTCCTTCTTAAAACATCCCATAACTTTCCTACAGGTCCTAAAGCAGCAAACATGCACAAAGGAAGAGGTTTCAAACTCTATACTCTTCTCAGTACTATGCTATCCCTTTCAGAGCACTAATTTTATCTTGTTATTGACATTTCAGTACAAAACAATTGTTTCTCTCTGGCTTTGTTTCTGTTCTCATAGAAAAAACAAGTGGTCAGCTGTAAAGCAGTATATCAGGATGATTAATAAACTGGACATATGACACAGGAAATTCAAATTCTTGAAGTGTCCTTTAAATATGTGAAATTCAGAGAATAGATCACTGGGATTTATTCAATAATTCATCTTAAAAATATCAACAAGATAACTGGAAAATTTTAAACAAATACAGTTTTCTCTTACACTTCTCTTTTTTGCTCTTAGCAGCTAGGAGGTTTACTACTGGATGGAAAATCCCAGATTGTATGACTTTATTTTTTTCAGGTGGCAAACTCATCAGTTGTATTCAATTGTTCTAAGAGAAAACCATGTGGATGCAGTACAGTGGAAATGGCTATTTTATTAAGATGTCGAGAACAACAGTGCAGCTGTAATTCACTGGGGAGATTCCACATATTTTGTCGTGAAAGTGATGACAAGTTGGTGATTTTGCCATAAAACTGTCAAATATAGCAAGCTATTAAATAAAAACATTTTTATGTAGTGGCACAGAGACATTCATACTCTTTCTAGATTAGTTCAAATGCAGCTCTGCTAACAAAAAATTACAGCATATAGGTTTTTTTCAAAAACACAAAAACCAACCACCAACAAAAAAACCAAACACAAACCAACAAAAAATGAATCACATAACCAAAATACCTCCTCTGAAGACATAATCTATAAATTATTCATATACTTGTGGACTTGTTTTCTAAAACTATCAAAGAAAATTTCAAAAAGAATAATTTCGTCCCAAAGCACAATTCTTTATCAAAATAGTCTTCACTGAAATGTTTGTATTTATTGCTATTATTTATGAATTTAATGTAATAGGAATTAAATAACCTCTCAAGTTATATTTTGAGAGTACAACAAATTTCAAATAATTGCTGAAGAAATACGTGTGTTACATTGGTTTATAATCATAAAAGGGAGATTACTTGGTTAGTAAGAGATGATTTCTTCATAGTTTTATAAATATGAATTTCCATACCTCTTCAATCACTTACACAGCCAGAAATCACATAAGAAAATTGGGATGTAAATTACTAGCCAAGTGAAACCACAGAAAGTTTATGCACTGCTACCTCTTGTGTATCTGTGAACACAGCAGTAGGAAGGCCTCCTATTTAAAGTTTCTTATATTTCCAGGATCTAGCAAAATCTAATATAGTCTTTGATATTGGCTTGGTATTTCTGATTGTAAGACTGTAAATTTGTTTTTATTGCCTCTCAGTATATTTCTATATTGATTTCTTACCAGCTTTGTGTACTCATACATAAGGACTGATGAAAAATAAGGAATTTTCAAAGTTTAATTACTTTTTAAAATTAAAAGTTGCTTATAAACTCATTCATTTTAAAGAAGAAACATTTTCAGGAGCAGTAAAGCAATGTGTTTTCGAGCTGTGATGCATTATGGAGAGAAAAATGTTATTGTACAGCATATGGCCCTGTTAGAACAGAATGCTTCTGCATTAAAAGAGCAGAAAGGTATGCTGCTTTTTCCCACAACTCTTCCTCAAGACTAAATGTAATTATTATTCTTACATATTCTTGTGTGTAAATGGTAAACAAACTATGATTTACATAGAATACACAGAGATTTAAATATAACATTATGTAAACATAATGCAAGCTTCACTTCACAGAGCTTAAGTCTTTTCATGTAATATAGCTCCAGCAGGTTCATGCAGATAATGAAGTAAGGGTGGTGAAAAAAGTTCATAGGAAATTACTCAATTGTATGAGCTCATCTTTAACTACTGGAAGAAAGACTAAATCTATGCAATACTATGACAACTCTGTTGAAAATAATCTCATGATTATAGATTTGTTTTGCAATTTATCATAGACATTTTCTCACAAATGCCTTTTTTTTTTTATTTTGTATAAAATGTTTTCCTTTTTTTTTTTTATAAGTACTTTAAAAAGGAAACACGTTTTCTAATTATATTTCAAAGTTAGACTTTAACAAACATAATATACATATTTCTGCAAGCAGAGTGACTTAAGAGTTAGCAATGTTAACACAGAAGCCAGAACCTTCAGGGTTTAATTCCAGTTGATGATACGCCGACCCATGCTGTGACAAAGAATGAAGCTAGCTCTACTCTTGTAGAGTATCCGTGTCTCATTTAGTATTTATAACAAATCTCTACAGTAATACTTGGCCACATGATTGCATTGGGGGGTTTACTAGCACTTTAATAGCAAAAGGCAATGAACAACCTATTCATACATATTAGCTAATCTTTTCATCCTTTTGTTTCCCCAAGTGTGAGATGCTTCAGCCCTGGGAGTGCACTAGATAAAGTCAAGTCTATCAACCCCTACATGAAGACTAAGGCATTGCAGCCCATCACTCCCTTTCCTTCATGATGGGATCTGATGCATTTGGCCCCTGGCAGTGTGACTTTACAGGAGGTTGCTTGTGAGGGTGGCACAGCTGCTGCAGAGAAGCACCAATGTGCCAATGCTCAGGTTGTGAAATAGAACAGATTAAATGTGTACTCATAACTGTGAAAACATAACCATGGTAACCTATTTGTACTCACGAGGAGTACGAAAAACTCAGGAAATGGAAAACAGTCTATGGATGAGGCAGTCATGGAGGACTTGCAGCAGGACTGGTGTGGACACCGAGGCAGTGGACATTTTGGAATGCTCAAAGGTTAGCAACAGGAGTAGGTTCTCCAACACAGGGATCAACTCTGGCTGTGAACAAGATTCCCTGGAATGGACTTGGGGACAACACACTGGGTGCAGTAGGCTGAACTCAGCATGTGCTGGAGGACAAAGCAAAACACCTGCAGTAGGTGAGAGCACTTTACAAGACAGGAGTACAGTAGATGTGGGTACACATCTAGATGAGCTAGAGACACCCAGCTGGGCTGGGAATAAGGAGGATCCCTATTTCAGGACAGGATAGCACTGTGAATAGAGATGAACTGCAGAGGTAGCTGCAGCCAGAACAAGTAGATCCTGTCTATATAGATATTCAGCAGGCCTAATTCAAGCCAAACAGAGCAATGACCATCTTCTTCATATGACACACAAGGAGAAAAAAAAAATCAAGCTATTAAAATTATAAAAATTACTGTTGGTCTTTAAGAGAAGTACTTTAGATGAGAGTATCTCATATGTGGCAAGTATTCAGAAAATACCTCATGTGTCACATTGTAAAGTCCTGCATCTTTGTGTCCCCCCATAATATAATGATCTTAAAATCCAATAGCAATAAATACCTCCTGAGTAATGTTTAGTGTCACCTAGAATTACCCAGATATAAAATGAATAAACATGAAAAACCTTCATAGATCAAGTCTGCTGCCTTAGAAAACTAGACCAAAAATGGCCCTGATCATACTCCAAGGTGTACTTGAAAGTATATAAAGGGATGTGACCTGTATCTACTGCGTCATAAGTTGCACTTTTGTAGACAAGGATATTGATGGTTTCAGAATAGAAAATTAATTATTAAATCACAGAAAACTGATTTTTGTACTTTAAGTTGAAAACTAACTGATAATTTTGAGAATTCTTATAGATAAAAACCAAGAAATCATAATGTAAAGTGTATGTACCACACTACTAGTGTGGTACATGCATTTAGTAGCCACAGACACAAGCTGTAATATTGAGTTACCACATACTCATTCATGATTTACAGTCTGATAGCTGTTCTCCTTTGCTGTATGAGAAAGAAGCATTTAATCTATCTTAGAAGGCAAGTTCACTTAAAGTGAAGTGCAGTTTTCCAACAGAATAAAATTTAGTCATGCATGCAATTCTCACGAGGGCATGTAGGAATTATGCCTGCATTTTTTGTAAGTCTACAATTCTTAACTTTAGAAGACCTTAAAAATCAAAACATACTACAAAATACTGATGGGAGTACTACATGTGTTGGTTTTGAATAAGCTTTGTAAAGTCAATGTACACAATTCATGCAAGTTCAAACAAGTAGGTGATTCTAAAATTATTCCCCTTGTCCAACAGGAGCAGGTTATTATGCAATATATAAGTGCTATCCTTTCCTTCTCAAATTTTAATTAAAACATAAAGCTTCTTCTCTAAGTAACATGTTTCAATAGAAGTTTAACAATGTTATTGCATGTAGAACATACTCTAAATAGCATTTATATGTGTGACCACCAACAGTGTGGTCCAAACACGCATTGTCATTTGGACTTAATGTGGAATGTACTTATCTAATGGAATAAAAAGAAAGAGATAATGTATAATAATATAGTAGATATATTAAGTTTATAATAATATATATATAGATATATTAAGTTTTTAATTATGAGGGTAGAAAAATTTAGCCTACATTAACTCCTTCACAGTCATCAGTTTCAGGAAGCAAGCCCTGGTCTCCACACCAAGATGCACAGAACAGTTTGCATCCACCTAAAGGGAATTGTCTCTGTCCACATGCAAAACACTTGGCCTGAGTCTTCTCTAAGCTCCATAGCAGACCTTGAAGACCCTAAAAAATTCATTTTCTAGTCCTGAAAACTTGAGATAATAACTGAAGACATATAGCAGTCTGTCACAAGGGCTGCTTCTATCGCATGACCTTGAGAGTGTGTTTCATTCTATACTGAGGGGTAGAAGGCAGGCTCCCAAGGGTGTAGCACTGTGTCTTCCACAGACATTTTCTAAAACTTAATCTACTATTTTTTCCACCTTAGGCACAGCGGGTTGGTTAAAACAGGAAAGGGAAAACAGAACTGAAGAAATAATACAGAGCAATGCAGAGCATCATCAGACTTGTGCGTCAGCTGAGGGGAGATGAAAGAAGAGCCTGCAGCTGTACTACGGGGGATGGAATAGAAAGCTTTCTACAAGCCTGTGGCTATACTCTGTGAATTCTTTCTTTTTTCTCCTTGTGTAAGAATAAATGTATTTCTTTATCATCCGTGCTCACATTCTACATTTTATACAATGCCCTTCCACTATGAAGACAAGCAACATGAAGTTAAGGTGAAAAACCTGAAATGTGGGATCGCTGACTTTCACTGACATTTCTTCTGTGTGTAGTTTGGAAAATCTGTGTGAGGATTGTCACCTGATGGAGCTCTCCTTCTCAGGGAAATGGCATAAAGTATCTGCAGAATGCTATGCTTATTAGATCCGACACCATTTTCCATGTTTGCTGAAATGCTGTATGGTAGCAGAATCACCACTTACTGCGGTCAGTAATTATTGTCCGTGCCTCTTGATTGCTCGTCTTGTTTTTCAGATTCTGTGCTGCAGTGATTAGTTCATCCAACTGGGGACGTCTTTGCTCCAGATCCTGTAGTACTGCCTAGTTGAACACAAATACAAAAACAAAATAAAGAAAAAAGCATAAAGAGCTCTTGGGAAGACCACATAGAGGGACTTTTTTTGTGTGAACTTGTTTTAAAGAAAAAAGACTGCTGTTTCAAATAATACAAAGAATTTGGTCTAGACCTTCTAAACGCTGTTGTTATTAATTTAAAAATACCAAGTATAACTTGCACTAGTAATTTTAAGAGAACCTGTAAAACTAGATACAAAATAGCAATTATTCTTCATTTCTAACACATCAAATTATGCAGGATATGCTATTCTCCTCTATAAAGATATATAGAAGGACATTATTTTTCTGTATTATCTGAGGTTTAACTGTGTATTTTTAAAAGAAAGTATAAGGGTTTACATTCTTGCCAGATTAGGCAGGCTTTTCCAATTAGTTCACAAAGTCTAATAAATTATGTTTATTTTTTAATATTTCAAGACTTTTTAATTATTATCTATTGGTTAAAAGCCATTGTAAGACTGTTACTGTTACTTTTTTGTCCTTACTTCTTACCTAGCAGAAAAATAATTAACACTCACAATAATTTATATGTTACTGAAATCAATGTATAAAGCCAAGACAATCTGACTAGAAAGTAAGAAGTGGATTTAGAGTTTCTCATGGGGAAAAAGATGAGCTTCATGATATTTAGAAGGCAATAAAAACTAAAATAAAATAGCTTTAGATAAAATGAAAACACAAGGAAAGTAAGGCATATAAGATTTATGCATATATTTAACTTATTTTGAAGGATTAGAGAACAAACAAGGAATCAGCACTATCCTTTCTCACATGAGAAGCATCCAATTATGTATTTAAAAGACTTTGACCAAATTCAGAAAATTCAGCTCCCTATTGCGTAGTTTTCAGAAAAGATGCTCATTAAATTTCCCAGTCATAGGAGTTAAAAGTAGCAGTATTTATTACAAAACTATGAAAAAATTACTTTTATTCTGCCTACAACTTTTAGTCATCAGAACAGAACAGTGTGCTGTCAGATCGTTATTAGGTACACTTAACAAATATCAGATATTTAACAAATATCAAGCTGGCAAAAAAGGCCAGAGAGGGGTTTCTACTTTTCAGGCTGGTTACACAGACACTGGTTAGATAACCTGTTAGCACTCTCACCTGGCTGTTGATAAAGTGTCTGGAGTATTTTATTGTCTTAAGAGTCATCTCTCCTTAAAATGCTTTTGGTCTAAAGAATCACACTTGATTTTCAAAATCTTATTTACTGACTGTTCTGGATAGAAATGACCTGTCAGTCTGATCTTAAATTTGACCCTCCAACTTCAGACTACAGTTGCATAATTTCCACCAAGTTGAAGGCTTCAAATAAAGACCTAATACCATTTTCTGTTCAATAAGATTAACAAAAGAGCATAATAATATAGCTTCCAGTAACTACAGCATGTACTATCAAAAGCAAACTAAAAGCTAACACAGAGTTTCAATTTGTTCAGTTACAAACTCTTCAGGAAAAAAAAAGGTAATTTTTAAGATACACATCTAGCAACACCCTGTGGAATTCCTGCCTTTACCTTCTGTAATAGTTCTTTGAAAATCTATTATAACAGGCTTTCTAAAGTCATACCCAAAAGTTTGGATGGTATTTTTTCATTTGAATACTGCTTGAATTGCATACAGAGACATGCAGCTAAAACAGCAGCTTGCATAATTAAACAAAGAAGAAATGTCTCATTAGAAATCTCTCCTTAGAAAGAGAAAATCTACTGATGCAGTTTCTATCTCTAGATATCTATGTGCCTTCTAAATCCAATTTTCTAAGAAGACAAGTTAATGAGTGACATGAATTTTACAATAGGGAAAGCAGTCGTAGTGCAGCTGAACAGCATCTGTATTACACATATTGCCAAAATGGACGGTGCAGAAGGAACACTAAAACACACACAACAGGCTCAGATAATTCTGTGCCTTCCAAACTAATATTTCCCTTTCTCTCTCCTTCCCTACCTAGAAAATCTTTTGAAGAGGAAAAGCAAATTAAGTCATTCTAAGTTCTTATGCCAACAATGACTCTCTTCCCTAAAGTTTCCTAAATATAATTTTACACTGGAATATTCAAATAGAATGATTTATCTGATCCAGCCTGAGCCCCCAACTAGACATTAAATGCTGTGTTTGTGCCACAAAGGAAAGCTGCTGTTACATGAAACTGAGTAAGAAATGAAACAGTAGGTAAGGACAGCTCAGGAAGGATTTTCTCAGTACCAAAATGAGGGAGTGGAGCTGATCTGTGCCCAAGGGCTCACAGAAGGATTTACCTCCAAGACCCATCTGCAGTTCCTGAACTGGACACTCAGGAAAATGAGAAATGCCTCTTTAAAGTGAGTCTTGGTAGTTCTGCTGTTCCCTTGGGAACAAAACAAATCCCTGTATGGATTGTGTGGACAGCCTTCCCTCTGCCATTTAATGTGAATAAAATTATTTTCTGCTGGATGCACAAGAACATTTATTGAAAGGTCCAGAAGGATACTCAAACTCTTAACACTATAAACAGATCTGAAGATTCTTAGACCTTTCATAAGACAATAATACATAATTATAAAACAGATTTCTTTTCTTACCCTTAGAAAAAGTGACATTTCTCAAATGAAATTATTTTTTCCTTGATTTAATACCAAGTGTCTGGGAACTTTTCCCAAGCAATGCCCTATTTTATTCAGTAGAATTTTATCAATTAGAATTACAAATTGTTACAATGTTTGTTGGTCTAGTTTTACCAATTTGTACAATCTTACAGAGTTAGCAAATACATGTTCCCATGGTACCTACAGTGTATGCACCAAACCCTGATGGAAACTTGGATAAAAGTAGCTACTAAAACCCATAATTCCTAAGTCTTCCTGTGATCCTGTAGCATGAAAATTAACAATTACACTTGAGCTCCACTTATATTGCTATCATATTCAAAAAAATATTCTGTGACTGGCTAAATTGATCATACAAGCTGATTTTGTGGGTTAATAAATATTTAGTTAATTGTGCTAGGAAGAGCAGTGGTTTGAAGAATAGAAACTAAAAGACCACTAAATATGATTTTTTGGGAAAAATAAAAATTGAATAGCTTTAAAGTATTAGCTGAGTGGTCTGGAAAAATGAACAAAAACCCCCCCCCCCCCCCCCCCCCCCCCCCGGAAAAAAAAATCAGAAACAATTACTATCTGGAGATAGTTTAAAAAACTTTTATTAATTCAGACAAGTATTTAAGGTTGTAAAACTGGATTCTCAACAGAAAACTAAATGGAAACTATTAGAAGCTACTGCTACAACAACCACAGGAATAAAAACTCATTAATAGTGGCACCCTGGTGGAGGCACAGCAGATGCAACAGACCAGATGCCTCTGATTTGGAATGTCAGCACACGGAAACAAATGTGCTATATAAAAATGGCTAGTGCAGAAATGAAAGTTATAATTAAACTACTTTCAAAAGAAATGAAACAGAAATCTATCCAATCCCCATAAGGTCACCAAAAGTACAAGTGCAAAAACTTATGGAGTCAGTTAAACTCAAAGTTGTGTGGTTTTTAATAAACAAATTCTTTTGCATACAATTTATCTCTACCAACACTTTTCTAGTGCTCTGTAAAGATACAATAATGTATTCTCCAGAGCATTATAGAACACATTTCAATCAAGAAATTTTGTTTAATTATAAATGCAACTCCATGTAAGTAGGTCAACAGTGAAGGACCATTGATATGCACGGTTGTACAAACACATCTTTAAAACCCAAAAGAGCTTTTCTTTTTCTTCCATATATTTATGAATGCCAACACTGTGATGCTTGGTGATAGCAAAGTAATGCATGATAATGAGTAATGAGATACAGTCATCCAACCTACCTAGAGTTTGCTAGAAAGTGATGCTATTCACTTTTAACAATCTTTCCACATTTGCGGACAGCAGCTGCTCAAAAGAAAAATCCAATTTTCAGGTTCCTAACTTTTATGATTTTCTTATACAAAATGGGTGTTGAGGTATGGAACAAATTGTTCAAGTCAGCAACTGAAATAACTTGCATAAAAATTGCTAAAAAATAAACTGAAAAACTGAAACAAGTGAAGTGTGACAAATTCTTAGTGGGACTGCAAGGTTTGAGACTGGCAATTAAAACATTTTCTAGCTTTAAAAGGAACAGCATGCTACAGCCTGCACATTTGTGACTCTGGCCACACTAGTTTCTATAAAAAGATCTATAAATCTATCCAGTATTTTTTAATTTTTTTTTTCTTGACTTTATGGCAAGTGTTATCAAAGTGGAAGAGCTGACTTCCAGGATGGTGCCAAGATTTACACATTCAACTAATCATTTACTAGTGCTGATTATGGGTTTTCACTCATTAATATCTGAAGAAACTTTTCTTACACCAAAGCCAGGACTTTTCATCTCCCTTTGCTGAATTCAAACATATCAACAAGAGTTAAGGTTGCTGCTTACATGCTCCCAGTCAAATACAGTTTGTTATCTATTTTATACTAAGTGTAAAAATGCTAATAGTAAGTGACCCAAAAAAATTATGTTTGGGTAAAATGGAAATTTAGAAAAGATTTTCCAGGTTAAGAGCAAACTGGAAGAACTTTTTGTCATTAACAACCTGTGGCTGAAGACCACAACTGTTTGGGATGATTTGTTTTGGTCCACTCCCAACCTTGTTTAATGAAACAAACCAGTGAACCACAGGAGCACAAGGGGATGATTAATATGAGAATGTAAGGGAGAAGGAAGGTATATTTCTTATCCTATGAAGCTATTTGCTCTCCCGAGCAAACTCACCATGATATCCACAGGAAAAGCATAATTCCAATAAACAGTTATTAAGGAAATTATTTGCTTATGTTTCGGAAAACTTTAGACTCTAAAGCTTAAATTTAAACAAAAAATGAACCGATAACTTCCAAAATGTATAGTCAAGACAACTTTTACTTAAAACAACTAAGTTTCTTGTGGCTGATTTGCTCACTAAATATAATCTGTTATATACACACACCTAGAAAGAGAGAAAGCTTTGGAAAAAACTTGCTAACAATTTCAGAAAATGTAGATATGCAACACCTACAATTCATTTGCATAATAAAATTGGCTTTGTTAAGATATTCCTCCCAAACTCAATTTGAATTTGTTTTCTTGTCACTAAGCAGGAAAAGAATATGACAGAAAATGGTCATTTACATACCCTCTATATTTAAACATAAAATTATGAAACAATGAGAGCAATATAATGTAGAGGAGTTTTTTTCTTTTAGAACAACTTTTCTTTTATTAACTGTTTTCTGTTTTCCCTCCAAAGCATGGAAAATTTTAGGAAATATGAAGATCAAGTGTAACTATTTTGTAATGTTGAGAGTTGATAGGTGCCTGTCAGTGAAATCAGAACTTCAACAGACCAGACACTATGAATTTTTTTCCTGAATGCTTTATGTAGTGCAAGTTTTTCTAAGAATGTACTTTTATGTCCACCTAGGGCAACCTCAAGAACTGCCTCAGCAGCTCTCATTGCTGTCTAAATGAATACATCAGCTCCATCAGTGATGCTGTGGAAAAGCCACCAGGGACAGCTTATCAGCTGTTGCATGAGATACATGAAAAAGCATCATAGAAGTTTTTGTGTGTTTATTTGTTGACAATCACTCATTCAATTATGTTGGTGCCACTGTAAATGTTCCTTTACGACTTAGGAAGTCCAGTTCATGCCAGGAAGTTATGACAGCAAAGCATGAAACACTCTCTTGATGCACACTGGTCAAACCAAACAGAAGGGGGAGTACTTATTTTGGGTCTCTGTGTGCTAACCAAAAAGGATGATGATGGTAAGGTGATGGGGAAAAGTAAGGTGATGGTGGGAGCTGGGATAACTCTCATCCTCCCTCTCACCCTGCTCCCCATTTGTCTGTAGGAGAGGACTTTGGAAGCAGATCAAGAGGATGGAACAATCAGCAGCTTGCTCATTATAACTGAGATGCCTTGATGGACTGCACTGGAGTTCATCCAGCAGACAGGATGAAGAAGATGGAGAGGAGACTAGGAAAAGATTGAAAAAGATTACAGTTTTACATGGTCTGTGAATGAATCATTCTGTGATAAAAAGAATTTGCTCTATTATAGCCATTGCCAGGAAAAAAAAAAAAAAAAAGGAATAAAGCTAAAGATGTATCTGTAACAAGTAGAACAACATTTAAAGATTTGGGTGCTTGGCAATAACGAGATCCCTTCAACTATAACACAGTGATAAATCACATGTAAGAACTCAAGACTGGAATTGGATTAAAGCTCTAACAGTAAATGTGAATAAATGTGAACTGTGTATGGAATTATAGCCTCTTGTCACCAAACAATGTGGCTGTCCAATACTACTATTTCTTGCAGTAAAGTATGAGCATTTAAACAATCAGGCAAAACTATTCCAGGGTATCTGATGTCCTGCCATCCCACTAAATAACTTAATGGATGGGAACTGGTGTTAGGAGTTACAGAATTTCCCCAGTTTCTGTATCAGTCAGCAGAACTGAAATCTCTCCTTGCACAGCTGCCATTTGTAGAATGTGAATTTGCAAAATTTACTACTTTGTTTCTTTTTTATAACTAATGTTTTTTTCAAATTAAGGGTTTCTCCAATGCACTTAAAAAATATGTATTACCAAGAACACTGAGGGCAGATGTTCTCTCTTTCAAGTGTTCATCTCTAGTCTTTTCTTTACTTGTTTTTTGAGATGATATATTTGTCAATGAACTACAAAAGCAAACTTATCAGTTCTTTGTAACATTTTTTGAAGGAAAATACTATTGAAAAAACATAATTTTGTATTATGAATATAAGCAAAACAAACAGATTTTTAATTTTTTTTTTTTTTTTGTAATTTAAGAAAATAGCTAACATTTGTGGAGAAGGAAAGCTAGTAGCTTGACTAAGGATGCTCCCCAAATTATCCAATTTTATAGGAAAATTATTAGCTTGAATCACTTTTAACTTCATAAAAAAGCCCTATAGAATGACTTCCTTGGTTTCTACTAGATCCCCTGGAAATTTGTGATTACTTTTATAGGAACGTTTCTCCAGTAACAATTAATGAGAAGAAAATGGATTGTCACAACATAAGTCGCCAGGTAAGTTTTCCTTTAGTACCTTAGGAAACTAAATTTTTTCTCAAGAAAAACATAAAGTGAAGAAAGAGAATTTAATCTGTTTGTTTGGCTTTGTTTTTGTAAAAAAAAAGAAATACTGTTCCACAATTTTTTCCTACAGTAAATTTAATATTTAGTTCTGTGTGTGGAGGGAGGGGGCAGGGAAAAGGGAAGATGCTTCTTATTAACCCTATCTGATAAGAAATGTTGGAATAATTCTGAAATAACTTTAACTGACCTCTAGTAACTTGGATCTTTATTCATATTTCATTCTCATGCCAAAAAGATGAGAACCATATGAAGTTACAAGCTTAGTTTTGTTCCTTAAAACTTTCTGGTGTATTTAGAAAGGTTTTACTCTCAGAACTACACTTCTGTCTTTATTTTTGTTTTCATTTTTATTGGGTTTTTTTTTGGTTGTGCTTGTTTCTTTCTTTGATTTACTTCAAGTTTTTATTTCTGCACATTTTTGTTACTATGTACTTAATTACAGTCAACAATAACAGAGAAGACAAAGGTGCAAACCAGAAAAATTCTGATGCTCATGTTTCATTAAGAGAAAAGGAAGGAAGGAAATGTATCTATAGCTCCCTCAGCCTTTCCCCATCAGAGGGATGCTCCAGTCCCTTAATCACCTTTCTTGCCTCCCCCTTTACCCACCCAGGAGCCCTATGTCTCTCTTGTACTGAGGAGTCCAGAACTGGAGCCAGCACTCCAGATGCACCTCACAAGGGCTGAGTGGAGGGGCAGCACCACCCCCTTGCCCTGCTGGCAGTGCTCTTGCTAAGGCACCCCAGGTAGCCTTGCCTTCTTGGCCACAAGGGCACACCCTGAAAGCAGGTGTGTCACTGACTGGATGGATGCCCTCCCCTCTGGAAAATTTATAAAGGAACAGGAATAGGCTGCACCTCTCTGGCCTGTTCCAGTGAACACCTTTCGAAGCTCTGGTGCAGAGCACCATTCAGATTAAAGGACATTTTCACAAGAGGCAGGTGAAGGAGGGCTTACTGTGAAGATGGGTACTGGATTTTAAATTTCTGCAGAATAGGTTGGAAGGGGCTCTGCTCACAGGCAGAAGCCAAACCAAAGGAGCACAGCAAACAGCACTAATGTAGAGCTGAGTACCAGCACAGCTGGGCAGGAGTGTCAAGGCTGCTCTGCATCTACGTTATGCAATTATGCCTCATTTTAGACTTTTCTGTCATTTTATGGTGCTGTCCCTTCATTGATATATTTTGCTGCAAAGGGTAAATTTGCTCCTGCTAAAAGCTACTGAAACAGTTTTCTGATTAATACAATAATTATTAACTATGGAAACAATAACATTGAAAAAGTATATTGGTTGGAAGTAGAAGACAGTAAAGTTTAAAAAGAAAAGATGCAAATTCTTAGTAGTCACTACATTTAAATACAGAGCAAATGACTAAGGAATATAAGAGACTATTAACAGAACTGTGTAATTCAAAAAAGATTTTTTTTTTTTAAATGGACACAATTTGGAAGATTAGGAAAGGGAATCTCTATGTACAATCCTATGGAGTGGTTTTATATAAAGTATATGAACATACTTGTCTTTCTGACCTTAAAAACTATAATTTTGAGAGAAATTAAAAAAAAAAACCAACAAAACAATTGAACTCATCTATAATGTCAGTTTCTCTGAGATGAATTTTCAACACCTGATTCCTCAAATCAGTATCAGTCCTACTTGGTACCCTCCTCTCAAGCAGATATAATTTAAATATATTTAATCTATTTCTGGCTGACAGCAGTGTTTAAGCATAAAATTAAGCAAAAAACTGGAGCTATTTCTTGTTCAGACAAGAAGAACTCTTACTCTGAACAGTTAACGTAATTTATCTGTAAACATTGCTTGGGGCAGAAAGCACAGACATTGATTAGTAGCTTGCAGAGTAGCCACAAAATGCTATTCCAGTGGAAGAAAAATTAGCATTTTTCATTTTCAGAAAATACAGTTTTATTATCTGAATGACAATTTCAGAAATGTATCTGATATAAATAGAAAAGAATCACTGATAAAGTAGATTGACACTACAATAATAAAAGCAGAGAGAAGCAATTTACTTTGCATGTATATTCATGTATACACACATGGTGATACATGAGCAGATATAGATATGGATTTTACAGTGGGCCTTTGCAATAACAAAGATGGAACCAAATGAATAAAATTCCAAAACTAATGACCTTCCTCTGATTTCTATTCTGTAACTGAGGAGTAAGTGAGGCCAGAGGGGCAATGAGCTTGAGTATCACAATCTGCTCAAAACAGAGGAAGAGGGTTTATTGAGATAATATTATAGCACACTTATAAATATAGTAAATGTTCCTGACAATATTGAAAGTCAAAATGAAAATATTCTTCTCTATTATCTTTGTTTGGAAACACTGACATCTTTTCCACAAACAAGATTTTCTGTGCATTGGAAAATATTGTTTTATGACTGCAATTCCCTTGTTTTGGAGGAACAGAACTCGTCTTTTAGCCACTCAACTTTTTCCTGGGACACTGGAATGAAAGTAGGTATGAAACTGTACCTTGAAGTGTATTTTTATTTAGTTCCTGTTATGTTTGTAAAATATAAACATTTTATAGACAAAGTATTTCCACAGTTCCAGAAAGAAATAAACTTGTCACCAGATTTTTGCTCAACTGTTCTCATGTGCTTGCTCTCCCATGTACTACAAAATATGAGCCTCAGCTTAACAACAAACTATACTGCATACAGCTTTGTGTAAAAAATCCTGACCACATTCATAAATTCACTATATGCAGTTCCATAATGATGTGAGTCAGGCTGGGAAATAACTGAAGATGGAATGCCTGTATATCATCTCTCATCCATTTCTCTTGTGCTGCTTTTCAACAGGAGAGGCTTTTTTTTTAATAAATTCACAGACTGCAATTCCTAAACCCAAGGGCTTATGGCACAGGTTGCTAACAACTCACTAGTAAAAGTATCTTTATCAGTTAATCCAACTTGATTTTCAGGTTTTCACTCAATAGTAACTTTTCCAGTTAAGTGCCAGTAAGATTTTTTTCAAATTAGTAGCATTGACAAGTAATTTGACATGAAGCACAATACAGAGATTATATATAAAATTCTGGAATAATAACTTTCAAGTTTTACATACCTGACAATTAGGCCTTATCTGATATGTGATATTTCCACTTTTTACCCACTAAATTAGGAAGGTACAAGAAAATGTCACACCTCATAGAGGCTTATCTGAGGATTGATGCAGTCAGTCTCCAGGGTGGAGAGCCCAAATTAACTGGGAGGCTGTTATGGTGCATCTGGACCCTGTCTCCCGCTCTCCCCCTCTCTGTTACCATAACAAAGTCAGTTACTGAAAGGCCATATTGGGAGGTGGAAACAAGAGCTCTCAAATGTGTTATATTTTTAAAAATTAATGATTTGTATCTCCCTATGGAAAGGCTAGATTGTGACAAGCAGTTCTTCAAGAGCTGAATCCTGGAAGGACTCCAGACTGAGGTCACTGTTTTTTTGCAAATAGCAGCCTGCAAAACTGGGAGGTATTTTACAGTCTATGGAACTGAAAAAATGTATCTATCTTGGCAATTTTTTCTTACACAACTTTTTGACCTTATTCCTTCTTTTCTCTTGAAAATTATCACTGATACATATGCAGACACACTTCTTTCCAGAGGCTTTTTCCACCAGACAGAAAAAGTAAGAGTTATTTTTCTTGAGAGCTACATTTGAAAGCAGTTTTGTTTTGTCAGCTATTAATTATTAACAAAAGAAAACTGAGTTTAGGCATCTACCATTTCTTTTGCTTCTACTTTATCCCTCCAGAGTATCCTTCTAAATACCCTCATTCAAAGCACTAGAAAATGCAAAAATGTAAATTGTATTCACGTCCAAGGGATTTGAAGAACTCTCTAGAAACATGGGCTGAAACAAGAATAAGCAACTGCATTAAGAAATAAAGAAGAAATATTACACATAAGACTGAACAGATGCCATTATCCTGTAGTGCTGATGAACCAGCTAAAAGCAACATCAGTTTATTTATCCATGACAGCATAATATATTCTGGTTAAAAAGAAGACAAAACCAACAAGTTTAGGAGATGTGCCTTAGCATGTTCTTAAACTCTGTATCAGCTGTTTCCTCAGGAAGGGTCTCCAGGGCTATGGAGGTGCCACTGGTTGACCATTTCTAGTTGGTGCAGTAGAGGCACTGATGCCACCATGCCAACTTACACCCGTGGCCTTCCTTTAGCTCTCAGCCTCTGCCTTGTGCCAAGAAAGGTCAGAGGACAGGTGTAACAGGGATACAGCTCAAGGAAAAAGAATAGAGGCAATCTGCCACTGGAAATGAGAAATGGCTGGGCTGCCTTACTGAACATGAGTAGGTGAGGAATGGAGGACGGCAGTTGTTGGTGTACAGATACCTGAAGTTACACACTGTCATTTTGATTAAGGTGAAATTGAGAGAGAATGCCAAAGAAGTGCAGCCCTAATAGCAGTGGTGTAGGGCATTAAGAACGTAGTAATAGAGAAGATGTGTGGTCAGAAATGTTTCAATTTTTTTTTTTTTTCCCAAACAGATTCCTCACAGTGGAATAGCTGCTGTGATATCATATCTTCTTATCTGTATTCCAGGTGTAGATTAATATGTACAAAAGGATTTTTTAACTACTTTGAATATGACCCCTATGTTTCTTGAAAACAAAACAAAAATAACCCAAACTCAAATGTAGTTCTGAAAAACTGCAAAGACTGTAATCAGTTTTAAAATTTTAGCTTCCCTTCAAACTTTAATTACTCACTGCTGCAGATGTGCAGGCATTAAGGGATAACAAATAATTTTAACAGATTCACCATGTATGCCAAGGTTGTTCTCTGGAGGGTTGGTGGTTTATTGTTTTCTAATGTCACCTTAGATCAAAGGAAAATGTTCCAACCTGTATTCCACAGCCTAAGACATTGCATATGGAAATCAGATCGTACAAGTTACTATCTTGGAGGAATGTTCCCTACTATAAACAACTAAAGTCACATAAGAGATACATTAGGAGAGTTTTCTATACTCACACACAATTGCAGAGAATTTCTGGCTGAGGGCGTGCTTATTGAATTAACTCCAAATTGAATCTCTGTCCACAGATCAACAATCCCTCAAACCCTAAAAAGCCACAAAGCGTGAGCATACTCATTACTCATACTGAACAAAAAAGAACCAGCAAAAAAACCCAGCAGAAACTGCCACAGCAGCATTAACCCAAGATCTTAGGTGCCCACCCTCCAGTGTACCACTGAAAATGGACATACATTCCCTGCCTGGGAGAGTGCAATGTCCTTTCTGGACAACTGTACCCATCCTGCTTCCTGAACCATTCACCTCTCACCTGTGTAGGAAGGCAAATGCTTCAGACTGAGCACAGGGCAGGTGTATGAAGGGTGGGGAACAGGAATGAGTGGGAACAGCAGGGTAGAGGCTTGAGATGGAAGGATTGGAGGTATAGGAAATGCAGTGATATGAAAGAGAGGAGCTAGCTGATATTTGAGATGCATACTCCAGGAAGACAAACAATCCTTAATTACCAGTGGATGAGTTAGCCCCAATTCTGGACTAAATACAGCACAGGGAAGAGGCTCTACAGCTGAGGTCAGAGAGACTTAACTAATGCACACAGAGCGTGGTGTGAGCACAGCTGTGTGGTTTCTGGGGCAGCTCCACAGCACAGAGCCTTTGAGGAACAGCCTGAGTTAATGAGACCTGCCGAGTCTCACCTGACTGAATATAGAACCACTCACCTGTTGCTGCATCTGCTCTCCAGCTTTATCTCATTTAAAACAGCTGCAGTGAGCCTGTCTGTAATCAAGACACATCCACAGAATTGCAGTACTACAACATCTGTGTGTGTATGTGTGTGCACAGCAGAGAAGGAGGTCAGAGTCAAGTCTCCATTGTTGCACACTCCATGCAATTTTCTTTAAAAAGGCACAGCTGGTTTGGAACAACTTCATGGAGCAGCCTGAGGACACCTATACTAACTGTCCACAATTTATTCTTGCATGTATTTCCTAATATTCTTATTGGAAGAATATTTTCAGATATTTGTTCACTATCTCAACCTCAAAGTCACTTCTTAGTCAGGCTATTGTTCAGAATTTGCTGTTACCAATCCTTCTAGCTACCTGATGATTTATTTTGATTTATTTTGATGGTGGTCTTCATTACATCTTCTACCAGGAAAAAATGTATGTATTAAAGTATAGATATGTATGCACACATGCTCACACACACACATATGTATATATACAAGTAATATAAAACAGTAGCCAATAATTGGATAAGCACTACAACCCATCACAGAGAGTCTAAACAGCTTTTTGTACTATTATCCACAGTGCTGGTTATCCCCTTATGGAAACAAGAGCTTCAAACCTATAGCTCTTCTCTCTTCTGTATTGTTATACAAGATAGAGGTTACTCTTGCAGATGCCATAAAGTTTGCAAACTTGTTTTGCCTCGAAATTTTTACCTAAACAGAATAAAGCAGTCATTGAAACTTTTGAAGTGATAGTCTGAAAAAAGATTTGTTCTAGCACTAATACTTATGTTAACAGCTTCAAGGCAGAGGTCTCTATGTGAAAGACAATAAACAAACAATGCTAACTTCTTATCTAACTCAATATGAATTCTGATGTGACAACCCATGAATTTCAGCTATAATACCCAGGAATTGGCTCAAGAAACATCATTGGCATTAGTAGTTATATTTAAGGACCTACAATGGATGAATAAACCTCACTTTTGAAAGAGGCATAGAAAACTACTCAGGAAATTTTAGGTGAATTATCCCTAGCTCATTTTTAGAACATATGATGTAATAACCTTTGAGAAGGGAAAATAGTAACAAGTAATACAGCCAACCATTTATTAAGAGTAAATAACAAGCAGAAAACTGAATTTCCCTTCATCCAGAGCTGTAAGATTTACAAATAGTGAAGCACGGGTAGAAGTTGTGCCTGATGCCCGTAGCAAGGCTTCTAATACTGCCCATGTGATGTTACTACAAGCAGGAAACTTGGATATAAATGGAAATGAAACTGATGGAAAAATACCCAAACATAACTTGAATACACTATACAGGAAGGTTTATCAAGTAATATCAAGTGAAGCTATATAGAGATTTGTCTTATGCCTAATATTAATCACTGCTATAGGTTGATGGAATAGAGCATAGGTTTTTTGTATTCACTGTGATGCAAAGCCCAACCAGCAGCAAGAACTTGAGAAGAGGAAGACAATTCAAAACCCTCTCAAAAAAATCCTGAGAAATCAATAAATTCAAAGCATTAAAATAACTAGCTGAAAAACTGGATTAGCATCAGAATGGGAAGAAAATGACTGGAAAAATGGTCTAGAAAAAAATCTAGAATAAAGGATAAAGATTTTAAGGAGCAGGATTTGTTTACAGAAAATTGAAGTACTACTCTTCAAGCATATGAGGTTATAGCTGAGAGAGAATAAACTGTTCTCAATTTTTATTGTGGTGACATAATTAGCTCAAATTGAAGCAGGGGAAATTAAGGTTGGAGACAAACATCTTTTGACTGGCAAGGACTGCAAAGTTGTAGGAAAAAAAATCTGCAAAGATACAGAAACCAAAAAAATCTTATGGAACAGGTGAGACAGAAACTGGTCAGAAATTATCTAAGTCTAGTTGATCCTGCCTGCAAAAATCTGGATTGCACAGACCTTCACATCCCCATCCAGATCTTTTTATTATACTTACTCCTCCTTTGTGAAAAAAACTCAATTATTAAAACCAGTACAGAAAATAAATAGAACCCTGTGCTAATTTATAGCATAATTTTCCACAGAGCTTTTAATGTTGGTTTGAATAAAAGCATGATCACATGCATTTCTTACAGCTAATACTCTTTCAACTTTTATTTTGATTACTTGATAACAATGAAGAAAGAACAGGAAGGATGGGAAACAGTACCTGCAGACTGTCTATAATAAGACTGCCAATAATAAGAACAATTACTAAATTATTTCTTCCTCAAAGTTAGCTTAGATATTAAAATTGTCCTCTCCTTGTCATTGTAGTTTCTTTGTAGTATGATATGTTTTATGGAATGACAGAGTAAAATGGCAGGCTAGCACTTAAATTTCTCTAGTTTTATTTCTATTAAAAATGCTGGTCTCAATTTCTTAGCTAAGACATGAAGAACTTGTTTTACTTTAGCTGACATATCATTTCTCAGAAGTTTGGTGACAGAGTAATAGTAAGATGTGCACTGTAACATAGAGATGTAAATGATACAGGAAAGAAAGTCTCTGTTGGTGTTGGGATCCTATTAGATACTAAAAAGTACTTTAAAACAAGACAAGATTAATTACATAATTAAAAAATTTAACCCAGGAATTATATTCCAGGTCTGAAGAATAAGATGGGCCTGTAACCAGGAGTGACACAAACTGCCTGTGAGGAGGGAGATCCGAGAGGCTTTGACAGAAGGAGGTGTGACCACTGTGCACAGCTTCAATCCTACAGCTCCAGCACTAGGATTTGAAATTGCTGTCACATAGCTACCATAGTTTTTTGTTAAAGAAACTTCTTTAAAGAAGCCCACAAGCATGCAGAGAAGGATGATCTAGTTCACCACCAGTTCAGGTAGGATACAGACACATATAAAGGCTTTTTCACAAAATCCTTTAGAAAAGAGTTTTAAGAAACCTGACAACATTACATAAAATGAAAATTTCACTCCTGAATGTGTATTTCATTTAAAGACAGAAGCGAGTGGGCAGGAGTATGCTGCATTATTGTAGTAACTGTTTCAGAAAAAAAAAAGGTGTTTTCATAGCAGGTGCTGAGTATATAGAGCTTGCTCTCAGGAGGTCACAAGGGCCAAGAGAATCAGCATTTTCAGAGAGGGATTAGACAACTTCATGAACAATAGGCTGTAAAATAGATGCTACAAGGACTCCTGATGTCCCAAATCCAAGAGCTGTGGATGCTAGGGATGGGGCATTATAAGGGTAAATGAAGCAGAAGGCAGGCTGGTACATTCTCCCTGTTCAACCTGCCCTACCATCACCATCAGAGACATTTTCCTGGGTTAGACAGAAGAATGATGATTCGACTCAGTAAAGCAGTTCTTATGCTCTCAAGTGTGATAAAGCCCTCTTTTAGTCACATTTAAAACCTATTCATTATTGTATTTGTTACAGTTCTATAAAATACAAATTATGTAACCTAAAACATTGAAAGATCTTTTGCAAATTGAGAGTTATGTGAGGCTGAAAATATTTGTTAAGCGCAATGTTGTCCTCATTCAAATTTATGCCAAATCCTATGCAAGATGATTCTTTTTTTTTTTTTTTTTCTAAATTATAGGAAAATATGTAGCATTATAAATAGATCTTCTTTCAGTAGTAAACAGGAAGAGTTTGATTTGTTACTATGTTGGCATAATATATTATTTATATTACTAATGCATATTTTCTAGCTGCTGCTAAGAGGAGTCTCCAAACACTTGACTTTTACATAAATCAAGGAATTAAAAAAGCTAGTAAACACAATACATATTAAAATGCTTTCCATGACTGTATCACATTCCAATTATTTAGTCATCACAAATTTCCACTGAAATGAGAAAGTCTGAAAATGTTGACAAGATTGAGACAACACGAACAGTTCATCTGAGAATTCAACTGCATCTCCCTTTTGGGGAGCAGAAGGACATAAATTCTCTGTGTCTGAACAGATTGCTCCCAACTAGAGCAAGAGGGAAAGGAAGCCATGTCCTAACTCCTTGAATCATGTTGCAGTTGCAGCCCTGCTCAGGCAGAGCAATACAAATCTGCTCCTCACTCAGGCAGTGTGGCTTGGAAGTTTACAACATAGACCAAACCCACTGAATCAAAACCACTGATAATGCAGAAGACAAACTTCAAGAACTACAGATTTCATAAAGCATGTTTCACAGAAGTAATAAGCGTGGAAGAAGTAAGGAAAGGCTGAAAATCAGTGAGTCTTTTCACCTGGCTCTTACACAGAGCAATTTCCAAACAGTCTTTTCGTATTTATTCTCCCTAAATATTCAATACTGCATACTTAGTGATGTTTCTTACAAGCAAAATATAACTTTCTTCCACTCAAAGAAAGATCTCTGTATTGGGAAGGGCATGCACGTCGTCTTATTAACAGACCTTGTTATTCCTGTTCATCACTCCTGAGCTGTGCAAAGAAGCCATTATCACCAAATTACAGTGTACAAAATGCATGGAATAAAAACTAAGGTGATTTGGATGGAGACAAAACAACACATTATATCCACAATGTATGTTGACAGCTTTATTAAACAAAGTTGTAGGGAAAGTCACATATCTTTCTCTCTTCGCTGTCACTTTATCTATTTCATATGCTCCATTACCTCTGCACAAGCCCAGGAGGTGTTTGCACGTAATAGCATTTCATTCTTGATTGAATTTAGACTGAATGTTGCCTGCCTATTATGCATACATATGATTCTGCATTTTATCGCCCCTAAACACGTATTGTGAACCCCATGTGATACTTTGGGAAACATCTCTTACAGCCACATCTTTAAAAAGGCTATTTTTAGTTCCCACAGATGCAAAGACGCTTTCTTAAGTTCAATAAATCTTTCTGCAGTTCTTATTCCTGAAAGGGACATAATTATGATGAATTGTGCATGTTTGTTGTCATTTTAAAACTGTGCACCAAAGTAGCCGTTGCAAGTAGATTAATGTCAGAACAGATAACAGTCTGCTCTCTGATGGCCAAATGGTTTGGAAGTCTGAGATAACATGTATAACATTTCAGTAACAGAAAACAAACAATCATTTTTGCTATGATCTGCCCCAATTTTGTGTCTATGAATAAGAATAACAAATGATTTTTTCATTACTCAGTGAGATATGCTAGGAATTTGTATTGCAGCTAAAATATGATCAAAACAATTAATACATGTTAGGTTTGTTGGGTTTCCTTTAATAGAATTTACAGTGTCTAAATAATATTTAAAGGAGTATGAAGATGGGATCCCTGCCATGCACAGTTTACAAGCTTCTTCTCTAAGAAGTCATGTAAAAAGTGTCCATAGGTTATGGGTTACCAAAATTGACAAGTATCAATGGTAAAACTGCAGAAAGGATGGCAAGGATAATAAAATTCTCTGCATCTGGGTGATGAACTTAGATGAATGATTTGTTAGACATTATAATTATAATTTTTCAGGGTATAAAACCAGCAAAATTTCAGGTATGTTCTGAGCAATACACTTTGTGTCCTTTTTCTACATATTATGGTCAGCAACACAAAATCTGTAAGAGTGGACCAAAAATATCTGGGAACATATTTTTAAGCCAGCTCTCCCCTCCTCCACTCCTTTTCCTGTAAAATCCTGTACACACAGTCTTATCTCTTCCATTCACTTATTTAAATAACAAAATAAAGCAAAAAAAAAACTTCTATATTTTCATGGACAATTCCAAAGTACTGCGTTTTCTCTGAATTGTAAATTGAAATTCAGTTAATATGCTTGGAAATATTACTCTCCTCTCTCCTATAGGAGTGTAAATTTAACCAGATTTCTATTATGGGGATCTTAATTTTAAATAATGGTTTGAGTCTATTTTTTTTGGTGCCATTATTTTTAAGTGACGGAGTTGTTCAACCATACCAAACTCAGAAAGTGTGGTTTAAACATTAAGAATTACTGTATTGAGAAAGATCACTCTCCTAGATGTCCTCATCAAACACAAATGGACTGACATACACAGATATCTGCATTTTTAGAGATATTTGAGATCGATGGAATAATTTAATTGAGACAGAGAACTGGATATTAACAAATATCAAAAAGTACACCAGAGTATTTTCCTGGATCATTGGAAATGGGCCAGACAGACTTGTGGTTGCATCTGTTAAAAAAAAAAATCTTACATTTCTCGGTGAATTTCTCATGAAAAGTAGCTTTCTACCCTGATGTGGACAATTATCTAAAAGCCTTTAAAAATGAAAGTTCTTATCAAACATAATAGAAATCGTTCTGAGAAACTGCTACATAGTTATTTCCATCTTTCACTACCTGAGCTTTAGTGCAGATCATAAAATTAGAACTAAAAACTAATTTTAACATTTAACCTCTATGCTGCTTCACAGTTATTTCTGAATTATTTAAGTGAACCTCTTCCCAATTAGACTTTTTTTTCCCTTTTCTTTCTCTACCCAGAATACCAAAACACGATCAGACAGTAGGAATACCAGCAGACACAATACTGGCAGCAGGTTGCTGCCCAGGAACAGTTTGCCATGGACAACCCTTACAGGGGCTGGCATCCTCTATGCTCTGTCATCTTCCTCCCAGTGCATCCCTCACAGGCAAAATTCAAATAAATTTGGAAAAGAAAGGAAAAAAAAAAAACCCTACAGAGGCAGATTGAAATGAAGTCAGAATGTCTCCAAGGAGAAGAATCAGTAGCAAAGCACTAAAAGGAAAAGATCATAATTTTCTGTTGAGTATTATGAAAAAGTGCTTGTTTTCACATTATTTTTAATAATCCATTACAATTCTTTTGAAGTGCAGGAAACTGAAAATGAGTCCTGCTGTTCATTCTTTTCTTTCTCAGATAGTACTAAAAAGTAATCTGCTATTTATATGGTTTTTCTGCTGAAAACGATAATTACAGTGAAAATGTCTCATTATGCAATGGCAGAAGGAAAGAAGGTTGAAAATTATAATCTAAATGGTGATTTACTCATCATTCAAAACAGGCTGAAGAATCATTTATCTTATATATTGTTAAGTAGCATCCCTGAAGATCAACCCTAGAGCAAAGCCTAACAATGATCATATAGCCCATGGAATTCAGAAATGGGCATAAAATGAAACATGAAGTCAAGAGAACACATTTCTTGTGAACCCTACAGTGAAAAAATCCCTATTTTCTCATTATAAAAAAAATAAATGTTTTATATTCTGTACTAAGAGGTCTCCAAAGGCTGTCCTGTTATTTTAATTAAGATTTGTGATTTTAAGATTGGCTAATGAAAGAATTTCAAAGGAATTGGGTAATGAGCACCCAAGGAAATGAAAAGTCACGTGCAGAGTTCCTTCAGATTCCAATTACAATTCTAATTATTAGAGACATACCAAATTATTTAATTCATACAAAACCCATCATAATTAAGCAAAATAGCTTAATCACACCTTGATAAGAAATACTGGAAAAAGTTTAATAAATAAAAACATAGAAACCAATAAACAAAATGAACTAACATGACTGAATAAAAGTTTCAATATGAAAGATCTTCCTTAATCTCAGCATATTTAGCTAGAAAGAGTCAAAGCAGGATACTTGTAAGATACCCTCTAAGAAGGAAAGTGATGTTTCACCTAAGTACTTTTGCAGTCCAGCAGGAAGAGGAGGAGATGGGGGAGGGAAATATGGTGACATTAAACTTGTGTATATTAATCTAGAAAAAAACCCAGACCATTTCTATGTTACAAATCTTTCTCCTTCACTGAATTTTTGCACTTCAGCAATACAGACTTTTATACAACTATATCTTAGAGAAGACTAACAGTCTTGCAAACTTTTCCAATTCAACAATTAAATTGCTTTTCCTACCCTTTCCTCTCCACCTACATTTAATCCATCTTTCCTGTCTTCTCTTAACCATAATCACAGGACCAGTGAGACAATTTCACTTTTTGCTCACCTCAGAACCATGATCAAAGTCTTGGTTGAAAGTACTTTTCAATATAAAGTTTTTTCATCCACATGCCCCATATCAGTATTATAATTTAAATGCACAGAATACCAATAATTCTTTTCTGTAAACCTTTCTGTCTCTAAATCAATCATTACAACAATATCTGTTGTGGATTGTGTTGGAGGTTTGTGTAGCTCTGGAACATTCAGTACAGGTACACAGAGGTCCTATTTTTGAGTTCATAACTTCAGGCCTAATGTCCCTATTACAGTATTGACCAGAGGGGCCACTTGGCTGTGCTCATCCCCAATTCACATTCTTCTGCCTTCAAAGAACTTCCCCATGACTTGTACAAAACTGCAGAGGGGATCCTCTTTAGTAGATTAATACTGAATTTACTAATTTTTTTTTGCCTCTAAATTAGTCAAGTAATATAAAATCCAAATGCCTGAGGGAGTTGATTTTATCAACTGTCTCACAGCACTTTGATGCCAAGCTTTCATGGTTGTCATCCAGTAACCAGAGACATAAAGTGGTTCCCTATTATCTGTGTTGTTCTTTATCACATGCCTCAATGACAGCTCCAGGTGGGGGGGAAACACACCTGAAATCACACTACTAGCAAACAAATTAATAGTTTTTATGTGTTCTGATGGATCATTATTTCTTTGCAAAACATAACCACTTTGTCAGAGCTGAATCCCACATCTGAATAACATTATTGACATTATGCACTGCATATACCAGTTTTCATCAGAAGCATTATGCCATATGGGCCACATATGAAGGAGTAGCAGGATTTATAGGATTTATACAACATTTAAAAATGTTATCTGTGCTGATCCTAAGGCACAGTAGGAATTTAAGACACACTGATTAGATACTAGAAAGGAAAATGGTCAAATATATGTCAGAAGGTGGGATGTTTACCCTGAGATGTCAACCCACATCATGCCACCTTCAAAATTATCTGTTTGAATAAAGGATTCCATTACATATGCAGGGAGACATCCCTGGTAACTCACCATAGCCCGAGAAACATCATTCTTCCCTCAAGGTGGAAAATGCTTAAATTCTCATTCTGATTATTATTTTTTTCATTTTAACTTCCTTTATTTTTGGTCAAAAACATAACAGGTATTTCCCTGATAAAGATGGTGAAATGAAACAGGGTCTTTATGTTACGTCAGAACAATTGTGTCCAAAATATTAAAACCAGCTTCTACTCTAATTAGAAAAAACTGCTAACCCTAATTTTTCTTCCCAAAGAAGCAAAGTGTCAAGCTGTTCTGTTAAAACATTAAAAAGGAACTGCTTTTAGCATCAAAATACAGCTTTTCACTTTACAACTTCTAATGTTAGAATATTATTTTCCTACAGTTTCGTTTTAGGGGGTTGGGTTGGGTTTTTTTAATACTAAAACCAAATTAAACTGAAACTTGGAATATGGCATTCATAGGTGACAAAATAAATGAATAGAGGAAAGAAAGAGAAATCAGGGAGATTTTTTCAGTTTCTCAATGGAGTAAAACCACTGCCTTTGGTCTGGATATTCAGAGACGTATTTGTGCTAATGAGTGGTAGGGACTGGCTGTTTCTCATAACAGGAGAAATGCTTGTTTTGCAGGGTTGTGCCAAGAATCCAACTGGGGACAATCACAGAGTTGCTTCATTCCTAGTGGAACATTCTGGGTCTATCATGTTCTCCAGCAGAAAACTGCTCCTCCACAGGGGTGGAGATGATTAAGAACAAACAGAGGTAGGTACACCTGAACTTGTGTATTGAGGGAATGAAGCCATTCCAGGAAACAATTCCCTTCATCTCACTGCACAAACCCCAGCGTGAATTCCGTATTTAACAATTCATCTGGAGAATCTGATAAATCCAGAAGCATGAAAAAGGAAATTAGGAACTAGCTGAAGTGACTAAGTCCTATGTATAAATCTCATATGTGGCTGGAAAAAATCTTTTGTACAGGCAGAAAGTGCCTGACCATTAGGAGTGCCATGGTGATAAGTTAAATTGATCTTTTAGCTCAATAAGAGAAATGGTCAACAAAAGCAGCAGAATACAGTTCTGAGATTGATTTGTTACCTTGCTTATTGTATCAGCTAGCAACAGAGACAGATGAGAGGTTGGAGTAATGTGAAATGGCCTACATTTACTACAAAATCAGGGTTTTTTTAAATTAAGTACTCCTTCAGCAGTTGATTACATGAAGAGCTGAATTCTCTGCTTCAGTTCAGAACAATACCTTAATGTCTGTTTCTTGAGGAAAACATAGCCTTATTGCTTTTAGTAGAAGTACTTTCATATTTTAAGTTCCAGGCACATTTTCTAGGATTTCATTGCAGTAATAACCTGAAAAATTCAAATTCTATTTACATTGTAAATTTGCTGCCTGCTAATATGATTTTTTAAAGTTTTATTTTTGCAGTAATGAAGGATATCAAACAAAAAAAAATCTGCTTTTATTTGTTCTATATCAAATAAAAGAAAAAATAAACACACAACCCTATGCCAGCACCATCCCTAACTAGTGAAAGTAAAAGAGAGCCTTGAAGTGCTAAAATCTAAGGTTTCCTTCAACATATTGTTAAGTATTAAGAAATGACATCATCTGTCAGAAGGATGAGGCAAAATCAGACATTTTGTCCTTATCTTCTGCATACAAAATTCAATTTAGTAGACACAAAAGGAGAATATGCTGAAGAAGAGATAAGCCAAAGGGAACTCCAGGCAGCAGAAAACAGACCATGTCCCACAAAGGTGAAGAAGGTGGGGCAGGAGAAACAAATTCCAAGCACAGAACACCTCTGTCCTGAATCCCCCACAGAGTGCCAACTTCACAAGACACAGTTCTATCTCCCACTACTTCTCTGCCTTCCCAGAACCAAAGGAACTTACTCTTTATTTACCTCAAATCTAGTGAAAGCACATGCCTAGTGCTGGGTCACATGAAAAATAAAAACATGTATAAAGGTTAGGGAATAGAGAAAGTTTTTCAAGAACCTGGTGCTCCTGAATGAAAATTCAGCTTTAAGCCTTTCTTACAGTGTTTTTATAAATTTTCCCTTTCACTTGTAAGCAGGTCTACATTGCACAAAATTTAAATGTTGCACTGGAGTGAGTTAAGATGTTTGCCTCCTTATATTTAAATAAAGTACTTATTTGAGAGGTTTTCATTACTTTACGTGAGTGTTATAAAACAATATATGCACGTAAATCAACAGAGAACTCTCAGAGAAGCTTCTCTAAGTGCAAAAAAAATATTATAGTATTCTACTGGGAAAAGAAAAAAAACAGAATCCAAAGAATTCTGCTTACTGCAGTAGATCTAAATTACTAGAAACAACTTATTATAAAGCTTATACTACAGTTTAAAAAAGCTTGTGACATTTTTTTAAACAATCCCTTCATGAAAAAGGATGATAATGACACTGCTGGCTGTTCTGCCTCAAGAGGGAATTGTCCATCTGCTAGCAAACTCCTGCATCTATACCATTATTTAGATGTGTTTATAGAAGCATCAGAGTACCCTTGGCACATTGAGAAACCAATAGGGCACATTTCAAGATCACAGATTTTTTTAGTTTAAGTTCTGGGGTCATTTTCTTTTCCACATAAAAGAACTGTGTTTCAAGATCAGTTTCATTAGGAAGGTCTGCTGGGATTTGGTGTTTTTATTTTCTTACAGAAGAAAAGTTATTTCTTGAGAAAGAGCTTCATCTCCTCACACATTAAATGAGCAAATATACAATTGTTCCCCCTAGTTTTAATTTGCATTTTATGATTTCAACTAGATTAGAATTTTATACATTGCATCATTATTTAGAAACAAGCTGCTTTTATATTTCCCACAATCTGAATAAAACCAAAGCCACTCTTATATTCCTTGTTACTACTACTAATAACAAATATCAATAATGGTACAAAAATAAAGCCCCCTAATAACTGTAACTGTCTTAACAGATCCTCACAACTATTTAGTACTAAAAAACCAGTCAAAATTTTAACAGGATTTCTCCAGTCTTTAAAGCAAATCAGAGGTGATGTGGGAGGGGTACAAAGCAGGGAGTAAAGCCATGATTTTCTTCATTTAAAGCATGTTTCATTGACAAGGTTAAACACAGAATCTATATTTGAGAATAGCATTTATATATAGTGACAAAATTATTTTTCTTAGAAGGGACCTTTGCAGATCATCTTGCTCAACTACTGCTCAAATGTGGCCAAATTCAGTCACATCAGGTCACACAAGGCCCAATGCATTTTTGTGATGATTATCTCCAAGGATGGGCAGTCTGTCACATCTCTGGACAGCCTGTTCCAGTGTTTCATTATGTTTATCATGCACATTTTTTTCCCTGATATTTCATCATAATTCCCCTTGCTGCACCATGTGTCAGTTGTCCCCCATCCTTCTGCTGTGGACCTTCCAGAAGAGTCTGGCTCTATCTTCTGTACAGTCTCCCACCTTGTGGCTGTAGGGAGCAATCAAGTGCCTTCTGAGCTCTCTCCAGGCTGAGCAAGCCCAGTTCAGCCCCTCCTCATCCATCAAGTGCTCTCCTGCCCCTGCCCACACTGCTGGCTCTCCACTGGACTCCCTGCATGTCTTTCCTACCCATTGGGCAGCCCAAACTAGACCCCATAACTCCAGATGCTATTCCACATGCTGATTAAAGAGGAATGATCACTTCCACGTGATGTTGGTGAGAGTCATATGAAATTCAGCCCAGAATCTATTTAGGCGTTATTATGCTGGCTGGGCACACACAGAACTCATGAGGGTTAAGGCAGTTTTTACACTTTCCAGCACAGCAGGATTTTCCCATGTCTCTGTGGACAGCACACAACTGTAAAAGTCTCTCCATACCCATGGTGTGTTTGTAGAGTGCAGCAGGGTCTCTGAGCTGCACATACTGGTGGAATGAAAACACAAAATGAAAGATTGATTTGGATTAAAAAAAGTAGGTCAAGTAAGGTCCAGTGTTGATGGAATAGATAATTTTTACTTATAAGATAGATCAGACTCAGAAATTAAAAAAAAAAAAAAAAAAAGAAAATTGCTACTGAAAAAATGCAGCCCTAGTGAAAATTTCATCCTTCTAATACTCAACGCATCAATGCAAACAGAAATGAGTTGCTACACTCTTATCCTTTCCCTGCCAAAGAGGATGCCAGTTGTATTAATCATGATGATTTATCTTTGTAGAGAACTAGAAAAAACCCCTCAAATTATTTCACAATAGGCCAATAAAAGCAAAGAGAGGAATGTTATCTTTAGGCACAACTCTTGTATTGGTTTTTGTTCAGAAGCTGATATACAGCCTGACTGAAAACTAACTGAAAAATAATGAAATTATCTCTTTTACTTCAGTGAGTTTAGAATCAGATCCTCAGAGGTACAAGTTTTATGCATGTCCTAGTAATTAACATTATAGAGAAATAAAGAAATATCTGTTAATCATATTTCAAAAAACAATGTTTAGGCTTTTTTTCATTGTTGCAGAAAACAAATATACACTCTAACACACTGTAATGAGCTGGCCAAGCTAGTTTAAAATATCAACTGTCTTTTTGTTCAACAAAGTAGTAAAAAAAGAGTCTCCTGACACATATTCTATACCCTTGAGATCCAATTTTCAGACTAATAGACCTTTTTTCCTTCCCTTTCCCTTTAAACACTCAGATTTCCAGGCCCTCTAGAGCATTCTACTGCATTTTCCAACCTTTAGAAACAAGCTTGAAGGCTGAGAGACATTTTTTCATTTTTCTCTATTCTGCAAAACAGCAAAAGACTTTCAAGATGACATATCTTGTAGTTTTAAAAATATAATAATAAATTACTATATTTAAAATTCTGTTCATTTATTAGTTTTTTTATTCACTTTAAAACTGAAACCACATTTTCAGTACTTTCATAAATTAGAATTAATTTTAGAAGTCTAACAGCATGACAGTATAAAATAAGAATTCTGCTAGATATCCCATATTAAATACAACAACAATATTCTGAAATACACATAAAATAACAACAGTGTCTCCTGAGCAATTATATTGTATGGTGAATTTCCCAGAGGTAAGGGAGGTTTTGCACACCATTTAAGCCATAAAACCATGTGTGGGGTTGTGGTATCAGAGGGGATGCACAAAAATGCCAGTGAATCATCCAGTGTGCTGCAGAATCAGTTTCAGCTTCAGCCCTGCTTTCTCAGGACAGTTTATCCTGGTCCAACAGTGACCCAGGAAATGTCTGCAGCTGTCTATTCATATGGAAAAGAAGATCCTAGAAGCTTTGAAAAACAACCCTCAAAGCATCATGACAGCACAGAGCAAGGGATGGGGCAAATGTGCTCTTCAAGTTAGACTCAGAAAGCATGAATGTAAATTCCCAACTTACTGGCACCACACTTGGATTGTGGACTACCAAACTTTTCTCTTTAAGCACATCACATGAACTGGAAATGTTCAGCTCCAAATGTAAAATCTTATGTTATGTTCTTCAACAATACATTACCTGAAGATGTGCTACATGGGTCTTTTAATGCATTTTCCACCAGGATGAAACTTCTACAAAACTCTTTCTGGATACTGTACCTTCAAGTACAGTATCTAAAAGGGTGAAGGCTCCACCTTGCCTACCCTTCTGACATAAACTACATGGACAGATGCAAAAGTCTCTGTCTCTAAGCACAACTTTTCATTCAACACAGGCATATTTAGAGTACACTGATTCATACTCAGTAATGCAGAACTGCAAATTTTGATTTGGAACTTACAGTTGTTTCTATAATAACAGCATATAAATTTGAAAAACTAATTTTATTTCCACAAAAATGTACGTTGGAAAACAGTTGGAACAGAAAATGTCTCATTCTTCTGATCTATCTCATTATTAACTGCAAGGTTGCATATGAAAATGCACATTCAAACTGTATATTAAAATGCATGATTATGTAACCATGGGCAAGGATAGATAAAATGCTCTGACAAGAGGAATGTGAGTTACGATCACACTTTTTTCTACACAGTTTATAAACAAATATTTTTTGTGAACTGTTATTTTACCATCCATCATCTGGAAAAGATGCTCAACTATTGAAAATTACAATTAAAAGTGAAAAGATATCCTCATTCTAGTTTTGTTTATTTCACTGACAGATGATCAAATCTACTTTTTTGAATACTGACAAGTTAATTAGACAGAAATAAGTTCTCTGTCTTTTTGGATGACTACTTTTGGATGATATAAATAATTTCCTGAAAGTATTTTTTCCACTTCTTTCCTTAAAAGTCTCAGTAACTAGGTTAGTCTCATTTTACATAAATATTTTTTATCAGATTAGTCCCCTCCACTGCACCTAAAAGTGAAGATTCAAACTATTCAACTCTCAGAATCAATAAACAAAAGCAGGCATTGAAAATTGCAGTCTCATTCTTTACTAATCTTACTTATTATAATACTTTTTACTAAATAAAATCTATATACATCCAGTGCAATAAAAAGCCATGCATTCAACTACATATATTAAAAAAAGTTAGGATGGACAGCATACCTTGGTAAAATCCATGGGCAGAATTCAAAATTTAAGGAGAATAAAGTACCTGATACCTTTGAACAGCATTGTTAATTAACTTCAAGCTTTGCACAGTCTCCATGATTCGCTAATTCCAGTAGAAATCTATTCCTGCTGCAAACCTTTCCCAAAATACAATGATGCCAAAGCAGAGTTTCTGAGTAAAGGCTTGTTGGCATCTTAAGTAAGGTTTCCATTTTTCTAAAATGTAATAAAATGGAGTTTATCATCCTGTTCCTCATAATATTCTCTTTTAGGAAGAATCCCCACCTGACCTTCAAATATAAAACAGGTTGATTGTTTCAAAGTAAGGACAGTGAAATGAAGCAATTGGGCAAACCATATTCTGTCACGTTCCTCACCTCCTTACATCATGGCATATTATATATCCACAGTCTTTCCCATTAAATTTATTTGCTTTATTTCTTGTCTAAAGAAACAACATGAGACTCTCATCAGCCTGCTTTACATTTCTTTGTTCAAGGATCAAATCCTACAAAACATCAGTCTTCAAGCAGATGAGTAAAATATAATAATTTTAATTTAATGAAAACACAGATGATACTAATGGTAGTACTGAATATTTTATACACACTTTTTAGTATCTTCTAGTTTAATTATACAGAGTTTAACAACTTACACACAATCATAAGTGACTAAAAATATGTCATGCATTTGATTGAAGTACCCCACTCATTTGACTGAAAGATTAACTATGGATATTTGAAATCACTAGTCATTATGCTACTCTTTTAGTATACTACTTTTACTATACATTATGTGCACCGCCCAGGAGAATTTAACTTGTATTGTTTCTTTCATTAAGGGGAAGCTGCCACTAAAACAAGCCCTTTTTTTCTAAATAGTTGTCTTTTTTGAGTTTTATTGTCTCATAATTAACCAGTGTAGTGCTGTTCACACAAGAGTGCCAATTCACTGCGATCAGCTCCAAGCAAAGTTCAAGTGAGGGCTAATGATGTCTTAAACTTTTATGGAGGAAAAATATGGCAAAGTTAGTGGCTGTGATCCTGTGAAACAATCAGATTGAAGTGAACTTAACCAAAATGCCCTCAGAGATGGAGCTTCAACAACATTACATCCTGATATGAGAGAAAGGACAACCTAAGGTCACTCATTTTCACCTGGGTGATTTGGAAAATGACCTCTAACGGACATTGTTAGGATGTGGGGTTTCTTTGCTTTTAAAATGTTTGCTTTGACATTGTAGTTTCTTATTAGAAAAGTAAATCTGTTCTTTGGATGAAATACAAAATGAAAACAAAACCCCAAAACAGTCAGGGTTTGGTAACACAACAGGATGAGCTGTTTGAAGTGTTCTAAATTCTGGGTGAGGAGATAGGGATGTATCATAATAAAACAGCTTTCTTGAAGCATGTATCTCTGTAATGATGAATTTCTATAAAGTAAGTAATTGGCTGTATTTAGATGGTATTTTACACCTAAAGTCAAAAAAATGATTGAAAAAACCAGGTCACTCTACAAAGATGGAACTTTCATTAAATCTTACTGAGATTCCTCTAAAGATGCAATAAACTCTCCAACCAAACCGCAGTGCAGAATGGTGACTTTCAATGACTTTTAGATCACAACCACAGGAAAAATACCCATATAATCTCCTACAGAATATAAAGATCAGGGGAGGTAAGCACTACTTTTGGATTTCCAACTTAGATCATATCTGGCGTGACTTTTCGGATTAGTCAAGTACCCACACGTCCAACTTCATCAGCTCACAGACTGCTGCAGACACTCCTCACATTATAAATCAGGGTAGGGTTGGTTTTATACAAGAAACCTAAAAAATGCTTTGTCGGTTTTGAAAATTCTCCATACTAATCTCACCTAATAATCCAGTGATTTACAAGAAGAATGAAATATTTCATGTCATTCATTTCCATGTATTAAGTGATAGTAAGATGATCATTAGAGAAGAGGGAGACAGTTAACAGAACTGCAGTCTATATATAGACTTTGGTTCTTCCATTTCATCAGAGAATATATTAAATGTCACATTCTGTTGCACAGCCAATTAGAGAGGTAAGCATGACAAAAACGACTTTTCCTGCTGGTTTTGTTACCAGCACAGCATGGTATCAAAAAAAGAGACAGGGCTACCCAGCCAGGAACAGACTGCAGCAGTGCTAAAATATTTTAGCCTTCAACTAAGATGAAATGCAAATACAAAGCAGTTCATTTTAAAACATGTATAACATTAACTGAAATTCTGAAGAGTTAATAATTTGATCTCATATTTAAGTAAAAGACATCTGCAGAAAGAAGCAAACTATGGATTTTCCTGCAAGAATAATATGCTAAAGTGAAGTATAAGTAAGAAAACTGAATAATACTGAAGCAAGTATTTGACAATAAAAAATTGTAAAACCAAAATTATTCTGAAAAACATTAAAAGATAATGTGTAAACAAGCCTTCTTTGGCCCTCAACCTTTTCAAATGATGCAACGACTATTTTAATCTAATGTCCCATTTGGATGGCACAGCAATTATCACTTATTATATCCATTCTGTTTTAAGGATACTTTAATTAATGAAACAGTGTATAATTCTACTTAGAAAACATTATCATCATTAATCAAGATGAAATTAATATTTTCCCCATCTAGAAGGTAAAGCAAGCCAAATTTCTCAAAAATGGAAAGTTTAAAACACTGGGGAAAAAAAGGAAAAATAAGAAAACAAGCAGAATGCATCACATGAGACATCAGCATATTTTCTTATAAAATGTCTCAGTACAGAGTCTCAATAAAATGTATGCATTTTTTCTCCCTGTATTTCTAGCTTAAGCAAAGAAAAAAAAGTCAATATTTTCCATAAAATAAATCAGATTTTTTTTTTATGAGAGGGAAGGTGATGAGAAAAAATAAGAGAATCATATAATAGGGAGTCCTAAACTCAGTTTAGAACTGAACTGAATGGAAATTTAGCACTGAAAAGTTTTGCACAGGCAGGGCAAGTCTTTTACATTGAACAATGCTAACTCTAGAAGGCAGGTAATTACCTTAGAGCTGTATAAAACAAAATTACTTTTAATGCTACTGAGTAGTTAAAATTTAGCCTTTTTTTTTTCTCCTAAAACATGTATTTCCATATTTTTCTGTGTTTTTGAAGGTAAGTGATGCAGTGATGCAGATTTGCTGACAAAACAATTGCATTAATGAGCTGTTCTTTAAGACAACTGAGGAGCCTTTGATAAACCAAGAGCAGCAGCATGTAAGGCTCTCAAAAAGTTATTAGAGAATAACATAAGAAGTATGAATCAGGGTTGTCTTTTTCCTGGCAACCTGGAGCTTACTATGCAATTCCTTCATTCTCATAAGGTTTATATTTCAACCATTGGCTTGCATACTCTTACAGCACAAGCAATAAAAAGATAGAGAAATCTGCTTCAAAGACCAGACAAAATAGCAAATACTTTTTTCTTTTCTTGTCAATTAGTTATCTAAACATTTAATCCAATAATTGTGTTTATGGGATAAAGTAGCTAAAGTGACAACTGCATGTATTGTAATATTGCAGCCTATCATCTCTCCGGTGTTCTTTGTTGAAAGGATTTAATACAGAATAAAGATCATGAGGCTTTCAACTTCAAAAATCAGTGTTTCTCATACCTTTTGTTTGATGATCATGTCGTTGATGTCATCAAGATCACCTACTTTCACTCTCTGTGATTTTATCTCTCGATCCAGTCGAGAAAGCCAGTCAGTGAGTTCTGCCCATGCCTTATTGAAGTCAGCCAAGGCTGGAACCTCCAAAAGCACAGAAGATGGCATTTCTGGTTTGAAGGTGGTGGTTTCCTTGGTTACTCTGGTTTGTGTATCCACAGCAACAGTTTCACCAGGAGTTACTGAAAGAAAAAAAAGCTAAAATTACTGAATAAATGAACTATGATAAATGTTTATTTCAGTATTTCAGAATTTATATTTTAGAAAGGGTAACACAGAAATAAGCCAATTTCTTTATATTATCCCTACTGAAAATATGAAAATCAAAATTAAGAGAAAATATGAATTCATTTTTTTTCCACAGTATTTCTATTATAATATCTACTTAACATCCAGTATTCTCAGCATATTCGAATTCCATCCTTAGAAGACCAGCTGGACCTAGTAATACTAGCAAAGTTCACAGTGTAATAAAACCCCTTGCCAAAGGTCACAGAAGCAGGAGTAATTTTCCAAAAATCTAGTAGTGTGGTCAGATCTACCTAGAAGATCAGAAGATAGATTGAAAAAAGGTTGGTAGAACTATCCAATGTAGCACAGCATGACCATGCATTTAGAAACAAGTTTTCTCCACTGTGTCCAGGTCACTCTTCAGCTGTGCAATTGTTCCACCAACAATCTTCTCACTTGCTGTTGTCACCAAATGCTTCCCATAGGCTCTGTGGCCAATAGAGAAGCTTCTACAACGAGAAATCCAGCCTTGACTAATCAGTTACTTTTCCAACTCATAACTTGAAAGTATTATGTGTTATTATTTGGATTTTTTTTTTTTCCTTTTTTGGAGAAAACAGACACATCTTCGTAGAGTCTCTTCCTGATCTATTAGCTATGGGTTCTACATAATCTGTAGATTATTCATTGCTTGAAATGGGGAAATACTCAACACAAAAACACAGTTTCTGTCTCTGCAGCAAGAATGATGAGAGGTGCCACAGACAGATAACACTGGACAGAGAAGCGTGGAATTCATTCAGAAGTTAAAGACTGATCTTTTTGTCTTGATTTTTGCTATTTACAAAGAGGTGGCTATAAACTGTTGGGCTTTTTTTGCCCTTCAGTTAATCATGAAAAAGTAACTCCTCATGGACAATATTATTGTGGATTAGGCTACACTAAATTGTATTTTGTTTTTTCTTTTCTCATTTTTTAAAAAGACCAACTAGAGAAGAAAAATTCTTAAACAGAGAAAACAGAACACATGGCATTGCTTCACTGAGGTTCTAAACTATTAGAAAAGAGGCTAAACACCTACACTTCAGAATCTCTATCTGAATCAACTGTTGAAACAGCAATTAAGTAAACCAGGAAGGCAGAAATAAAAGCTCTATGGAGCGTGTGCTACAATTTCTGGCATTGAACCACCAAATACTATTTTCCAAAGGATCTAGATGGTTTTTTTTGTATTTTTCCCAGTCTTGTTAGAGAGTAGAGAAAATCAGTTTCCTGCCCTCTTCCTGTGAAGTAGCTCATCTTCAACAAAAACAAACCAAAACACCAAAACAGTGTCAGCCCAAGCACAGTAAATTTTTTGTTTTATTTTTGGTTTTTTCTTGCTATTACTTCTGACAATCTAATGATTTTTCCATTGGCATTCATGCCATTGCAGTAAAATCTGTTTGAAATCTGAAAACACAGGTAGCAGGTCGGAGTTCAACGATTTGTCTATAAAGCCAAGGCTTTATATTTCCTTTCTCAATTCAGAGATTCTTAGACAACAAGAAAACAGTTGCTTAATTTGGCATTCATGCAGATTAATCAAAAGTTGTCTTATATCAGAGGAAATTTCTCTCCTCACCAGCACTCAGGCAAATTGAAGAACAATTTTCTAAACTGGAACGTCCCATCAGTAGACTCAAGGTGTCTCAGAGGACTGCCTGGCATCTTTTTGCCTCCCACGTACTTTGGCCTGGGCACACAATCACTAGTCCATTAATTAATAAGTATTTATTTAATTTTCCTCTAGTGGCAGCTTTTTCAAAACAGAATGTTTCTAATGTTCTAAAGTTTATGGGTTTACTGATCAAGATTTTGGCATTTGGGGTTGTGTTTTTTGTCCATTGGGCTGCTTTTCGTGTGGTTTTGTTTGATTATTTTGGGGGTTTTCTTGTTGATGTAGTTCTTTTGCACCAAGAAACTTAAAATATTAGAAAAAGATTGTAAGGTACTAGCAGAAGTGCAACAGCCTAGTATATTGTCCTCTCTAAAGACTTCAAGATATACCACTATTTACTATCATCTTTGAAGGGTGGTATTGATCTATTCCACTTTGACTGACAATTAGAATATTTGAGTTATCAAATTATTTATTAAAAATTACCTTTAGAAGGTGTTTGCACAGTTTTTCACTTCTGACACTTAAAATATACCTATCACTTATTTATCTTTGCTTATACTTGCATAGATACGACACAGTTCATTTAACAGAAGTGTATAAATGAGCAACTAAAATTAATTGCCAAATATAAATCAACATTAACTACACAATATGTAGTGACAGATCTCACTCTGAAAAAATTTATCCAGAACTGCACTGACAGATTCTGTGCCTCAAAAGGGACAGTTTGTTGCTTTTGCTTTTGATGGGGTCTTTTTATTATTAGTTTTTGTTTTTTTCTCAAGACAATTCATTAATAAATGCAAATTCTTACTTTTTCAAATATCTGAGTAATAAATTCTTACTGAAACACATCATAAAAACAATTTAGGACTTACTATTTCAACTAATTTAAAGGTTATAATGGTTCACATCTGTGATATGATAAACCACAAACCCAAAGGACAATTGGAATGAACACATTAAACCACTCAAGTTTTTAAGGTGACTTCTCATTAGCACTTTCTGCTCTTTAACAAAAAAGGGAACAACACAGAAGAATAATAGGAGAAAACTAAACCACAGAATAATAGGTGTGATTTTCAGCTTGTACTTGAACTTTGAAATACACTGGATGAAATGAAGTGTATATTGGTAATTTTGCATCTTGAGAATAATCTGTAATGTTAAGCTTGAAGAGTGAAAATAATTGGAATATATGATGAAATTGAAATTCAAATATTGAATGCAAATCCAAGTGAAATGGGATGAAGCCAATGGCAAGGAAAAAAAATTCCCTCCTTTCTTTTACTCTGCTTATTTTAGTGTTGTGTTTCAAAAGAGGGTCAAATTGTCAACTCAAAACAAATAAAACTACTTATTCAGATACTGAACAGAAACAGAACAGACAGGAAGAATGACAACACTTCCAACAGCTTCAAAGCCCTTCAGACACGTTCTTTCAAGCCCCAGTCTTTAAGCAGAACTGCCTCAGTCCATAGGAATGCTCCTAAACCATCCTTCTGAATGCTTTTAGTGGTCCTTAAGTTGTAATTATGTAAGATAACTGCATCTACTAGGTCAAAGCTTTTTGACAAAGAAGAAATAACATAGTTACTGGATGTGGATTTTAATTCAATTTGCATGTCTAGCCTGAATGTTTTTAGTTCCATTGTTAATAGCAAAAAGTAAGGGAGATGCTGGCCTTAAATCCTTCGTGCAATAAATAACAGTAACATATACCCACTGAACTTCTTGTTTTAGTCAAAGAAACTCAGCTGCATTTTACTCTGAGCAAGCAGAGGAAGAATACCTGTACCTTGTGGCATGCACTCAGATGGTACCACTCAGTGAATTTGTTATTTTAACACAGGCAACACTGACTTCTTTAGTGGCAGGACAAATGAGTATTCTCTCTGTGGGCAAACCAGCAGTTCGCTGTCTGGGACGTTGCACACCAGGAACGTTTGGCTTTTTCATGGGAAATCTCAGTGCCATTTTACGAGCACTTTATCTTTGTGAACTTGACTTGAAACAACTAAACTCCACAATGGCACACAGGTGAAGTTCTGTCAGCTACCAAAATGCATTTTTCTCTTTTTTTTCTTATGCTGTGGCATTGCATCCACTTTTCTACAGGGTTAGACTATCCATGATCATATTATTAAACTCCAAGTAGACTTCCTGGAGAGAGATCTGGAAAGATAGTTCTGAAAGGGGTTTATTTAGACTTGTTCCAGTGGTAAATGAATAGTCTCATCTCTGTCGGTCCTTCCATGTTAAGAACACAAAGTTAAGAGTATGTTAAGTTCTCTCATTCAGTACAGCTCCTCCCTGCAAAATGCTCACTGCCAGTAACACTTTTTGCAGAGGGGCTACAGCTACCTGCCAGGTGTTCCAGGTCATAAAGGAGAAAGGAAAATAGTGGCCAACAGAAGTCTGATTAAATATTATAATTTAAATTTATTACCTCAAAAAAGCACACCAACTTTAAAGTTTGAAAGCAAGGAATGTCTTTTTCCAGTGATCTGTACTCAGAATATTCTTTATGTTGATCAAAAATTATTGCCAACAAAATTCCACCAACAGCTCTAAATGTGGAAAATATGCATCCTTAGAGCATTGTATCTCAAAGCTAACATTTTTTTAACATTTGAATCAGCTTTTAAAGACAAAAATCATGTTTCAAAGTGAGTCTTTTCTATTTTAATACAACACCAACATTTGATATTCTTAGCCTTGAATATTAATAAAAACAATTCCTAGAAAAAGAAGACTTGGTACCTGTAGCAGGTGTATTTCATACATAGTAATTTTTATAGACTGTAAATGGGCAGAAGTTTTATATTTAATTTCATGAACACTTGAGGAACATTCACATCATGTATTACTGTCATCAGTTTAAAATACAAGTTAAATGTCTAGCCTACCTTTTAATTCTAGAAGGTCTTTATGACTCCTAAGAAGTCATTATGGATTATATATAATTTTAATTATTACAAGTAAAAGAAAAGAAGCTGACATTTTATGAGATTATTAATTAAAGTAAGGAACTAAAGTAGTCTGTGTAATGGGATGGAGTGACTGAAACTAAAGACACCTTAGAGGTTCAAAAGAAAGTAGAAAGTCAAAGTTAAAATGCTTAGGAAAAAAAAAAAGAAAGATTTACAAGTAAATGTATGCTGCTATATTTGAAAAAAAACCCTACAAAAGTTATGGTTTCTAAAATGTTACTGTTACTAGATCAATAAACAGCATCAGAACTTTAAATTTAGTAGGCATATAAGTGTCAGCTTTCTCAGACTTTTCGTTCTTTGTCGTAGGATAGATCTGATAGAATTTTCTTACCATTCACCTTTTCATAAGTAGCAGTGTGACTAAGTCATTTATTGTACAACGCATTTTTCCAAGTCCCTCCAAACACAACAGCAAGATGTTTGGACATGTCTTTCACTCAACGTAAAGAAAAACTCTTCAATCACAAACAGTGATTTGCAACAGGAATAAGAACATACAAAATAGGTAGAGTCTACTAAACACTGAGAATTTCAGTGATACAAGCCACATAAGTAAGCTTGTGTGGATCACAATGCAAATAAACATTAGGATGAAGGTAAATTAGTGCCACATAGCAAAAAGTTCACATTGTGACCTGTTGCTGCAAAGAGTTTCTGCAATATTTTCTACGTAAGCAAGATACCCAGAAGTGGAATATTAACATTCCTTTGCTCATAAGAAGTACTTCAAGGTAATTTCCATGGAAATTCGGAAAGCGTGGAGCAGTCACACGGAGCTCCAGAGGGGGAGCGAGCACAGCGCCAAACAGCGGTGCAGAGGGGGCCGAAGGCAGAGCACCAGGCAGGGTCAGCGTGCAGCAGCACGGCCTGACCGGACCCACTCGGCCCCACACACGATCCCAAGGAGTCCAGACCCTCCAACAGGAACGTGCTGGTGGCCCCGGTGGTCCTGGCTGTGGCAGCTCCAGTGAGGGAGTGAGAAAAACCAAAAGTGAAAGCAAGAACAAAGGAACTCGGAAAAATGAAAAGGTTATCCCAGCTAGGGTTTTTGGAACTGTAAAATGGTATAATGTAAAGAAAAATTACGGTTTCTTGTTGAAAAACAATACCGGAGAAAGTATTTTTGTCCATAAATCTGCTATTGTAAAAAATAACCCCAAAAGTGATGTTCCAAGCTTAGAAGAAGGAGAAAGAGTAGAATTTAAAATTGTGCAAGGAAGGAAGGGCCCACAGGCTGCATGTGTTACAGGCCCTGGGGGTGCTCCTGTCAAAGGCAGTAGATATGCTGGACAATATCCCCATAATCCTTGTTCTTTCTCCTATCCCACCTTCCCCTTTTATCCCATGCCCCTTTATCCCCCATTTATGCACAGCCCAAATTTCTCATTCTGGTTCCCCTCACAAAACCAGTCCTTTCCATTTGCCATGAACCCCTTTGCTATGCTGACGGGAGGATGAAAAGGAGGGAGGGAAGAAATTAACTGTCATTTTCTAAGATTCCTACAGGTACAAAAAGGAAAATCCCTTCCTCGGTTTCCATCTAAAGTGTGCTCAAGTCCTGTCTCCCTTCTGATGCTCCAAAGAAAATCTGTTTGGACATTTGGGGACTCAAGATAGTGGCTTCATTTCCTTTGAAAATATTTTGTTGTTTATCCAACTGTTTCCAATGTTATTTTATTTAATAAGAAAGGGTGAATTGTGGAGGTGCCTTCCCCTGAAATCCCCTGGGGAGGGACCCTGCAGGGTACGGGTCTGTCCCTGTCCCTGTCCCCATGTCACCTGTGCCCCATACCTGTTCCTGATTGGGTGGTTTGGGTGCCTGGAGCCCAGGGAAGAGAGCAGGGTCCCATGGCTGGAGTCTGCCTGGGAGCTCCAGCCCTGCAGCTGGAGGAATAAAATAGTCCCTGAACATCTGAAGAAATATCGCTTCATCTTTCCTTCCAAGCTCATCGCTGTCTTACTCATGTTCTAAGGATTCCCCGCACTATGACAGCTCCCCCTGAATATCAGGAAATGCTCTTTCAGGGAGTCCTGAAATGGGTTGAACCAGAGAGTTTGCAGAATCCCCACGTTCAGAAATACTCAAAAGCCACAGGAACAGGATCCTGGACAGACTCTTCTGTGTTATCCTGCCTGAATAGGGGGTTGGACCACGTTACCTCCAGAGGTCCCTGCCATCCTCAGTCTTTCCACGGTCCTGTACAGCTATGTTCTCTAAAAACCAAATTGGAAGAAGTGTAATGACAGAGAATGCTTTGGGAAGGAAGCAGCTAAGACTGAAGATAATACATGGGACTAATCCTGGCACAGTGTACATAAACAATTCAATTGACTGATCTACATGTAGTGGAAAAAACTTTAAATCCACAGCTTTTGATCCTGATTAGACTATGACTCGACCAGGGACAAGTAGTACAAAACCAACTGAAGATTGTAATATATATCTGTAAATAGAGGTAGCATTAATCTGCTTGGACCTATTGTTCCATTCAAACCTTTCTGAAACATAAACTGCTCTAAAGTTCAGTCTCCTTTTAGTAATAAAACATTGTCATGGCATCCTCCAAGAACCTTTCTGTAGGCAAAGTTCAGCATGATTGATGGGGCCACTAAAAGTTGGAAAGAAAAAGGCAATGGTATGAATGGCTCCCTTTTAGTGAGTGTGAGAGTTAAACAGACAGAAACTAAAGAAAGGTAGCCCAAGAACCTTCCACATACATTTTTAAAAAGCTTTTTATACTACTACATAAGGCATTAATTTTTTTCCAAAGGATAAGCATTTTTTTCAGTGAGCTGTTGTTACAAAAGGGTTTCATGAAAATGAATGTTTTGTACTACAGCAGTTGTGGTGCTGTAAAATCAAATTCTGTCACATACATGCCTTATAAAAAACGTTGTGACTACATCTGTCAAAAATGATGCAAGCACCTCTCACTATTTCTTTTGTCAGTAAAAGTAACAAGTTCCTTGATTTATGCAGCTTGCAATTGGATGACAATCTATATGACAACAATTTACATTTCCAGTGTACTGCTATTGGCATGTGACTGAATTTTGGCAGCTAATTCTTTGATATAAGAAAGAAACCATGCTGCCAGCAGCTCCAGCTTTTACAGTCTCATAAACATCACCTCTTCTAATTTTTGTAAGATCTATATATTAATTTTACCGGCATAAATTACTGTCTTAGCCAAAGGGAACTCTGAAAAAAGGGTGTAAAAATTGTACACAGATACAAAATAACAAGGAATCAGTTGAGTTCTAGGTACCTTATTAAAAAAAAATATATATATACATATATATATATTTTAACAGTTTTGAAGAAGCTGTGAAATAATTGGAGCTCAGTTATTGGCTAATTTACCAGCATTACAGAATTCATACAAAAATGTCCAAGTCTAAATTTATTCTGCAAGTGAAAAATTTTGCAGGATTAAAAACAGCTGTTCAAAGGCAACACTATCACTTCAACTTTGTTTTGACAAAGGAATTCCTGAAATCGCTACAAGTACCTTCTTTCATCAGAAATGTTAAAACATCTTGCTTGGTACTGCTTTGTGAAACATTTGTCAAATTTTCTCCTATAATGCTTACTTTTCAGGTCAAACTAACCTCTATTTTAGTTTTAGTCAATGAAGAATTGCATTTGGGAACTTAAGTGTAGTCTGACCACCAATCTACTGGTAAAGAAAATATCAGTAATGCAAATCTCTTCCTGCCTATCTTCACTGCTACATGTTCCCCGCTATTCCATACTGATACAAAGATAGCAGTCTGATATTTCAGTGACAAACTTCAATTTTTTCCTCATTTTAGCCTTCCACAGTTTAAGGACCAAGTCTTTCTGTCATCGTCTCATGCCTTCTGACTTGAGCAGAAACCTTAGCAGCAATTATGAGCTTTGTTCCTCATTCCCTGTAGCCTCCCCTCTGCTCATGCTCCTTGGCTTGCTGTTTCTCTCTGTAGGGCAGACCTAGCTCTGTGGCAGCCCCATTCACAACAGAAATATTGGGAAGGACGTCAAAGACTCAGGTAGGGCATGACCAGGATGTCCCTGAGCACTGCTCCCTTCACAAGGAACAGCTGGCTTGCTTTGCTCTTTTAAAGGAGAGTCAACAAAGAACAGACAGGCCAAGAGGATTGTGGGCAGAATGACCTATCCCTTTCTACTATTCTAGCAAATTAAAGAGATTTTCATGCAATGTAGTTGTCAATAGGCCTAATTACCATAAAAAAAGAAACAGAATAGGGAGGTTACTGCTATTTGTAGGCTGATGCTATCTGGACAGTCAAATGTCACATTAATACGGGTTAATGTAACAAAAAGGAGGGGAGAGAGAGGGAGAGTATGTTTAAAACACTGTTAAAAAAAAGAGTGATTTAAAGATGGAAAGTTAGAAACTTAGGCAGAAAAACTGAAAAAGGGCAGAAACTGCCATTTTATTATGGACACTCTTTTTGCTAGGAATTCTACTCCCTTTTTCCATATATTCCAGAATAAACTAATCTAAATTCTTGATTATATCTGTGTTTTAAAAATGATAGTTGCCACATTTTTTGAAAATTGCCAATGCTGGATTCTGTTACCAACATTATGGGAACCATATAAAAAGTCCAACCATAACTGTAACTTAGTTCTGTGCTCTCATCTGATATAGGTTTTTCAATAACAGTCTGAGGAATTCTACAGTATGCTGTCATTTCATGGGATTTAACCAAAATAAATCTGGCATGTCCTGCTGCTACTGACTATTGATCAAGACATTAAATGAAAGAAAACAAGCTGCAAAACTTGCTCCTCAGAAGAAAATACCAGATTATATTTTAAAAATGGAACAGGTCAATGTGGTCCTTTGAAAGACTAATGATAGCATTAATCTTATTTACATCATAAATCTTGACAGCAATGCTTCAACAATTTGTTATGGAATAGAAAAAGTAGACTTTGGTTCCATATTGTCTTTAAAACAGCAAAGCAGCCAACTCCTGTTTTGACTTTCTGATTTTATATTTCATCATAGGTACAAGTACAATAAAAATTCTTTGTAACCCAGAGTGAGTTATGTTTAGTCAGCTGAGCCCTGAAAAAAACAAGTTCACATTCCTTTTGTAAACTGTACTATCACACCTGTTTATTACATAACTTTCAAAGAGGAACCTACTGCAAGACCCCTGAAATAGGAAGTTAAATATAAAGATGTAACCTTTGGTTTTATTCAAATTGGGCTTTTATGGCTCAAGTATATTTTGCATATATTATTCACCTGTCAGAAAATCCAGAAGCAAATCCTCAAATCAAGATATGTTATAAAGATCAAAACAGAAATTCTGAGAATAACAGAGATTTGTGTTTTTAAACTTGCTTATTATGTTTTTATTCATGCAGCTTGGAAGGCATAGTGTCAGCTTTTTATATAGATGCTTTTCATTACTTCTCCCTGTTGGTGTTACAGCACATGCTGTGAATGACCTCCAGAGATTCCTGAAGCTATATGCAGAGAGAAAATTGAATCTGAAAGCTTTATTAGACAAGTTTGTCTTCAGCTTGTGTCTGATGTCAGCTGTATTGAAAAATAGAACTGCTTGTGAAACTGGGTCCTGACCTTGAAAAATCTCCAATCAAGTGGTAACAGATTCAGTTTTGTGCCATATTGTTATTTGCTGGATGTGTCACATATGTGAGAAGTAAAAAAAAGCTTTTAATGGAAATCAGATGGAATGATTAGACACTTCTTTCCTGAATACAAAGGAGAAAACAAATATATATGGCAATTTATACATAATAGGGTCATCTCAGGTTGGCATCTTTGAACCTCTTTACTACATAAGTCTGTAAAGTAAAATGATTTAAACCCAAGTCTACTAAAATTATATATATATAAACCATTATTTATTCCTTCATCCAAAAGATAAGGTAAAGACAGTAATCTGTTCCTTTACTAATACACTTTATACAAGTGTGAGCCAGCTGACTAAAGAAGGAGTCTACTGTTATTGATCTTTAAAGATTTAAGAGGTCAAGGTATTCTCTGTGATACTTCCCCACTGCATTTTTACCTATTCAATTTCTCTCTGGAATTTTATTTTTGTAAAAACTTTCATAGCATTAAACCAAATTATAGCTAGTATTAAAAATATTAACAATAGAATTATTATTATTTAATTATTAAAAATAAGCATTTCCTTTAGAGTCAACCTGCACAGGTATCAGACATTATATGGTTCTAGACACATGATCTTTGTTGGAAGTAGCATTTCTCTCTACTGCAACTCATGATAATGGTCTTCTTTACTGGTGTCCTAAAACCAAAATGGACTACTGGCAGTAACATTGCCTTCTAATTCAGTGGAGAACTATTACAACCACCAACAGCTGCATGCAGTGAATTTTTAGCTGTTCAACTCTCTGGGAAATTATTCCAGAAAATTAAGTATCTACCACATCCCTCATAAAATCATTTTAATAGCCTTCCTTTAGACAGTGAAGGCTATGTGCAACCTAAGTTTAAATATCAACATGTGTCCATTAGTATAGAAAACATTGTAGATTCACACATCCATGGATTGTTCAGCCCCTTCCAAGGAATTATTTTGAGTATTCTTGGTCTCAATTATGCTATGCTAACTGCTATAAGCAATATAGACACTCAAATATCTGATTTTCACATTTGATTTTAATTTGCCCTTTGAATACACACATTGAATTATTCTCAGGTGCACAAAGATTTTTAAGACTAGCTTTTGGAGATTCTGAGAAAAAGTGCTGAACTACAGCATATGTGTTCACCTAAACAGTAAGCATAATATGTAAACAATGACTGCTTCAAGAGCACATTAGCTATGAAATATGACAAAAAAGAAAATGTATCTATTGTGCATTTTTTGCCCAAAGCTAGTTGTTGTAATTTTGTTTCTTACATTTTTATCACTGTCTCTTGATTATCTCCGAAATACAAATGGTTTGTTTGTTTTTAAAGAGGCAGTGGAATAGAACACAATCCAGCCCTGAAGTCCATGGAAATGAATATATTTCAATGGTTATAGTTTCCTAAACAAAGGATCTGTCATCCCCACTGAAAATATTAAACCAAATACCATATCAGAGATTTAACACAGCAGTCTTCATAATGCAGGACACTGCTATGCCCATCTGTATGTCTATCTTAGAAGTAACCAGTATAGAATAATTAATAACTCAACTACGCATTTGTTATGAAAATGAAAGAAAATCCCAGATACACACTAGCTCTACAGAAGCACTTTCAGCCTCTGAGGTAGGAGGATTTTAGTTTCAAACTTTACGCTTTCATCAAGGTATTTATTTTCACATACATGCTTTTGTTCAGTACTAAGTTTCCTCAAAAACCTACAGACTCGTGAACTATATATTTTTAACAGCACCAGTACTTGTTTCTTACATTATATATTGCAAACAGTGAATATGAATTCCAGCTGCATTAAACCCCAGAGGGGCATTCACAGAGTAACTTATATTTTTTCAAGAACTGTTGTATATGATCTTAAAAGCCTGGAACAAAGGAACATGCCTAGTCCAAGTGGGGATTTGCTTCACAGAGAAATAGAAAACAAACTAAACTTCCCAAACAGAAGGAGACACACTGTATTCCTGCAACTAAAATACCAAAGGATAAGCAAATGAAATTCCGTTGTCACTACTTTCCCCAGATTCACAAATATCACTGTTTTAATTCAAACCACAAGACTCAAGATATTATGGACTGTGGGGGTGACTGACTGCTGTGAATCTTTTTTCCACACCCCAGCTGAATATTTGGGCTAATAAGTGATGAGTTCTCTTCACCACCACTGCTGCTGGTGAACTTACTGCAGCTCCCAGTCCTCACATTACAACCCACATCTAGTGGATTCAGCAAGATACCTCGCTCCTCTCCCATTCTAACTCATCCATTCCAAATCCTGAAAAGCCTTCTTCCCCTGTAGAGGAAAGCCCAGTCTTTAGCTCTGTGTCTGCAGTGTCTGACTCCTACTCCTAAAGCAGTTATACTGAAAGCTCAGGGGAGCATTGATTTTGGCATTTGAAGAAAGACACCTCGAGCTGATGGCGAGCGCTGTGAGCTCTGGTGATGCAGTATTAGCTTTCCCCAAATTACTTATTTGGAGTAAGTGTACAACACCTAACAGTGCATATAAAGACTTTATGTCAAAAGCAACCCTGCTACAAACTGTTAAACACAGCCAATCCTTTTTTATCTTTTTTTAGATCTGCTACAAATAACTCTCCAAAATAAGATTGATAACTTTTAAAGTTTAAAGGGACAAATTCTACTTAATTTCAGAAGAATTTTCACCACTGTAATTGACAATAATTCTCACTCAACTTTTTTCTTCATTTCAGTCACATGTTTTTCTGGTCACTTGATTTGGCATTTGATGTAAAAAAAAAAAAAAAAAAGACAAAAAAGGGACAAAAACTTGTGCAAGCAGTCAGGAGAAAAAATGAAATTGCTTGTATGCAAAGTACTGCTCACTGAATAAGTTAAACTGCAAGAGTATTAAGATAATATATCACTCAGAATTTTATTAGGTGAATATGTAAAATGTAAAATTAGTTGACCGAGTACTTTCAGCTAGATTCATTTGTAGTTTTAAAATTTTAATTTAATTTAATTTTAAAAGTACAGCATAACTTAATAATAAAATAAATAAAATAAATACATATCCTTTTAAAGAAATTTTACTTTCAAGTTAGCTCTAAATAAAAGTGATCAAAATTTTCCCCTGGCATCTTACTGGAATAAATTATAGAAATTATCTTCCTCCAGAAGAATCAGGAAGGCCTACCACCCCACAATGCATTCAGAGAGGTTTACAAAGCAACTATTTACAAAGCCCTTTACCTACTTATTAAGTAAATACAGTGATAGCACTTCAGTATAAAAGAAGAAAAAGAAGTCATATAAATGCTAATGATGCTATTAAAACCTCTCCCTCCTGGAAAAAGCACATTCCAGAACTGCATTTCTCTCTGTTGAAAATGTTTTCAAACTGCTGGCTAAGCAATGCATCAAGGTATCTGGATAGAGACATTCACACCATTTCACGTTATCCTGTCAAGTACAGATAGCAAGTGTGATTTTCTTCCTGATTCATCTTATCTTGGAAGTCAATCTTTGCTAAGGTTTTAGGCATACCCTTCAGCTAAGTACACTTTTTGAGGTGGAGAAGTAATTATTGTTCCTTGTGCCTGAGGGCACATTGGACCAGTGGATTGTTAAGGACTATTTTTTAATGGTTCTTCTGCCGAAGAAACTATAGTATGCAGACCTAGAAATAATTGTAATCAGGGTGCTTTACCTCTGTAACAGCCACCAGATGGAATTTATTAAGACTCTCTGTCTGAATTCTTGTACCCAGAGCAGACCAAATGGCACCTGACAGGGCTACAGAGATGAGCCAGTTACATCTTCATTCCCTGGTCTCAAATACACATGTCAACATTATTCAGTCCTGATGTCCCTGCATGTCTCTGTAGGATCAGGACGTGAATAATTATCAACAGGAGATACTGCCATTGCTTCACAAAATCCTTCCAAAATAATTTTGTGTGTCTTTCTTTACAAATGACATTTAATGAGATTGTTTAGCTTTTGGGAGGCTTTTGGTTGAAGCTAGCTCTGCCATAGCCAGCTTGAATCCTTATGGTTCATGAGAGTCAGCAGCACAGAGTAAATAAGGTCATAAAAATATCTATAAGTGGTTAAAATAACTGTAGAACTTATAGTACAGAATGACCAGACCCATGTTATACAATTTCTTCCCTCCTCTCCTCCCATTCTTTAAGTGAAATACAAAAATAACATAGTAGCAGATTTCTTTTCCTATCTTTGTGGAAAACTGCTGTCTTAGCCTAGAGAAGAAAAGGCTCAGGGTGATCACAGCCATGTGTTTAAAAATCTAATTAGAGGAGTAAAGAAGACAGATCCAGACTGTCTTCAGTGAAGTCCAGTGACAGGATGAAAAGCACCGTGCAAAAACTGAAATACCAGAAATTCTATTTGAATCAAAGAAGAAACCTTTTTTTTTTTTTTACTGTTAGAGTTGCTCAACACTGGAAAAAGTTTCCCAGAGAGGTTGTAGAGTCTCCATCCTTGGAGATATTAAAAACCTGACTGGACATGACCCTGAGCAACATTCACTAATCGACTGTGCTTTAAGCAAAAGGAATAGATGTCTCCTCAGGTCCCTTTTGAACTCTACAGTTCTATGTCAATATACCTATAATGATGTGATCACAGTAAACTGACTCAAATAAAGAAAAATTATGAATTAGTGTTATCAGCACAGGTTCAAATTTTAGTGCTCTTGACAATAGAATGGAAATTTGTCTTCCTGCTTAATCCTTTACAGAACACCAGTGTTTTTATTTTCTGCATGTATAGGTCCATGTGCTGAGTCTCAGAAATGTTAACAGTCAGAGATTACATCTTGGATTAAGGTGAGTAATTTTGCAATTCTTCAGTTAGACGTGAGGTAATACAAGAATATATACTGAATTACTACTCCATGTTCTCACTCTTGTTCCATTATTACAATTTCATTTGTAACAGCAAATACACAACTTGCCAACACTCTTTCCCTCTAGAACCTGACATAACCTGTTCACACAGAAAACTGACACAGCAAGTTTAGCACAGCAAAAAATTATAACCCATCTCCTTCATTCCCCTCCATTTAATTACACAAACTCCTATAGAATGCCTTGGAAAAAATCCTGCAAAGCAAGAATATTGTTGTACTGGTAGTTTAAAAATATAGTAGTGGCATTTGGCCCTTTTTAGAAAATTGAAATAATTGCCACCGTAACCACAGCAGTTCTAAGGGCTAAAACCAAACAATAGTTATTTTTTAGTAAGATTCAACATGTCATGAGCAAGTCATCTCCTTTTCTTAAACTCACACATGCTATTTGAGCAAGAGCTGGGCTGTCTTTTGGTACTGAAATTTCTGGATTCTCTCTCTATGGAGCAATTATATACTTCTCTGAAAAAAATGGGTTTTTTGCTCTGATGTCCTAGAGAGTCACTTGTAGAAGGTAGAGAATTCCCCAATTTAAGATTTCTTGTGTGTTACCCACTAAAACATGTTAAAAACAAGAGGGATCAACAACCCACATGTAATCCAACTCCAGGATTGATTACTGCAGCTGTATCACACCCTGAGTTACAGGCAATCTGCCCGGGGTTGGGGGGACACATTTCCTTCTGCTCCCAGTCATGATGAGCAGCTTTCCAAACTGTTTAGGTAACATTCTTCATTCAAGCAACTGAAATGCTTCAATATCAAGTAAAGGATCTTAGAGACTTTAGAAACTCAGATTGAGCAAGTTGCTTCCATTAAGCATTTCTTTTTCACCCATGCCTAATCACTACATTTCAAAGGAAAGAACTGGGAAATAAAATCCATCTATCAAGAAAAAAAAAAAAAAAAGAGTTTGTGATCCTTGTAGGGAACAAGAGGTACAAAGAGATATGAGAATAATCTAATATAAATATTGTTGAAATAATTTAAATTAAATGGAGATCAGGTGTCTTGTTGTGTATTCATGAATGCAAGAAATGAAGATAAATATATCTCAGACTTAGTGTTTAACTGCAGAATTACTCCTACCATGTTTTCATATAACTTTCTCTGTGAATAGACAAGCTTTGTTTTGAAACCATTTCACTTTATTGCCCTATCAGTAATAATAATTTCAGAATTTCATTCTGTGACTAATTTAGAGATACTTGACCTATAACATTATTATCTTTTAATTTAAATAATTTGTCTCAGTTTGTAGTATTTCCTCCATTAGTTTATGTAGAAGGTAGAAATCTCACCTCTTCATGGAATAAAAGAAAAATCATTTTGTAATAATTTTAAAAGCATTCTGCAACCTTTTCATCAAATCATAATCTAATTTTTCTCCTGGAATACATTGCATAAAATGGAAAGGTAATGATAAAATACCAACTTGAATGCCATAGTAGCACTTTTAAGGATGCAGAAATAATTTAGACCATCTCCAGCCATTTTCATTTTAATGCATGATTTGTAATTAATTAAAAAAATACATGTATTGAAACACTTACAGACACCTGAAGATGGATGGCCAAGTGCTGCTAATGCTGGCTTTTCTTTTAGTTGTTGAATTAAATGGTGTACTGCCTTCCAGTCAGCATTCAAGTCTTCTAATTTTTTCTAGAATAGAAAATAACAATACATTAAATTCATAATATATAAATTCATGTATCACAGATTCATAGAATGGCTTGGGTTGGAAGGGTCCTTACAGATTGTCTAGTTTCAAGTCCCCTCCCATCATGGACAGGGATGCCACCCAATAGATCAGTTTGCTCAGGGCCCCATCCAATGTGGCATTTTAATGTAAATAAATGTAAATAAAATAAGTGAGGTTTTTTAGTCTGGTGGATCACCTGAACTAAAAAACAAAACAAAACAAAACAGAAAGATACCATAGTGAATTTTCACAAACGGGGGCGAGGGACAAGTAAAACACTTTCCAGCTATGCTACAAAAGAGTCTCCCGGTGTCAGGACATTAAAAGCATCTTTTCCCCTCAAAGTTTGGCTGCTAAAGCTCAGAGTCAACTTAGAACCAGTGCAGGTGCCTGACCCTGACCACAGAGTGACTTCCCAGACCAACTGCAGCCCGTTCCCTTGGCCCTACCCAGGCACCCAGGGCTGTGTTTGATTCCCCTCACACAGCCTGATCCTGCCAGGGACAGCCCCCCAGCCTGAGAGGTCTGGCTTTGAATCACTGTCAACCTGAGATGCTAAGTTTTAAAATTAAAGTAGAGAGATGAACTATGTATTTCGAAAAGCTTTTCAATAAAACCTCTGCAACTTGTAACATCAAATGCAGAATTTATTCTTCCACCTATTAAATTAAAAGGAAAAAAAGCAATCTAAGGAGTCTTCAAGGTGTCATAAACTTCAATGTGTGAGTGCATCATACTGACCAGTAATGGCTAAACTATTACTTTTAAACAAAACCTACATGAAAGTCTGAAGTGTTAATAACATCAGTCCTCAGATAACCCTGAGAGGCATTTAGGTTTGAAAATATTTCTACCTCTCTTTTTATTTTGCTTTAAGGACTGTAAAGAAGGATGAGGCATTGCTAATTCCATGCTGACATGTCTCAGCTCTTAAAATGAAGACAGCATTTGTTTTTAAGCCGGTCTCTGATTCTCTGCTAAAAAAACACAGAGTACTGATGCCATTCAGGAATGATTTTAGTATTCTACAGTTTCAATCCACAGTTAGATAAACAGTGGAAATCACAATCCAGCCACGATAGAAATAGGATGCCTATTAAGAAAAGTACTTTAATTACCTAGAGTCTAAAACAACAGCGGTCAATAGAAGAGGGATGGAGAACAATTCCCATTAAATTGAAGTATTTATGCACCCCCCCACACACACACTCTGAGGTGGTGGGGAAGGCTTAAATATCAGGAAAACACTTTTCACCTGGAGGGTGTTTGGGCACTGGACCAGGCTCCTCAGGGAAGTGGTCACAGCTCCAAGCCTCTCTGAGTTCAAGAAGTGTTTGGATAACTTTCTCAGGCACATGGAGTTATTTTAGGGCTGTCCCATGCAGGGCCCGGAGTTTGACTCTATTCCATGATTCTAATACTGGTCCTTGCCATGAGTAGCTGCTTGCTCATTCTTACATGTATGAGCCAGAGATTTCTTTCCAGCAACGACAAAACATAAAACATGACCACCACACATGTTAGAGTGTGTCTGGGGCAACAGCTACACCACTAATAAGAGAACATACAAAGAGAGCTACACCACTAATAAGAGGACACTCTATCAAATTTACGGTTTTATCTTGCATCTGGCATAAAATAACATGCATGCATTAAAATGGTAACTTCTTTGAGCACAACAATTTTGCCGTATTTGAAATTCTAGAGCTTTGGTGACAAACATGAACATCCACATATGTTGCACTTAGCACAAATTTTATAGATTTTCTTTAAATGCCAGCACTGGGGCAATTTAAATGATGTTAACATTCTTACGTAAACTAATCTCACTGGCAGCACTAAAATTAGATGTGAATATTTAGAGAGAGAAATGTAGTCTTTTAAATGCAAGACTGAGGACAATGAAAATAAATTCCTCACTACGTACTTCTCACCCACCAGAGAAAAAGATAAATTGAGTGCTGTAGCAAGGGAACCACAGCTTTCACTGGCACAGAAATCCTTTCCTGAATAAACTGTTCTGATTAAGTGCTGTTAATCATGAGATGGGGACTTACATTCTTTCTATTACCACTGACACCAGCAGTAACCTCTCCCTCCCTCACCTTCAAAAGCTTTACAGAAATGCATTTCAAAAGCCTGAAATCCATTTTAAAAAAGTGAATAGGTCTGATTATTAAAGTGCTAGTGCTTAAAGGATCACACATCCCATTCTTGACTCTTGAATCAGCACATACAAGGATTTCATTTGCCAACAAAAATGTTTTTACAGACTTGCATTGTAAAATTCTATTTTAGTATGCTTAGTGAAGGTATGAAAATATACTTATTTCAGTGACATAACTATGAGATAAGATTAAGTACGTGTCAATATAAATCCATGGGATTTAATTTACATTCAAAGTAATGTAATGGGAATATACTATAAAGGTTGCAAAGATAAGCAGCTAAACATTAGGAAATGCCAGAATAATTTTAACTATGAATATTATTTTAGATAAAATGCACATAAATTTCAGGGATATCTCTAATTTTCTGGCACATACTGCTTTTGAGCACAGGAAAGGCTTGCGGTGAGAATAAGTCAATAGGACTTCTAGTTCATTTATTGAAAAGAATGGGAAGATTTGTGGTGAATTAAGGAAATAATAGAGGGGAAAAAAGCAAAGCTGCCTCAGAGAACTAAATAATCTACAAATTTGTCAAGCAATGCTATGCAAGTAATTAACGGTTTTAAAGAGGGCATGTAACTTTTTCTTTTTTTTCTGTGCCACACACTAAACAGGTACTATAAGTCTAAATATTGAATTTTTGCTCGCACTGTGAGTGATGTCCATATCCTGAACTGAATTAAGCAGGGTTCAGCCTAAACCAAGGGCACCAGAGCAGTTCTAAACCATGAATTTTCTAAAATTTTGAGTTCTTAACTTTGCAAACTTACTAACATCTTTCCAAAACCATCTTAATCTGAGTAAAAAATACTTTTGCTTCCACCAAATACCTTTTATGTAGAAAAATATTTTGATGTTAATCAAAAAGTCTATGTTGAAACATATATTTAGCAGACTGTGCTGAAAGTAACTCAGAAAGAATGATGACTTAAGGAAACTTATCTGCAGCATCAAGACAGCTATTCAGCAGTCCTGACAGCATATAACCACTGCTTTATGACTTATTGTATGAGACAGACATTGAACCAGAAATTAACTTCACAGGTTGCACAATTAAATGAAACTATAGAATGTAATGAAACAAGTAAAAGGCCAACTGGGACTAAATATTAAATATGCACCACTCCACAAGCTACATATATGTTTTATAATTTCATTGTCAAAACTACAATTCAAGGAATATTATATGCTTTAAAAGAGTCATATTTTTCCAGTAAATGTGGTAAAAATTGGCAAGTTTCAGTATTTGATGTGAACACTTAAAATTTATAGGCACGAACTTCACTTCAGTGTCAGAATTTTTGGGCTAAACAGAGTAATTTGAACATCACTTATACTTCTGTCATTCTTACATAAAAGAAGTACTAATTCTTCCTCTTGAAAATGGCAGCATTCATCCTGAAATTCTTTATATGCAATTAAAAAACCTAGAAAGTCAACCCAAAAAGTTTTCTGTTCTTTTGAGTACCCTGCTTGTTAAAATGTGGAATAAGATCCCCAAAGATGCAGCTGAAGTCACACAAAATGAGTAAATGCAGTTATTGTGGAGTGATTCTTGTTCCATCACCCATTCAGTGTGTAGATGATATTTCAGTTCCCAGCAAAAGCAGGGCTTTATTAGCCAGGGAAAACATCCAACAGCCTTGCTTCTGCCCACTCAAGTCACCTTGAGTTTACCTCTTCTAGCATTTTATCATGTTTACGAGAACTGATCATTAAAAATGCATTTATACCAAAGGGGATAATAACTCTTAAGCATTTCTGCTCAGGAGAGAATATGAGAAACCAAACATTCTTAAACATGTATTAGATTCCAAAGTGGCTATCAGTTTATCCATGTGTTCCTGTGAATGGAGAGCTGCTGGTGGGATTTACAAGAAATTCAGAGGAAATTTTGTAAAAGTAGGACAATAATACTTCCTATTATTATAGAAAAATAAAAGTATATTAGTAAATATAGTAGATAAATAATACTATTTCGTCAACTATAGTGAACTATATATAGAAAAACAAGAAATTTACTGTGGAGATCACCCATAGTCATCTTAACTTTGTGAAGAAACACTTTTTCTCCCAGTTCTGGTTTTGGAGTGCTGTACATTTCGAAAAGGTCTAAATACAAAGTTTACAATCTCTGCCCAGTCAGAAGCAATTGTAATAGATAGTTAGTGTAATCAATAAGCCACTATTACTGTTTCTGGGAGCTCTTAATCTTCATGTTTACAGATACTTAATTTGCAGTAATAAAACTAGAAACCAGAACAAGCTCTGGTTGTATTGCATTGGCCTCACTAGTTTGGTCTCCTGCTCAAAAAGCAGCTGAACCAGACATGAGAGGATGGCTGCTGATGAATTCAAGATTCCATAGGATAGAAAATGACATTCTAGTCTCAATGAAGGTCCACATAGTCTTTAGGAACAGCGTGTAAAATATCCCCTTATAACTGATTTATAAGTTGAGGAAGAGGATTCGACAGTACTTTTTTCTAAAAGACAAGTGCTGGGAGGCATAGCTTTCCTAACAATGTGTCCTCTGCTCCAAAACAGAATCAAGTCAGTCATTCTATATAAAATTTGGCAGAGAAATTGAGTGGGAAAGTTCTATGTTGCCACTTGTTCTTTCCTCCAAAATGAAAAAAAAAAAATTAAAGCAAAGTACTCTCTTTATGACTTGACTCTTACCTTTTCTAGAAAATTTGCTCTTTTTTTTTTTTTTTTTTAATTTGACAAAATTTCTGAAAATAAAATTTTAAATAAAGGAGTTTTAAAACATGTTATGTTTTGCCATTAATAACACATCAAAAATTACATTTATTTCTAGTGTGAATTAATCTTGAATGAGTAGAACAACCTCAATGTGAAAAATATCCCCATCACAATATGCAAAAATTTTTTAGCTGGGAACATTAAATTTTGCCTGGCTATGCCATCACAGAACAGAACAAATGCCATTTGCCAGGTTCTTTTATTGATTTTAAACAGAGCACATCAAGGACAAGTGTACAACAGGGGAAGCATAACCTATTACACAGTAATGGATATTGCTAAAGGTTGCTTCATTACCTTTACTGGATGAGTAGCTGGTTTTTCCTTATATAAATGACACCCTTTAGACAAAACCTCTTCCACATTCGGCTGTTTAGCTTGCACTGCTGCTTCAGTTTCCTAAAAAATAAAAACACAGGCAGACTAGATTAACCATAGCATAAGTAATAAGACTGAATAGTCCTAAAGATCCATGGGAAAGTGTAAAACACCAGTAGACAAGTTTCTGCTCACAATTGGTGTGGGGTAAACACAAGGATAGTAGCAGCTAAGGACAGGAAAAACCAAAAGCAAATGGGGATGGAAAAGAGTAATGCTACCAAAATAAACAGTTGTAGGTCACTTCAACTTGAAGGTTTCAATAAAATGAATAAAAAGCTAACACAAATTCATAGCAAGAAAGACAGGCATGAGAAATCTCATTTAAGAGGCTCTCTTGTTTTGTCTGTTTTACACTACCAGCTGATGAAAAGAGCACTGGTTAACATTTTTTTCATACACTATGTAGCATCAAAACCATCTAATGAGATGCCACAATGACACTGAGTTTAGAAAGATTAAAAATTTCAAAAGACAACTGCAATTGTGAGTATTAAGCTAGCACTTATGTAGTAAAACACTTACAGAAATGAATTAAAAAGAAAAGTCACTGTAGTAGTGACAGTTCCTAAATGTATAAGAAAGCATCACTAACAACAACATCCTACTGAATTAACAACAGCATATTCTCTAGAAATTTCTTTTTTAATCTGGAAAGGCACAATCCATGTGCTAACACAAGGAAATTCCAAGCAGCTTTTCCCAACATACAGCAGCTTTGTTTTGCCAGGCACTGACCAAATAAATAAGGGGCAAAGCTCTACAATTAAAATAAAAAAACAAACAAAACCCCACACCTACTGAAAATTGTAAAAGAAAAGATAAACTACATCTGGAGTTCCAAGATTCATAGTTTGTTTCATTTTTTTTTTCCTAGTAATATAAGTAAAATAATATCCAAGTTACCAAAATTAATTGGTTGAGGTTTTTTTCCCCTCCCTTCACCCACCTACTTTATAGGTTGATTATCTTGTCCTAATCAGTATTGCTGACTATCTACTGACTCTCCAACTTAATTTTCTGTCCACATTCTCAGTTATCATAAATGGGACAGCAGACAAGGTTGTGTGCCAGGTATGTCACTATCTGAGTGAACACATCATTTTATAGGTGGAAATCTGCTGTTCTTTTGACTGCAATAAACCTGCTGAAGTCTGCAATTTTAAGTCCCAAAAAGGGGCCATTTTGCTCCTATGTTTCAACTCAACAGGTAAAGTATGTCTACACTGATCCTTGAAACTTTACTTGCAACACCTTATGGACAATCAGTAAAAGTAAAGACTTAATAAATTCAATGTCATCTTTCATTTTTCTTTTCAGATACTATTGGTCAACAACAAATGAATTAAACCTTGTCTGATTTCTTGCAATGATATTTGACATATGTTTCTATTTCATTGTGTTTTATTACACATTTCAATGTCAAAGAAATATAACTGTAAGGATTCTTAGAGAATGAACACTGAAAAACAGTGCACAGCAAAATTGGGATATTGAGGGGGTGAGAGTTTATTAACCTTTTGATGAAATCCTCATTAAAGTCTTATTTTCTTTCTGTTTCAATACTAGTTTAGCTTTCTACTTCCCTATTCAGCACATAAAGAAAAAATAATAATCAAGGAGTGTTAATGAAGAGGTAATTTTCTCCCCATCTTAATGAAAGCTAGGCTTTTTAATAATTGTTATTTAGTTCTCATGTCATTGTTTGTTTGGGGTCTTTCATTTTTTTTTTCTTAAGCCATAGGCAGTATTCAGCCAATATTTTCTGTCATGTTATTCTACATGTCTCAAATACTCATCTTCTTCTATCACAGCATCAGTTATCACAACAAATTATGTAGCAGGAAAATCACATTACAACTCCCTGTAGGGTCCAAGAATACCAAGACCACTGTGGACGTGCCTGTGCTGCAGCATGAATGTGCCTTTGAAGTGGATTTCTCGATCTTCTTCCCTTACTGGACTCGGTTTTCCACCATGGACTGGTCTAGGAGTACAGACACCATTTTCTTTCAGGCTGTGACCAGTGTGGCAGGTGAAGTATTGAGTTGTTAAGTCCTTCTGCTCTACAATTTTCTGGAGTTACATGAACTAACCTTGTGTAGTCTGATCTTTCAAATTCGGTGGCCTTGACCTAAACCCAAATGCATAGTGCAAGCCAATCCAATATAGCATGATGCTTACTTTGAGATATATGTGGGGATAAGAATAGAGGTAAGAGTACAGGGGAAAAAGAGGTTCTCAATATCTTGGCATTCATTTGGACACTGCTGAAATTAACAGGTATCTTATTTGTCAGAGCAGCAAAAACTTCCTCTGATTGTCACCCAGTAATCCCAACATAAATTAAAAAATAACAAATTTTTTTTTTTAAATAAGTGCACATCTGACATGAAGTTGCTGTAGTAACTTTGAGGGAGCCCTTTGCCCAGTTCTTTGCTTGATGGGAGAGCCCCTTGATGAATTCTGCCCAGTGAGCAAGTTTCCAGCAATTTAAAATCCATTTACTAGGTGACACCCTATTAAAAGGGTTGACAGGCAAGAGAGTAGTTACAGGATTCTGGTCCATCATTTAATTCCCTAAGAGAAGAAAATGGTAATGACCACAATACAGCCTCCAATGGTTTGCACACAAAAAAGACCACAGTTATTATCTAGGCTGTGCAGGATCCAGGAGAAGAGCATATTCCCAGAGTAGAGCATGACCTCTGATCTTCATCATGCAGGACAAGCTATTGCTGAAGCTAATAGGAATTGTAGATGCTCATACCCATCAGTTTTAAGAGAATACCAAAGTCACATTTTTTTTTAAGTCCTGATCAAGTCCTTATCCCCACTCACTTTGCTTGCTGTGGGAGGATGCAGAGCTGTCTCTGGGAGACAGAGCTGACTGCTGGAATTGCACAATTTATGAACTGCCTGGGAAAGCAATCGTAATGCTACTTCTGGGCTGGGTGATGAATATGCTAATTAAACTTCTCACACATATGGCAAATCAAAATACATCATCACTGGAAACTGCTGTTTCTCAAACATGTATAAACAACAAGAATCAGAGGCTACCTTTTTTCCATGACGCACTATCTATGCATTTTTACTGGTGTTGAAGTAGTGCATCCAAACTGATGAAAGCCCACTGCTGAAAAAGCCACATTGGCTTCTGCATTTCCAACAACACGTCAATTCAACCTGCTGAACAAAGTTACAGGCTAAAAAAGTGGCAAGGACTTGTCTACAGCCCCATCTGGGCTACGAAAGTCTGTTGATATAGCTCAGAACTTAGAAAATTCATACTCCCTAGCTGAAACCAATATATTGACTAAACCTCTGGAATGTATGCCAATGGAAGATAAAGTTTGATGGCGTGGCATATGTTATTTCAAGAGATGGTAACTATCCCAGCAGACACAGACAGGCTGCTTGACATATGCTGCATACATATTAGAAGGTCCAGTCAACTACCTATGAATGTATCAGCAGCATTTTCAACTGAGTGTTGGTCTACATGAAGAACCACAAGCACTGATTCACCTTCTTGGGTAACACTGGTAAAACTTTTAGGATCTATTTCCCCATGAGCTTACATCCTTTGGACATATTCTGCAGGGACAGTAGGAGAAGCTCAGGGTAATTAAACCTGCATCTTCATGGTGAAATACAACACAAAAATGGAATATTAATTAGAGCCTCAAATAAAAAAATAAAACTTTGAAATTAATACAGTGAGCTGTTTCAAGTTTTTTCATGATCTCTTTAGCAAGACAGTCTGTTCAATGAAAATAAGAGAATTTATTCACAGGAAAAGAAGAACTGAGCAATTTCCCTTTACTGATCAAGACAAGCAGTGATGTGTAAGAAGCAAAGACAATAAAACTAAAATCTAAAACTATTTGAATGCTTTTAATTTCAAAAAACTTTTCTGAAACAACCAGATATAAATCTCTACATATATTTAACTTGATAATGGAAAACTTCATTTAAATATGTTTCTCCTGTAGATGCAGAAGAGCATAACTTATAATGAGAATTCCCAGAGGTCCATCTTATTCATGCACACAGAATCATTAAGGCTGGAAAAGGCCTCCATGATGAAGTCCAACCTGTGGCCATGGGGCCAAACACCCCCATGTCAGCCAAATCATAGCACTAAGTGCTTGGAACTTGAACATCTTGAGTACTTCCAGGAATGGTGACTCCAACACTTCCCCGGGAAGCATATCCATCCCAGATTCATTCAGTGAAAAAATTCTTCCTAATGTCCAACTTGAACCTCCCCTGGCTCAGCTTGAGACCATTTCCTCTTGTCCTATCACTGGTTGCATGGGAGAAGAGACAGACCCTCACCTGGCTACAGCCTCCTCTCAGGTATTTTGAGAGTGATAAGGTTTTCCCCAGCCTTTTTATCCTGGCTAAACCACTGCAGCTCCCTCAGCTGCTCCTCATCAGACCTGTGTTCCAGACCCTTCCCCAGCTCTGGTCCCTTCTCTGCACTCCCTCCAGCCTCTCAGTGTCTTTCTTGAAGTGAGGGGCCCAGACCTGAGCACAGGATTTGAGGTGTGCCCTCACCAGTGTCAAATACAGGGGGACAATCCCTGCCCTGTTCCTGCTGCCACACTCCTGCTGGTACAAGACAGGATGCCAATGACTGTCCACACTGACTCTTGTTCAGCTGCTGTTGACCAGCAGCCCCAGGTCCTTCATCTCCAGGCACCTTTCCAGCCACTCTTCCCCCAGCCTGCAGCCCTGCCTGGGGTTGTTGTGACCCCAGTGTTGGATCTGGCACTCAGCCCTGTTGAGACTCAAAAATCTGGCCTCAGCCCATCACTCCAGCCTGTCCAGATCCCTCTGAAGAGCTTTCCTGCCCCCCAGCAGATCAACATTCAACATTTGAGGTTGTCTGCAAATTGCTAATATTTCACCCTTTTAGACAAATGAATTCCATCTTTCTCCAATAGGCCTGGTACCATATGAACTATTCCATGACCAAAAAGGCCAACTTGTCTCCTCAATGACAACAATCTTTAAGCTATGTATTGATCATGGGTTCTGCCAGACCTTTTGGCATTCTTCCCTGCTACCAAAGGGGTTTAGGAAAACCACCTTTGTTCCTGTCCCTTCAACCAGTCATCCCAGTGCCCTGAAGTCCTTTTTGATCGCCCTAGAACTTCTTGTCACTGCTGACTTGGACAACCAGAAGTGGGTAATAATCAGAGGGCCAAATCAGTCCAGGGAGTCTCTTAATAATACCTCTTATCTGGACCCCAGGGAGGCAGAAGACTTCCCCATAGATCCAGTTTGTACACAGGGCCCTCAGTTCCCCTTGGAAGGAGTCACCTACAACATTATGTTTTTTTATTAACAGCTGTAAATGTGAAATTCCAGCAAGGTTCATTGAAACCTTTACATCTATCTTTCAAGTTACTATTCCTACACATTAAGGAAAAAGCTGTAAATAAATGTTGAGGTCCAGAGCACCTCACTTTTTCCTCACATGCAGAAAAAAAATAAAAGGGTAGTAGATAGAAAACATGAATATATTCCCATTTTCAAGAATTCTGATTCTAAAAAAGTCACTTCATTTTTTTCCTTTGACTCAGCTCTGCACATTCCCATTCAGGGAGCAGGATAACAAGCTAAACCACCACAAAGAAGAATGGTCAGAGTAGACTTAATTAAAATACATCAAAATTCAGTTACACCACAGTAAGCATCAGATCTTGATGGCAGGTCAGATAGTACAGTCAATGGCATTCTTGGGAGTCACTTTAGACATTTATGCAATATTACTAAATACATCCAAGATATGCTATTAACAGTTCTGTGGCCATCTTGATTTGGAACCTAATCCACTGGGGGGAAAAATGCAGTTATCAGTATTTAAACGTCCTGCATAAAGACTTTAAGCAATTTGGATAAAATTTAAGGAAAGTCAAGCTCTTACCAATGTTCTTTTTTACACAATAGATGAAAAGGTTTGATAACTCTCTGAACATTTTACTTATCTCTATATAGAAGTAAAACACTTTTTGAACAACTGAATTATAGAATTTAAACACACCTTCCTGTCTTAGGGATTTATGAAAAATAGTTCAAAATATCCCCCTGAAGTAATTCAATTTAAAGACCATTCCATTAGTGGCCTAAGTCAAAGGTGAATATAAAATTGGTTTATCACTCAAATTACTCTGTAACTAGTGGACAAACAATTTTATGCACCTGCCTCTAAAAATGCCATTTTAATGATTAAATAAAATGATAATTCTTTGCCCCGTTATATTAACTGAATGATCTTTTAAATGTGTAAGAATAAAATTTGATCCCAAGCCCATGCTAGAAGCTATCTTAATGCAGAAAAGAATATTGTGAGATATATTCAGCTTTTTAAAGTAAAGCATGCAAACAAAAGACATCTGATTTTAATGAGAGTCTGGAAAGTTGATTCAATTATAAATCTTGAACACTGTAGAAAACTTTTGAAATATTATGGAGAGGGAACAATCCTTACACAGAAAAGACCAGTACACTGATTTCTTTCTTCCAAAAGTGCAATTTTAGACTTCATATTTTCTTTGAAAACCTATGAGTGCAGCCTTTTTGCAGTTTGTAAAATATGCCAACACAGTGTCTTTTAAAACTCGGTGTGTTTTTCATCATTCTGTTCCCTGCAATATGTTTCATTCCTCGTACTGGAAAAGGGAAGGGAAGAAAAGACCAAGGCAATCCTCCAAAAAGATATGAAACTAAGAAGATCTCAACATTTAAGCCATGCAAAGCACCTGAAATTGCAAACTCTACGACTCTGCAGAGTGAAATTATGTTGTATCCAAAGCATGTTTTCCTGCTGGCTATCAGAAATTTGTGAGCTTCTTCTGTACTTCTAGAGGAGATGAAATATAGTAATTTTTCCCCACACAGAGAAATCACTATCTATCCATTGCAGCTGTCTGTCCTGAATAGCAAATTCCCTGGAGGTACTGAAGATAGATGAAATTATTAGCTGTAAAGACATGACCTGCAGATATGGTATATGAAAAGAATTTGGCTATGGTGGTCATATACCGATAAAGCACAGTTAATCATCCAGTTGGACTGTGAAAAGGTGCAGTAAGAAGAATTCTTTGAGATTGGACGTGATTCAGAATATTTTATTTTGAGACTGGACAGAGCACAGGATGAAATATCTGCTCCTGTTCCTCCAAGACTACAGATCCTCTTTGATTTCCAGTGCACAATGTAAAAGAGGTACCAACAAACCTGAGAGAACTGACAAAGAAGGAAATTTGCCAGAAAAATAAAATGAGAAATTCTGGCAAGAAAATAAGGGAAGTCCCAACAATTATAGTAGCCCTCTTTTAGTATTCTGCACTCTTAGATGGTAAAGAATAGCGGTTTTGGAGGAAGAAAAGTTATTTAGATTGACCCAGTAGCAGAAATGGAGTACACCACAAACACCTTGACTGGCAAGGGAAATGTGGTCATAGGTATAAAAATATTGAGCCATGAAAATTGTTTATTCTTATAAATAAGAAAGAGAAATCAGAATTTATTCTCTCTTATTGAATAAAGGATGAAGTTTTATTCAATAAACTGATTTTAAAATAATTTAAATTGTGAGGGAAGCATTGACATATTTATTTATTTTGCCATCAAATTATTGGTTGCTTATTCTCTTTCTTAGCCAGAGCTTCTATGCTATCTTCATTATCTTTTCAAGTTTAGTAAAAAAAAAAATCATTTTTACAGGCGCTTCTGGCTACAAAAGAGAATAAGAAAAGAAATCAAAATCTCTTACTGGTCTAGCATTGGTTTTCCTTATTGTAACATGTTTTCAGATATGCCCATCTTATGGTATTAGACTTTCATGAATCATTTTAAAAGAATGTGCATGAGAATGTATTTCTACCACTTGTCTTCCAGCAGTTATAGTGCCATAGTCCACTGGAAGGAATGGCAAAGACTGCTCCAGTCCATTGCTTCAACAGCAGAAGTGGAGGTAGATTCCAGTAAATACACTTTATGTTCTTGTAGTATGGAAACAATATTGTTTGCTCATTTTCAACTGCTTGGTTTGCAAATTTAAATGGAGAAGTTATATCCACACTCTGAGTGGTGGCACCTTTTCTTTTAATTTCCTCAAATAAGTATGTTTTTGGAAGTTGATCTTTTTAGAATCTCAACCATTGATTTCATCCTGCAAAAAGAAATTTCTTGTTACAAAGAATGAAAAGAGCTAGTCAAAAAATGCTATTCAGTAGGGCCCAGGTTTACATCGATGTATTGGGCAGAGCTGGGATGAGCTTAACTTTCCTCACAGCAGCCTGGATGGCACTGGGTTTTGCATTTGCAATGAAAACAGTGTTGATAACACAGGCAGCTTTTAGCTGTTGCTGAGAAGCACTTACACACCATTCTCATGGTGCCCCACCAGCAACAGGCAGGAGGTGCACAATGAACTGGGAGGGGACACAGTGGGAATAGCTGACCCCAACTGACCAAAGGGCTATTCCAGACTGTATGGCCTAATTCTTAGCAATAACAGTTGTGGGGAAGGATGAGGGGGGACATCTGGATTAAAAGAGTTTGTCATTCCCAGTAACTCTTACTGTGAATGAACCCAGATTTCCTGGAAATGGTTGAACATCTGCCTACCCTTGGGAACTGGTGAATGAATTCCTTCTTTGCTTTGCTTCATGAGCAGGTTTTTTTTTATCTGTTAAACTGTCTTTATCTCAACCCACCAGTTTTCTCACCTTTGCCCTTCTGGTTCTTTCCCCCACCCCACTGGGAAGGTGGGGGCAGGGGGGTGAGCAAACAGCTGTGTGTGTGGCTGAGCTGCCTGCCATCATTAGCCCACAACAGGAGGTTAGAATGTATGCCCACCTGCCCTGCCATGCATCTTGAAATGCAAAATTTTTCCAGTGAAACACATTGACTCTCTTTACAAGAGCCTCTCACAAGAGTTAAGCTTTACAGAACTTTACCCAATGTCAAAGCTGCCTTTACTTGGAAGTTTACACAGAATCTGCAACAGGATTGAGTGATTTCCACATTATCACTAACTTCAGTGTGAGAAGGAGCTAAGATCAATTTAGACATACATTTTTATTTTTACTTCAATCAGCAAGTAAAAAAATAGACCAATTCTGAATCAAATATCAGCCAAATCAAACATTCAAATCTCTATCACGTACCAAAAATTCATTTAGTTTCCAATGCACAAAAAACTATGAAGATATACACTGCCTGTTTCTAATATTTATTACATAGCAATCAATTCAAAGCAAATGAAGCCAAAGCTAGTAGGACCTGGTGCAGCTGTGTTAATTTGAATGAGCTCCTCTTCAGATTCCAGTATTTTAAACAGCTTATGATCAGTAGAGAAAAATACAGAATCTTACAAAATAGTTACTGTTCCATAAATAATGTGCAATTATCAAGAGGAACAATGTCCAAGACCTTTAAAGAAGTGTGTTTTGAAGAGAATAGAATGTTTTCTGTTAAGAAAAGAGCATATGAAAAAGATGATGAAAATGTCAGAAAACTGTTTTGGTGAAGAGGAGAGGAAATTTCCTATCTCAGAAAACCCAACTACACTGACGCAAGCTCCAGTTTTGGCAGTGACTTCACCAGAGCCTTGGCAAACTGCCTTGTCATTTCTCTAAGTTTGCTCTTTTATTTGTTTGCTTGTATTAAGCACACTTCAAAGAGTACCTGAGCTGTTATCAATAGCACAAGGAGGAAGTCAAAAAACAAAGCTGAGGTACAAGCTCAGTAACTTCTAACCATTCACGAGCACTTATAAAAGCTTACCTTTCAACAATGAAATCACGTCTTGATTTATAACCCATTATTTCCTAGAAAAATACTACTACACATCAAATTTGTGATCACCTTTCAAAAATCTTCACTCTCCTGAGATGCTGGGACACAGTGTTTGCAATCCATCCTTAAGGCTGCCAAGTCTGTTACAGGTTAAATTTACAAGGATTAGCATTGGCAAAGTTTTGCCACATTTTCACAATCCACCTGCAGCTAATATTGTTTAATATCCTTGCAACTGGAATAGATCTCTTTAGAAGAGATTTGGACACAGATTGTTTAAAATTTAAATGCTCAGAACTCACAAACAAAACATTGAGCCGGCTGCTCCTCAAAGTCCCATAAGAAAATTTCTGGGAAGAGTAATAATTGATTTAGGCACAGAATATCAAGCTATAGGTTCTGTGTCTTGACTGACATGTACTGTAGGTCTGAATAGTGAATTAAAAATAGGAGTAGTTTAAATAAAGTTTAAATTTCAGCATCATCAGAAGTTTTCCCAGTTCAATTTTTTTGCCAAATCATGTGTTGATGCCAGAATACAATGAGAGATCTCTGAGGTACATATTCATGTGTTTGTTATAGACAAACTACACTACCTCTTCTTGTATATAAAAACTATTCCTTTAAAAGCATGTTAGCAAAATGGAAAGGTAAAAGAATCAGTAAAGTGTTAAAATCTGACTTATCTGGGCCTAGATTGTCAAGAAAAACTGGCAAATGACGACTGATGGAAGGAAAAATACAGCAAAACCCAGTTGGCATTTTCACTCTCTCCTGAGGGTGAATTTTCTTTTATTTATCTAGAATTAGGTTTGCTACTCTTCAGCCATGCTCTTCTCTTCTGTTCTAACTGAAGGTTGTCAAGTTTATAATGAAATGATTGACAAGAGTTGACAATCTTCTTATTGTCATTCAAAGTTATCATCAAGGACAAAATCCAAATTCATGCTATTTTTTAAAAATAAAGTGTTATTCATTTTTTTTTAAGGATGGCTAGTTTTTATCTGCCAAAAGTAAACATAATATGGTATTTTAAATATGACAAGTGGCCACCACAGACAGAAAACAGATATAAATCAACAGAGAAAGAGAGTTTGAAGCAGTATAAGAAAAGATCAAAGCAGTATAAGCCTTGGAAAAGGACTCAAATGTGGAGGAGTACAGGAGGGGTAAGGAAGGGAGTAAAGGGAAAAGACTGGGAAATTGAGTAAGCAGGGAGAAAGGACCATTGAGATTGCAAGAGGATTTGGATCAAAGGTGGCTGGAAAATATAAAGTAGTTTGTTATATTGTCTGGAGAAGATAATTTGAAAAGGTCAGCAGGGTTTTCAGTGAGCTAGCAGTAGAAACATGAATTTCTGCATTCTGTCAACTCACTTCCTATCCAGAAGTGTCATTTCTCCATCTATTCCTAAATGAGGCTTGCATTTCTGTCCATCCTTTCCATGTCCTCATCATCTATAATAACCTAAATCTGTCACAATCTCCTTGGAAAACTGTTTTCCAGGAGAAACAGCTGGGCTGAAACCAAGACCTGAAAGAATTCTCAGAAAGTGTAGTTTTAACCTCTTCCTATGGTTAGAAGGAGGTATGATAAGGTTTTTAAGAGGTAGGTGGAAGAGCAGGCACTACTACCTCCCTCTTTTCTTCCATGCCCTCTCTCCTTATCCTTCCTTCCATCCCACACATCCTGAGCTCTCCTGAAGAGGTAAGAAACACCAGCTGCAGATATTTACAGAACATGAAGAATAGGGTTGTCTCTTCAGGTTGGAATAGAGCATCTTCAGCTCCTCTTTTAACAGTAGGGGAACTGGAATCAAGCTGAGCATCCCAGGCCATTTAATCCTAAAAAGGGTAAATCATTGGAATGGAAAAGAATTTGCAAAAGTAATAAATGTAAATGAACCCCACATAAATTTATGTAGTGGTAATATGCATATTATTAAAATAAAATACGGAAATGCAAAAGAAAAAAACACTATTTAATTGATGTATGCTTTTCTACACTTTGTAGCTTGTTCAACCAGACAGAGAGAAATGCACAATAAGGTTGAGTAAAGATTTGTATTTTCATTTCCTTAAGAAGTTTTCTGTGTATTTTTTACATTTGCTGCCACTGACTAAAAAAATAAAGGAAAAGTCAGAGGAAAAAAGCTGCTGTTTTACATACACTTTGACCCAAACTGGTTAATGAACTTTTACACTAATTTACAATTAATTCTATGATCTCAAAGTGTTTATTTTGAGAATATAATAGATAACTAAGAGGGTGAAACAGCATTTAAAATATAGAATATATAAAATGTAGAATTCTTCCTTTGTTTTCTGAACTACCACTAGTCAAATCTCAAAATTAAAGTACATCAATCCTCGGCAAGACAAGAATATGTTCCAGGGCTCTTTTAAACACTAAAAAATTACTGTTCAATTCATTCTGCAGCATTTATCGTATTTCAAAATTTTGTATTTGAAGTAAGAATTCACTAAATAAAATTTGACTGCCTCAGAAACTTAGAATGCTTTAGATGGAAAAAAAAAATTGAAAATATTATTAAATGAAGATTGCTATCAGAGGTACTAGGTACTTCTTTTCTAGGTTAACTAAGGAGTTTCTGGACTTCATTACTGGAGAACAAATGAAAACCATCAACAAGTTTTATTATGCTAATTGAGCAGGGCTGAAGAAATCTGTAAATTTCAATTTTTCAGAAGACTTAGACTGTTTGAATTTATAAAAATACTGACCATAGATTTCAAACACTTAATACCAAAGCAAATAATCCAGCTAAAATTTATGAGCAATTAAAATTGTACTAGAATGAGCCTATTTGTAAGCTTTTCTTAGCTTACTAGACAACATACTTTCCATTCTTTACATACTTGGATTTTTAAAATTGTTTTTGGCTAATAGTATCTTGTTGACTACATCACAACACAACAGTTTTACTATGTACGTATTAGAAAGAAGTTAGGTTTTTTTGGCTGCAAAATAAGCTTTTAAATCCCATTTAAAGTATTTTTCTGAAGCCTTACACCACAAATGTTACAAGGACTACATTTAAAACATGCAATCTGACTGTAACAGATTGCAAAATGTTAATTTTATCTTAGTCACAGTTGCAGTAGGTTGAAATACGAAAGCTTTTACTTCTTGTCTGTCTTATCCAGTCATTTTTATTTTTATATACTTAAGAAAGCCCTGTTATTCTTACTCTGCTCTTCCAAAACCAGCATGAATTTAACCATGCTTTGAAGCTTTATAGGCTTCTTCCTGTAAGCAAGATGTCTGGGAATCTCTAATCAAAACTCTCAATGACTTGGGGTCCTGTCATACACAGAATTGAAATTGAACAGGACTAGGAGGAAATAAATATTTAGAGGAAAAGAAAACTGGGATAAATCAAGAAAAAAATTTGGTTAGATTTTCTGAAGGTATTTTCTTAAGCTGTCAACTAGAGCAGCATCACTTCCAAGATTTCCCTTTTTTTTCCTTGCAATTGAAGTAAACAAATCTCAGCAGAACAGTCAGCAGGATGATATAAAGGTCAGCATTTGCACAACTTCCTTGAGCCATAACTTTGGAGCTCTACAGATTGTTGATGCCATGGGCAAAGCTGTTTCAAAGTGTAAAGTATAGGTCTACATCCACATGTTCAGAATAACGTATCCTTAAAAGGTTTAAGTATATTAAATCTGGATGGCTGGATCAGAATAAATACATTTCAAAGTGCTCATGTATGTCCTCAAATGTTCCATTAAGGAGACAATGCAGAAGCAACTCCAACTTTCATTTTGGCCACCTACTTAGACTCTGATTATCTGACTTAGCCAAAATAAGCTTGTGATTAAAGATAACCACATTATTATCAGGACCAAAAAAATAATTGCTTTGACCACTACAATAATTGGTTTTTGAACTAATGCTAATTAGGTACTCTATATTTGCTTTCTTGTCTGAATTAGAACAACAGTACTGATGGTGAACAAACAGGGTTTAGGAAAGAACTTAATTACAGTCTACTAATGCAGTATTGGACCCCTCTCTAACTTGCAAACAAAGCAGTGACAGAAAGATTGAGTTAAATAAATTCAGCTGAGGAAAAACGTGCAAGTTTTTAACTCAACCATTGAAGAAATTTACCAGGAGATGTGGATGACTCTTCACATGTGGAAATTAGAAATCAGTCTTGGTTGGTTTGGTTTCATCTGGGTTTTTTTAATTATTATTTTTGAGAGAGGTGTGTTGCAGTTCAAGCAGAAAATAAACCAGAAAACTGAAAGGATGACTTTGTAAAGCAGGTCTGACTGGATGACCAGAGTAGTATCTTCTGACCTTGCAGTGAACCAACTGTACTAATTCTCTTCATGTGTCAGAGATGACACATTATTTTCTGTTCAAAGTCAGCTACAGGGTTGTCCTGCCACATGCAAGAGTTAGAACTGTTTCTGTATAGACATTTCATATAAAATTTTAACTCTCCAGCAATATTTGTGGGCTTGTTTTAAGGGCCCTTTTTAATAATATTATTTTTTGGTAAAAATAGGAATACCTGGCAAAATGTTTGTCCGTGATACCTAGGCTGAAAGGGAAGGTGGAGATTGTCCTATTAGAAGTTCATGCATGTCCACACTTCAATAACTGCTACACAGCTTTCTCTGCTGTTAAATCTACTCTCTCCTGCTGTTAGATGAATATCTCATACATTTATAGCCCAAAATATTGCCAAAGTACCCTGGGAAATATATATCAAAATACTATGAAACTGCCAAAGACTTGAAAGAAGCAAGGCTACTCTCAGAGAGACCAAGAGGCAAAGAAAAATTGGAGATAGTGCTGTTTGGATCAGGAACCAGGAAGGTCTAAAAATGTTAAATAAAACTTCCTTATGTCAAAATTCCCTCACTGACAGACAGCATTTCATATCACCCATATTATCCTGCAGGACCCTAGCTTTACACTGAGAGGATATGGTTGCATTAAGAGCTGAAAAGCAGCTATGAGTTCCTAGGATTCAGGTTTACTTGTATGAAAGATTGTGACAATAAAACCAGTAAAACCATAACATTTAAATGCTCAGGAGTTAGAAAACACACATCTTTAGCTGTGGATTTTTACTGACAGAGAAAGAAAAATGGCTAAAAAAAATAAAGTTGATCAACATAAATTGAAAGGACCAGGAAAATCAGGTTATTACAAAGTCAATGGTACTGAGAGAAGTTACTGATTAAAAAAAAAAGTACCAGCATGTAAAAAACAATCACGTAGTACGAGCTGAACTTCAGCATGTCATTGGTGAAAGGCAGTCCTGCCATGGCTCCATCCACTGACTGTGGCTGTGACAGCCCCAGCCGAGACACCAGCAGTGCTGGCAGAAGCTGCATTGTAAGCAGAGCTGTGGTTTAAGTACTTCAGTCTTTTTCCATACTGTAATATAAACAACTGTTGTACTATTTCCTTGGCACCATCTTGTAAAATTGGAAATTCGTGATGATATCATCTAAGTTTGTGAAGTATGAATACTAAATCATGCAAAATAGCTATCAGAATGAGGGTAAGCCCAGGTCAAAGAATGAACCCAGAGTCATACCGTCAAACCTGGGAAACTAGAGTAGTAAAAAATAATACGAAATATATTCTACATGCATGAGAAGCTGGTGCACTGCAAACCTGGAAGTGCTCCAGTGTTCACAACTAGCAGAAGAGTCAAGACATTCTTATAAATGTAAATTTCATGCCTTCCCCATGCAAATACTTGAGTATTCCACAGGTGCAGCCTATATATTATACTATTATTGGAAATGATCATGTCAATGTGGTAAAAAAATCCAAAACAACACTTGAAAGGAACAAATATCTATCCTAATACTTTAAATTTTTACCTGCAAATATGCATTTCAATGCTGATTTATTTGGATAGTTTCTTAAATTAAAAACAAACAAACAAACAAAAAACCCCAAAAACAACAACAAAAAAAACCAAACCAAACAACAACAACAAAAAAAAAAAAACAAACAAAAAACAAAAACCAAAAACACCCAACTTTGACAGCTTATAGAAGAAAACTGTAATTAAGGATGAAAATAATGAGCGAAGCAAGCATTGGTACAGATGCTTTCTAGATCCTGAGAATGAAGATTCCTTTCTCTACTCTGATTTATTGAGAAATGAGTTATTAAATCCCAAGTGTGATTTTTGACATCATTGCTAAAAATTATTGTGCCTAACTGAAGGTCCAGGTCCTAATTATGGTACTACAGTCTTTAAATTGTGGTCAAGAAAATTATGAAGACAAATCATACTGGCATAAAATATATTGGAGTTTACTGAGCCGTACTGTAATTCTTTGAAGTGTAGAGTTATGATAGCAGACTGAGTTGAAAAGAAAAAAAAAAATCAGTAGGGAATGTATTTTATAATAAATGCTGTTGAAAAGTACAATATGCTTTCTGTGACTGAATGGCTCTAAAAAGTTTGTTTCTACAATTTAATAGTGTTCACATTTGTCTTAACATTTTTTGCTGTTTTTTAAACTGACATGTGCACGTACTTTAGAAGCTGACATGTTTCCCAAAGCCTCAAATGACACAGAACTTTCCAGAGATTGTAGATAACAAAGTTGCCCAGTATGTTTCTTAGTCACCACAAGGTCTTACCCCATGTGGGTGACTGAGGAACATGCTGGACTTGTCCAATCTCTTTGTCATCATCTCCTATTCCTCTGTTTCCTAATTGCACTACTGTGAAATAGAAAAGAGCCTGTCCCTCTGTGTACATTTGTGCTAAACCTAGGGTTCAAGCCTAGGAGACAACAGGTATTAAGTATCTGGAATCATTAACTATTTAGCTAATGAACATCAATTCCTTTGGTTGCAAGAATCTTTAAATAGTGATAAAATTTAAATGAACTTGCGACTCCCCATCGAGAAGCCCAGGGTGAAGGAAGACCAACACCACACTACTGGATCCATGCCTGGTGACTATTTTCTTTTTAATTTGTCTCTCCTTCTCTCTTCTCCCTTTTCTATTTCATTCTATCTCTCTACCTCACATTTTACTGTTAAATAAAATCTGTATTATTGACTTCAGTGTATGGTATTGTTTGCACCTTAATTCAGGTAGAGACATCTCTCAACAATTGGATCTTAACAACACTGAGCCTCTTATTTTTGCACAACTACTTGCATCCCTTCCTGATTTTTTATGTGGTGACAGGAGTAATGAACTAAAAATGGATGGGCATATGCTCAAGTTATTCAGCATAACTGCCCATGCTATTAAATTGTGAGTTTTGCTTCTGACATGGGCCAAACTGCAAGGTCTGAGGCAGTGCCCAGGCATGGTCAGGGATTGGCATCAGCCACAGAGGCAGCAACAGGCCCTTTGGATGCAACTGTGTGCTTTGGGGAGCTGAGATGGCTGCTGAAAGGATGCAAGCTGTGCTGCACCAGTTAACCTCTAGGCCAAACAATGCTCCTGGGCACTTTGTAAATACAAATAGAGATGCAGCTTTAAGAGCTACAGGAGGGATTTTCATTGCTCTCCCTGTCCCCAAGCCCAATTATGTACGCAGTCTTCAGAGTCTTTGTGAAGTTCTCTGTAACAGCATGTAACAATTTTGCCTTTGGTTTCACCTTTGATACTCACAGAATTACTTTTGTGCCATTAAAGGTTAACATTGCTGGAGATTCTATTTAATTTTTATTCTAAGTAAACTTAAGGGACTTCTCATCTCTTTTTAATTGGTGATTTTTGCTGTTAAGGCGAAAAAGAAATATGAGCTTTTAAACTCATATTAATTCACAGAAATTGAAAGTTATCAGCATGAATTGGGAAGGTGAAATTCCCAGATATTCTCCTTTATATACGTATTCTGCATCTATTATAGAGATCAATATTATTTAAAAGGTTAAACCAGATTATCTGATAAAGACCAGTATTTATTATACAGCTTGATTTATGGAAGAATCTGCAATGATAGTTATCAGATTATAGTTGCATGCCAGAAGCAAAGGTTGCTACAGTTTTGAGAGAAAAAAATCACTGTATTTTGGAAATTTATTTTCAGAATATTAATAAATGGTATTTTAGATGCACTTTAGTTTGTGTATCAAGTTTAAATTTCTGCTAACACAAATTTCTGTAATTGAAATTTGCTAAACATAAGTAAAAATGCAAGAAACTTGCTTTAAAATGGGCATATTACTTTAACATAATATTACCAACTAGATAGAGACACCCCAAGCATTCATTTAAAACAAAAACATATCCACATCATCTTTCTCTTCTATCCATCCAACCCTACACGTTCTTATCGTTTATTTCAACCTGCTTCTGAGATCAGAAAATTTCCTACACTTAATATTTTGTGGTTTTTAGAAATCAATATCCATACAACACTTAAATTTTATACCCAGGCATGTTAATTTTGGACCTCTTTTCCTGAAAAACAACTCAGAAAGCAAAAGAGACAAGAGAGGACTTAATGCTTGGGCAGAAAGGAGAACATTATCATGCAGGCTTAGTAAGAGTATGAAGAACTTGGACAGAAATTTCATAAAAGACAAAGTCTCAAATGAAATTAAAATTTGCAAGCCATTATTCTTTTCTAAGAATGTTAACACTATGCTTTTCATTCTACTAGGTCATCATAGGTGTCATTCTTGTTTCTGAGAAAAGGAGTTATGAAATCTTATAGGGGATACTTTTGTGTTCTTTGGATACTGGTGAAGACATTAAAATGGTTGTAGAGTAAATGTTAAATACTTACACAGAATTTGGGAACACTGGAGCAAAAGACACATCCCTTCCATAGGCAGGATATACATCCTTACTTTTTTCAAAGGTACTCATTAGCCATAAATGGTAGCAATTTAAAAATACACATAAATATAATTATTTCAATAATTATTCGAGAGGGTATGTATGTCCAGGCTTGACCCAGTGTAGGATAGACAGTAAGTTAGCATGGGTCTGAATGTTTGAAGTTGAGTGTAAAACTGAACACCATCAAGCATAATCTGCTTTCCCAAATTACATCTACTCATTGTTAATGCATTTTGTAATAATTAATGGTCTTACTCTACTTAATCTTAAAAAAGGTTCTAAGGTTTTTATCTGCCTTCAGAGATAACTAATAAAGAGTCTTAAATATAAAAGTTTCTCTTCATGAAAAAAAACTATGCTCTGGGTAAACCTAAGTGAACATCTTAAAGAAGTTAAATCTATGTATTTTAAATCCACAGAGATAACATGCAGATAAAAAACATATCCACTTCATATGATTACAGTCTTTATAATACTAGTAGTCCTCATAATCCTTAAAGTCCTCATAATCACAACTAAGTGATTCAGCTACAATCAAAATAGGTCAACCTTTACAGAAAAATGATCTAAATTTATCCATGAGAGAAATATGGTGGAGTCTCACAGAGAGAAAGGGTATTTGAGCTTTTTTGGAGCTCTTCATTGTCCCCTCACCTCTCAGGACATTTGTGATTTCCTCCATTCATTTCAGGACTAGAGATTTTTAACTAATTTTTTAAAAATAATTTATTCCCTTTTCTTTCAACCGTTTTTCAGAAATGTTCTAGTCACATCATCACAAGATGGAAGATCCAAGCAGAACGTTTCACTCACAATAAGTATGGAAAAAATTATTCCTATAATTTGTAGAAATTTATCCCTATTTTCATTTTCTATAAAATTCAATGGTGAATTCATTCAATAAATACAGTAACAAAATAGAAAATTATACGAAAAAAAATAGATGAAACACCTAAAGTTTTTGTTAAAATACAGGAGATAAAGACCTGTAGTTTTCTTGAAACCAAAATTCCATCACTCATTCAGTACAAATACAGACATTTGCAAAAACAATACTAATCTAATCTTTCAGAAAGAGAATGACTGTAATTGCTGAACTCACTCTATGAATTATAGAACTGCAATAGGACTTGACATTCAGCGTTTTCTATGATGCAATTGCATGGCTTAAAAAGTGTTTGGGCATTAAATCAATTCCATAGCAGAAACTAAGTTAAACTTAATAAAAAAAACTTAATAAACATACAAAACCATACAACTTCAGGAGCAGGTATTTTTCCATTTCACACCAGAAAAGTTTTGAATATTTACATTTCTTTTCCCTTTCCACTTAAAATTGCATCATCACATTGATGCAAAACAAAACTCAGTGTCTTCTGTTTAGTCTTCCCCTATGTGAACCAAGTGCTGAGCTACTATAAACTATAACCTCATAGATTTCAATTACCTATTGTACTTTAAATACTATTCAGCTTATGTGAAGACTATATATGCATAAACAAAAGGCAAGACCAAAATATCTAAGTATACACCCAGCAGTTGATTCTAGACAGTGTTTTTCAGCCTTAATTTCTCTGGCCTCAGTCAACCCATATACAGGCATCTTTTTTATACATAACTATATATCAAAGATCAGATTACGAGTATTTTTCTCACAGTTCTTAAATAATCTCCTTTGTTGATTCTGGAGTGTTACCTGCACAGTTATATATCTTTCCTTGCAATATGAGAATTGTGTTATGGTTCTAAATATTCTGATTTTCATGTAGTCATAAGTTCTTCAATGAAATTGGTTTAATGGTTCAACTCTGATATAATGAATTTTAGTTCACTTTGTATTAAAATTTGATGCAATAACTTTTGTGGCTATTGTTTCATGTATATGATATGGAAAAAATAATAGGTTATGTTTATATATAATCTTGAAATCATTGGTTCTCATCTGCCCTTTCACTAGAAGACATTCAGCAGAAGAGAATAAAAGTTTGCCTTAATTCATAGAGCTTTGAACTTCTGGGGACTACTGCTGGCTTCTGTCTCAAAGTATCATCATTAATAAAAACTATAGAGCTGATGCTGCAACTGAAGTTTTGACTACTAAGTACTCCAATGCTTTTTTAAAACAGAGGAAAATTTACCTTAATATCAAAGGCTCCTGGCTGACCCACTTTGTTATAAAGCTCTAGCTGGTTCTTGACAGGCGTTACCCACAATATCACCTGACTTAGTTGTTGATGAAGTTCAACAAAATCCTTTAGCAGAAACTCTATTTCTTTTTGTTTTTCTGGTAGATCTTTAGACACCTGAAAAAAAATACCAGAAGCCATTGTTTTAGTGGAAAAAAACCCAAACAAACTACAAAACAATTTAATGCTACACATATATACATTTATATAGAATGTTAAAATACATGTTTTATATAATGGAAGAAGGGAAATAGAGAGTAGAACTAGCAATCATATTATTATGGCAGGTATCTTATAACTGTGTTGAAATACAGTCTGTCCTAAAAAACAACCAGAAAAAAAAACAAAACACACATAGAGAAACATAAAATAAAATTTAAAAAAAAAAATCAAACCTTACCATCAGGCTTCTCAGTACTTTTAGTAAAAAAAATTGTTATCTCAGTATACTTAACTGTTTTACAGCTAAATTTTTAATCAGGAAAAAAAATTGAAAACCTGGAATCAATCACCTGAATTATATCTAACCTTTCTAGACCTCTTGAATGTAGATATTTATAAGCATGTGTTTTTTTATAAGGTGTTTAGAGTTGCCAATTGGATCCAAATATGCATAAGCAGATGTACAGTGAAGAAAAGTAATGAAGAATTGTATCATCAATTCAGATCAGGCAACTTGGTTCTCTGATTTGCATTCAAAGCAGTCAGATTTTTAACTAATTCTTCTATGCCAACAATATAAGAAATCAAGAATCAGTGAATGGCACAGTTCAAATCCAGCTCTAAAGCACTTGGAGTAACTGTAGGAAGAGGCTGGTGATAAATAGGCCAACACAAACCTCCATGCTGGCCTTCCCAGACTGTTTTCTATAGCTGGAGATGTGGGGTGTCACAACACTACCCAATGGGCAACATTGCAAACATACACTAGGGGAGAAACCATCTGTACTTTACAAAAAAAGGACAATAGCAGTTCATCAGTAAAATCAGCCAAGAAATATGGTTTGTTTTCCATAGCACAAAAAATAAGGCTCCCCAATGTTCATATTTTTATCAAAGTGACCCTCTAAAAAAGCAGCAAAATATGAGATTTCTGACACACACTATATAAAATATATTCCCTATAAAGTTAAACAGCACTACTACATATTGCCTGGCTACAGAAGCATTAATACCCTGTACTTCTAATCCCTAGTGATGAATTTTTTCAGAAAATAAATCCAAACTCAGAATCAGGAAAGCAATGAGTGTTACTAAAACAGAACAACCACCCGAATGCAATGGACACAAATGTCTCATGACATGTATGTTTCTTCAAAATATTAGTGTGATAATATTGATTTGTAGGTACCAAAATAATCCCTCTACATAATGCTTGCATGAGACTTTTTAGACTGTAAGCAAGGGGTATTTGTAATTCAAGAAGTTAATTTGCCATGTATTACATTATCTCCATTGTTCATTATACCCACTTCATAATATCCTATTCAATAAAGAATGACCGATGAAGCAGATTACTTTTATTATCTTCCTAATCTTTTAAAATATAATAAAAAATCTGCTTTTCCAGAATGGTCCCAGAAAAGAAGGAAAACAATTAAAAATGCATTCATTTCCCTTATGTGTTAACTCAAAATTTATGCAGACCTTGGCCTAATTTCATAGAAGATTGGTTTCATCTTTCTTAAAACTTTTGAATGTTAATCTCTAATGTTTACTAGCTTTAATATTAATGTAAATAAGTTCCTCAGAAATACAACTGATAGCAAATAGGTAGTCATAGGTAGATAAAAATCCAAGCTGACTTCTGAAAATCTGAAATTTAAATTAATCTGCTCCCAATAAACATTAAACAAGTATATTGGGTGTATCACAGGACAGAGAAAGAAAAATTTGTAGAGGTTTTAGGGAGGGGAAGAGAAAGAGGGAAATTACCAATATTCAATGTGGAACAGCAGAAGATGAATAACTAAGTTTTTGTGACAGACTGTGTTTCAACCACTGTTTTCAAAACATTTGTTTATCCCATCCATAATGAGAGGTAAACTATAATTTAAGTAAATGCAGCTTCTTCTTACACATTGTCTCCTGCTCAAAAATTACAGCACAAATGTAGGATCATAATATTTTTAATATAAAAATATAAAAATATAGTAAATATGAATCAGTTAATTATATATGGAAATTTTATATGATCTAATTTTACACACAGATAAAAAGAACAACAGTAAATAAATACAGAATTTTTACCAACTCAGGTTAGGGCTTCAGATAAGCATTTAACAAGGCAATCCCTTGTAAAATCCAAGTAATGTGTCACATGCCATTGTGTGAGAATCAGAGCCTTAGATTCTGGTTATCAGGGATTTCATTTGCTAGCTCATTGTGGTTTGGTTTTTTGTAAGCTCTGGCATCGAGCCGTCAAGCTGGCTAATCAAATTAGAGTCTGATGAGTTTAAGGTAATTACAAGTCTGCCTATCAAGCCAAGGCACTGTTGCAGACTGTCTCTTGGGGGACAGCTTGTTTCCTCAGCTAATTCTGCAGCTCACCAGAAGAATAAATTGGAAAATCTCCATGGAGTAATGGACATGATGTCTGGCTGTTCAGATTTGTGCCCTTTGTGTGGCAGAGGGGTACAGATGGACATGGGGCCCTCCAGGATCTTCCCCACTGTTTTACTCACAGTCCTTCCACCCTGTTATTCACAGCTCCAGGAGCTGCAATCCTGAGGTGGGATTCCAGTGCTGGTGGGAGCTACAACAATCCCACTGCCCTGCTGTTTCTGGGCTCTCTGAATGAGTCCCTACAAGTTCTTGGATGCCTCCAGGGATGAATGAGCAGCAGTTGGTGTCCCACTTCTCTTCTACATTTTTGCTTTGGGCCCCCTCCCTTTACTCACTTGTTGTCCTGGGGTAACTATCCAGTGCTTACTTACTTTCATCGCCTTTGGTACCTTATCTCTTTCCCTCCTTTTAAGAAAGATTGCTAAATTTTATCAGAAGATGGCTGATGTTCTGTTCTAAGAGTGACAACAATAGGAATAGTGGCCCTAAGGCAACACCTGCAGCAGGGTGAAAACAGGGCAAATGTGAAATGCTTTCCCCAGGATCTGCCTAGGACTGAACAAAGGCCTGATAACGCAGTGTTACAGGCTATCACTAAATACAGGGTGCAAATGAAAAAAAAATGAATTGAATAAGAAGATAACTTCACTTGGAACATCTTTCTAAAAATCTGGGTTATCCCTTTCAAATTAAATATTTTCAATTTTGCCTTATTTCTCAACAGATTGACAGAGACAGCTCACCTCAGTTTGCAACCAAAGATGCAAAATAAATTTGCAAGTGGAAACACCAAAAGTATGGATTATTCTTTCAAAGAAAACAAATTTGAGTTTAACATCAAAGTACCATATAATTTCAATGTTATGTGTCAAAACATTAATCTCAAAGCACGTGATACATGTAAAACTTTGTACTTTAGGTCAAGTTGTAATTAAGGAAGATTAATTGGAAGCTTAGTGACAGGATAATGGAAAATATTTAAGTGCTAAATGGTGAAAGAGTGGAAGAGCTTAATTTTACCAATTGACACTGGTCTTCACAATATTAAATTTTATTCTAACTTGAAACTATCAGACCATTTTCCACATATTAAACTTACATATTCTAAATTTTTCTCTTTTCATTAAAACACACACAAAAAGAAATCCACAAAAAACAGCCAGCACAAAAAAAGGTAACATCTCTCAAAACATAAGAATATCTGAAATTTGAATAATTGCATACTTTCAAAACTTAGGTTTCATCTAAGTATTTTAATTTTTTTTCCTTATGAATTTTAAAATTACTTGCATTGCTTGCTTCTGTTCCATCTGAACCTGATGTCTTGCATGATCTTCCCCCACAAGTAGCCTAAACCACACAGCCCTATGTTGATTCTATCTCTACACCCAATCTGATTACTTTGGTGCACAACCTTCCACGTGCTCATCTTGGCAGTTTAGATCTCTTTGATCATTTCCCTTGCTCCAGTTTTCCACTGCTGTTTCTCACTTTAGTTTCAGATAGTTATTTGTCAGTCTGCACACAGTTGTGTCCATGCACTATGGAAAGAGTTAGAGCTCTGCAGATGGAAAGGAGCAGTTTATGATAGCAGGTACAAAAGGGAGGAAGGATTTCTTTAAAGTCTGTCACCTGATGTAAAATGATATTCTGTTTGCCCATTCTATTTAATTCTTATGAATATCCAGAAAGTATTCAATTAAAGCAGTATAAATTAAATAATGGTTGTGGAGTTACAGCTCAATCTTTTAGCTCAGGAACAATGCTTGAAATGAAAAAGTTGAAACTAATTAGGTAGAGACAGTAAGCAAGAAAGATCCAATACTGGGGAATAGTTTTGCAGAAGTCAGAAATGTTACTGCAAATTAATTAACTTGATGAGTTATATTACTAGTAAGGCATCACTATTAATAAAAGTAAGGAAAGTCATGGAAATGACTTGCATATATTATATTTCAAATGAATGATGCTTGATTTCAAAAATCACTTCTCTCTCACAAGTCAACCTCTTTCCCTGTTTACCTGAAATGAGCAAAGAGAAAACAATGCAATTATTACCCAGCTGTTTGATAATATAGATGAGGAGATGCATCTCTCCAACATGAAATTTTAAAATAAAATAATATGAAGAATTTTCTTAGTAGTAAATGAAGAGCAAAGAAATTACAAGATCCAACATTTTAACAGCAGTGAAAATCTGTCCGTTTTTCTTCCTGCAATACTAAAGTATCCCTTTCTCTTCCTATCTGCCTCACTAAACTCTAACAGGACAGTACTTATAAATGGATATTATTTTGATGAATCTGATAGTGAATTAAAATTTAGCTATTTTGATATGCCTAACAAGATAAGCTGCAATAAATATGAGCAAAAGTATGTTGTGGGATATCTGTGAAAATTGTCAACAATGTTATTTTCATATGCCCCCCTTGGGAGGGTCACTTGGATATACCAAGCACTTCAAAAATGGGCTTCAAATATAGGATAACTGATAGTGTCAGGTTTAAAAAAAATCAGAAGTGCTTGAATAGAGAAAAATTAAGTATTCTGTATGAAGAATTGAGGAAGCTTTCTATATGAATTTTCTTCATTCACTAAATGTAAACCAAGCAGCAGCTTTACCATTCCACTTCTGAAAAAATGCAAATATCAGGAAAAGAAGAGACAGTGACTGACTACACTGCAATCACCACAGAGCATAACTGGACTGAAAGCAGGTGTGATGTCATCCAAGGGAGGACTTGGATAATAAAGAAATAATTGAAGTCATAACAACTATTAAATGCAAACTTCAATCCAGACTTATTGATAAATCATAACTGACACTTCCATAGCACTTGTAAGATGATTACAAAAACCAGCAATTCTTACAGCCACTGTTCAGAAAGTTTTATCTGCTCAAAAACACCATCTCTAAAGCATGTACAAAAGAACAATTTAAAATGGAAGGGGGAAAAGTTAATTTACATGCATCATTTCTTCATGAAAAACAATCAGTGTACAAAAGAGGCTCATATAAGTTCAGTTTAGGATGCCATTTAGTTAATTAACTGAGCCATTTGCATTAGCAAACTCAATATTGACTTTAAAACAAAATCTATGTAATTCCTTTAAACTAATGAATATTTATGAGCCATAGTGTCTCTGACAAAGTTGGAGTAGAGACTGTATTATTAGAGGAAGATTAAAGCAGGCTACTAAAAATATGTATAGAAGATTTCATCTGCTAAATATAGAATTTTATTTGCTTTGTGTCAAGCATTTCATGTTCCCTTGCAGGGCTCCCAGGACCTGACCTTGGCAGGTGTTTATTTGGTCTTTTTTTTTTCAAAAACTTCTTAATGGAATTTTTGCAGTATTTTCAACTTTCATTTTTATTAAAAATTCTTTTTTTTTTTTCCCTCATCAATGCAGAAAACTATAGCAGTCCAAAAAAAAAACCCAATGTCCCAAACAATTTTCTGCTTCATCTGGCTGTCTAGCTTTTGAAAAACAAACAAACATATTCTTCCACCCCAAAGATTTGCTTTGTTTTTCTTCCATGGTAATATGATCATGTATATTACAGTCTTCTGAATATCTGTATTTTTTATATGCAATACTTGTAACTAATTGGCATTCATTCTACTCTCCACTATCTCATCAATTCTCCTTTGTCAAGGCCATTTTTGAGCACGTGACCCTCCGCCTTAAATCTCTGCTAAATTATCTAATCCAGGAATTTCTTCTCTATCTATTTTCTTACACAGTTCCTGAAATCCAAAAGTAGCCACAAAGACTTCAGAGTATAGTTCTTCCAGTAATTCTTAATGAAGGATATTCCAACAGGAAAATTATTTTAAAATAAATGCATAATGCCCTAAATATCCTTTCCTTGGTTTACAGCAGAAAGTACCTTATATATCCCTCTATATACACAGAGTTCTGTGAGGCCTTGAAATGGTTAAGGGCTTAAACCTAGGGCTTTACCCATTATAGCAAAATTGTATAAAGAAGTTGCAACAACCAAAGCCCACTCCCAATGCAAAAGTACTTCCTGATGGGAACTGGACTGTGAGCTAAGCCACTGGATGGAAACTTGAGGGAAGATAAAGGTGATACTATTGTCAGTTATCTAAGGTCTAGGGAGAAGTAAACAAGCCTGGGGGGAGAAGAATGTGTCCACAAAGAGAGCCAAACTCAGCAGTTGTGCTGAGAATCATCTCTGGCTGGGTTTGGGGTGAGAGGAGGAGAGTTTTTGGGTGTGTGACAGGACTGAACACCCATCTTCCCTTACACAATCTGGCTCAGCTGTAAAACCTCCCACCCCAGGAAGGCCACATCCACAGGACATTAATGTAAGAGGGAGCTGAGGAGCTATCATAAACCATCAAAGACCCCCAAAGAGTCTCCCATATGAGGCCTTGCACCGGATGACTTCATGTGATGCAGAGTGGAACTGATCCAGTCTATTGCAAGAGACTGTGACAAACTTCTCCCCTGAGGAGGCACCTGAGCATTCCCACCTGGCCTGAACACACATTAATCCATTGAACTCTGTGTTTTGTGGGACCCTCACCACTGAGACCAGAAGACAAGGATCAACAGGACACTATCATGTTTCACAAAGATGTTGTAACTGCAGTGAGGTCTCCTCTCAGTCTCCTCCAGGCTGAACAGACCAAGTCCCCTCAGCTGCTCCTCACACAGCTTCACCTCCAGACCCTTCACCATCTTTGTTGCTCTCCTTTGGACCCTCTGTAGCAGTTTATCTCTTTTTTATGTTGTGGCACCCAAAACTGCCCCCAGCACCCACGTGAGGCTGCCCCAGAGCAGAGCAGGACAATCCCTCCCTTGCCCGACTGGCAAAGCTGTGCCTGAATCCCCCAGGATGGGGATGTCCATCCTGGCTGCCAGGGCACTGCTGGCTCATGTTCAGCTTTCCATCAACCAGGACCCCCAGGTCCCTTTCCCTGGCACTGCTTTCCAGCCTCTCATTCCCCAGTCTGTCCTTACATCCAGCTTTGAAGAAAAGTTTAACTTTATTTCAGACTATTGCATTTGTGGGAATTTTAATTACAGAGGCATGTTGCTATACAGACAGGTCTATATAATTAAAGTACAATCTTTATCTTGTAAACAGCAAAGAGTAAAACATTGATTTTTAGGCCCCTATGGTCATCCTTAATAGAGATGGATGAAACACCTGACAGACAATGGCAGTGTCTGTCTTGTAACTGAAGTTTTAAAAAGCCCAAACCATTGTCATTGACTGGTGTGCAGCAGTATCTGAGCATTGCTCATTACAAGTGAAATCTCTCTCAGATGCATAGAATATTGTTGTAGAAAAAACATGTAAGGATTTTCCTGAAGTTACGTATTTGATATGTGGTAATTCAGCTACATCAATATTACCTCAATGTAGCTGTCAGCACACATGTATTGACAATTAGTTCTTCTTACATTCAAAGTACTTGGCATAACTTCTTAAATATATGATTAATATATGATGGATTTGTATGAAAAACAAGAATAAAAAGGAATTCTAAGGTGGTCGATAAGATTGTATGATATATATTGTATATATACCCATATACATGTATGTGTTTAATCATGCCTTTAGGCCTCATTGGCTAATTCAGACTTTTACCCCTGAATGACTTAACTGTATTTCATAAATATTTTCCTTTGCTTAGATTTTAAAATTTTAATTAATACCAGCTGCTAGCATTATGCAAATTCAAAAAAGATAATTATGCCTATATATACTTGTCTCTCAAAGCTTGTGACATTCTCAAGTTTGTCCAAAGAACATTTACATCAAACTTCATTTTGGTATATATGAGGTCATTTGTGAGTATGCCTGATGATAACATGAATGTGGACTACACTTAATTAGCCATCCATGACAAACTGTCACAAATAATTCAGCATAACAAAAGACTTGATTATATTTAATGGATTCAGGTCACCTACTAAATGAAAGTAAATTCAGCAAAATGCCATCCTTCTGATCCCCAAAATGCTAGTTATACTACTCTTATTTCAAATTGAAAGAACAGAAAACAAACTGTAGCATTCATTTTCCAACATATTTTCCCCTCCATACCACAAATAACAACAGTAGCAATTGCAGTATTTCCAACTGTGAGCTCGAATTAAGTTGCACTGACATGCTGGAAATTTTATGTCATTACAGGTAATCTATGAATAATTTCTACTAAAGGCAAGTTACAATATATGAACATGACCTTGTTGTGACTTTGTATTTCTGCACTTTTGGGCCCATCTGCTTCTCTCTACACTTGATCAACCAAGCTAAGACAGCCTATGCCTGTTCTGGTGGTACAGAAAATGTTCACAAATTATAGCCATGTCACTCCACTCTAATTTTTATCTTGTCCACATAGCACAACAAATTGATTTGCTGTGGCAATAAACAGTGAAATAGTCTCCTCAGTGTCTAGTAATTAGAACTAATACTAGTAGACAAATTAAAAGGCAGAAAAACAAAATGTCTCCATCAGGCACTTATAATAACCTTCATAATACATACAGTAGATGTTGTGAAGACTAAGGTGGATAAATGAGGAGAATGCTGATTTTGGCATCCAGCTTACTTTCAGATAATTTAGCTCATCGGTCTTGGCTGACACCAGACCAAGAATAATATTAAAGAGTAATAAACTCCTTCCAGCAAACCTCTGATTCCATGGTTCACTGGTCTCAGACCTAATCTATCAATCCATTTACTGCACAGTAAAAGGTAAGAAACCCATTACAGATCTGTTACATGCCATGGCAGGTGGTATATGACAAGAACTGAATTCATCACAAACTCCAGCGCCTGGTACCCTTTTGTATGCTTTGAAGCACTAGGCGGTTACCTTACTTGGCTATCACAGCAGAAGATACTTTAAGCTTTGAAAATAAATGAAAAATTCTTGATGTGAAAGCATAAAAATGGTCATAAAACACTTCATTTTTCATAATTTTAAGACTTCACAAAGATAGTGCTATTTTCATTTTTACAAGAAATACTTGCTTTGGAGAGGGTACAATAAGTAAAACCAGGATAGAATTTAAAAGTCGTGCCTTTTAAATGTGGGCTTTAATCTTCATTCTCTGCTTAAACTATACTGTATTAGGTAACAGCCTATTAGAATCACTATTTCATAAAGTTGTCTAAAGAAACTTCATGTTAAAATTATTACTATCCAAAGAAAGAAAAACTCCTTGCATATCTACTCTCAAGGTCATCAGCACGTGATATAAACACCCAAAAGCAAAGACAATCCTGAAGTAAAAGCTAAAAAGATACTTTTATGTGACTGCAATTCCTTTCATACAAAATTTCTTTTCTAGGTTATTTCCATTGCTGTAGGGCAACAGTTTCTGTGACTGTAAAGAAGGTTTGAACATTACTTATTTCAAATATGTCACCTTGAAGGTTAAGACTCATAGGTGTTATCCTCTATTCCCCTGCTTGGCAGATCAAGGCAAAACAAAAATTTGTGATAACTTTAGGAGGTATTTGGCTACATTCTCTGCTTGTGTAAATTGTCCCAGCTTCTCTGAAGTAAGCAGAATTACCCTAGTGTACACCAGGTAAGGACCTACCTTACCTTATTTGTGTAACTGTCATGTATGTTTCATGTCTTGAAAATAGTATTGTACTGAAAAATGACATAATTGTAAACAGAAGATTGTTGCATGTTCATTTCTAGCAGAGATGCCAGAAAAGAAAACATACAGTGTGAAACAAAGGATTAAAGCATAGGATCCACTCTTAAGAGAGGGTGGAGAGACAGAAAAGCCCCAGAGAAATCTCTGTGTGATGATGTTTGTCTACTATGCTTTGAGGAACACAAAAAATATATTCTCATCAAAACAACTGACTACAGTATCATCCTCAGGTGACCTAAGAAGTTTGCCTGATATAAAAGTGCCCATCCTGTGAGCTTTGGCCAAAGTAAATATCTGTGGGTTTTTCCAGTTCTTACATATCGACCGCTGAATGAAGAGAACATGAAGTTTCTATGTCAGGCTTGCAGAGTTTCTTTCCATGATTTCTAGTTTTAATTCAGACTCCAGATTTTCAGGGTAGAAAGTGAAACAAATATTTGAAGATTGTTACACAAATCATGAGTAACAGCAAAAAATATGCAAACGAAAAAATATTTTTCCCTTCAGTAGCATTGGGAAAAATCTTACAGAACCCCAAAATAAGCTTCTTTTTGTTTTTTTGTTTTTCTACATCTGTCAAGATCGCAGAGAAGACAGAAAACCTGAGAAAGTGACCATCTTCAGAGAAGACGTATGGATTTCGGTATTGGAATTTTCAAACTCAAGTTCTCTTCATTAAAAAAAAAAAAACAAAAAACAAACAAATAGACAAAAAACCCACAAAAACCCCCAAACTACTGCATTCTTCAGATTCTTTACATTCACAGACCAAGGGACAATGAAAACTCAGTTTTATATATCTCTATGGGTAGATAACAAAAATAAAAATGATGTGGTTAAGTAATGATCTCAAATGGAAGATTAATTTTCTTGGTTTAGTCTCTTTTAGTAGTAAATGAAATTTTTCAAGCAACAAATTCCAAGAATAATTATCCTGCCAGATACATTAGATCTAGGAGACATAAAGTTCTAAAAATTCAGTAAATTGTAATGATTCACTAAACAGTAGTTTTGTCTCCCATATTTCACCCAAACCTAAGTACTTTCAACAGCATTCATGGTTGCTCTGTGATGAGAGACCTGAAACATTTTTGCATCGGCTAGCAGAAAATGAAAATTCCAAGTTTTTAGGTATATGACTAATCAGTAAAATGCTGCATTCAGTGACAAATTGCAGATTTTATTAAAACATATTTATGTAATCTGACTAAAAAGAAATTTTATTCCTAAAAACTTATGCTGTCTTTTTAAAATGGGTATTAACACTGTCCCTGAATTCAGCTGTGTACGTGCTTCCTTCAGCCAGTAAATACCACTATTTTGATCTTGAAGTGTACTGAGTTTTTCTATATACATTGATTTCAGAAGCCCATTTGTAGAGGAAAAGATACTTCTGTCCAGCCACTGAAATAATGATTTATGTGTCCAGCCTGGAGTTTGTGAATGTGATCAATATTTATTATCCACTTTTGCTTGAGTCATTAGCTAATATTCTGAACTTTGCCAGACTGCTCCTGTTAGGAAGAAACTAGTAAGACTACTATATGAAGTTCTTTTTTATTTCTCAAGTCTGTGCTTGAAACTCAGCTGTGTTTATGGAAATGGTAAAAAAAACAACCCCAAGATGCAGTATTCTTCACCAGAAACTCTACCTTGTCTTTTCAGTAAGGTACTCAGAAGATTGTTTTCTCACTTTTTTTCCCCCCAGAGTGAAACACAATGAATTATTTTTTCTTTCCCCCCCAGCATCTTGGTAACTTTAACAAACAGATACCACAGGTTAATGTCCCCCACTGTGTCTTCACAATTAGTCTCAGCAGAAATCCTTCAGCTGATTCTACCTTGATTTATTCCAACCAGGCTAATCCATACCTTGGTTAGTAGTACTCTGAAGAATGTTTTCTATAATTTCTACCATGAAAACACTCAAATTATCTGACTCTCTTTACCATATCTACTACTCATTTTCACCAGTTTTCAGCAACAAAAAAAAATATGCTATTTCAGCAATAAAACAGAATAAAATCCTCCCCCACGTCTTTTTGTCAGTATGGAAATCCCAGAAAGCAAATACATGGTACTTTGCTATGCAAAAACCAGAAGTGAATGTTCAAGGTTGGAAGAAGTTTGGTATAAGGTGAAACAGTGGTTGCAGTGTCCACCTTGGGGTTGAGAGCAGGAGAGAATTGGGAAGTGATTCCATAAATAAAATCAAACATTTCCCTCTCACACACCTGATCACAAAACCTGGTATATTTGCTGTACCAGTAAAAGGGCCAGTCTACAAGAATGATGCTCTGCTCTTAAGCAGAAGAACTGTAATTTAGGGAGTATATTTGAGTGCAACATCATCACTCCAGTCACTAATGGTCTCAGTTTGCTATTGCTGTTTCTCACAGCAGTGTATTGTACCCATTTTATTTCCTCAGGTTCACTGTGCACACAAATGTCTCTTCATACAGAGAAAAATTATACATACCAGAGAATATGTAATGCAAACATTCGCTGCAGATTAAAATTTTATACCACAGTTATATCAGTAATGTGTCTAACCTTTAACAAACGATGGTTAGCCTCCTTCAGTGTACTCTCCAGCTTATGTTTTCTGTCTGGGTTCAGTGATGTGCTTCCAAGTGCTATTCCTCCAGTTTCATTTAATCGTTTCAGTATTCCCCTGTGGGGCGGCAGCTCTCCAACTCTTAACTGGAATAGACAAATACAGCAGTTAAGATGAACTGTGGTAGAATTTTCAGCTCTCTTATCTTGACCCTTATTGATTTGTGTATCAGCCAAAGGAATAAACTCAATTCAACACAAAATAACTGTTGCTTTCTGAATGTAGAAGTCTAAAAAAAAAAAAAACATATAAAAGAGACTGCATAAGTGAATCAAGTCTTAAGAGAGTTTTATGTGACAAAATACAGGAATTCTCAGGATATTAATCACTATTACAAATTCCATCCCTGGATATTCAATACTTCACGTGTATCAATTTTAATAACCTTGTAATATGGTATGCAACAAGTATTTTGGAGAAGTGTTTTAATATGTTCCAGGCCATGAACAGTCACCCAGGTGGCATGTGGTGAAAAGTCCTCTACTCCAGTTTAACCTCTTAATTAAGAATGTTCATGTATGTTCATTAACAAAAAAAAGGAAAGCCAAAAGGAAATGCAAAGTGGCATCAAAAAGTACCACTTCCCACCACGTGTGGAGTTACTGAAACCCGAGATTGATGAAGTGATTTAATGTATCAAGTAAGGTTGATGTTGCTAAAGGACAAAGTTCCTCAAGGGTTTTATTGTTGTGGGTTTTTTCCTTGTTTGTTTGTTTGTTCTTTCTCATTAACAAAACAGGGAAGTATGAAATGAGCCATGCTGCAAGGCAATGTGTTTGCTCTATTAGGATGTATTCCCTTTTGTGCAGCTCCAAAAGAAGGTGGACTGTAAAAACAAGATACAAATAAGAGATGCTAACACCTTTAATTTTGGATTATATATCCCTTGGGAATACTATAAAGGAAATATTTGTGTATGTGTGATGAGTGGAGCCTTCCTGGTTCAAAACAATCTATTTCATCTTTAAACCCTTAATCATTTTTGTAAATTGTAAGATGCATCTAACACCCCTTAAAAGTATTTCTCTGCCTTGGATCTGATATCAACAGAGCCCCACAAATTCCCTGACCAGCTCAATGGCATCTCATGCTAAACAGAGGACCAAACATGGTTGAGTGACCATTTCCTCAAACCATATTTATCCTATTTTCATTTAAAATGAAACTTGAAGATAGACCTTTACTAATTAATCCTTTAGGGTTTTGCTTTTTTTTAAATTTTGTTGTGAGAGGGATAGAACAAACTGACAAGTTTTCTTCAGATTCTTTAATGCTCTATTCATTACTTGCTGAATTTGTTTGACTTGGATTTACATAAAGGATAACTAGGTCTTTATCCTCAAGGGAGGAAAAGCAAACCTTTAGGCATATGTTCAATAAGTAATATGTGTTTTCCAATTTAATTTATTATTGTACAAGTCATTAAAATAGTCATGCAACTGAACACTTCAAAAAACTAAACAGAGTAACTTCTGTTGAATATGAAGATATAGCAGTGTCAAAACCTAACATATTAATGAAAATATTTCAGCCTTTGAAAACAAATATTTGATATTCTGATTTTTTTTTTTTAATATTCTTAAAAATAAGTGACCAAGATGTTTAGTCTAGAAAATGTTGCAGAGATATTGTAATGAGTTTTTATAATTATGCATGCAGTTCTGGATACTCTGGTGAAATACTGAATACCATTTAATAAGTGAGAAGTTATAAAATAGAGAAATTCTATACCTACAAACCAATCATATTATGAATTAAGAAATGAGGATGAAAAAGAAAACAATTTCCTAGTCTCAGGATATTTTTCTTTTAGTATATTTTCCATTACTTTTCTGGTTTTGGCATTATCAGTACATATTTGTACTTGGGTTTTGAAATTCCCTACTTTGATTTATCTAAAAAAGTTATATAAATGTTGTTTTTGATGTCAGAAACCATTTTGGAAAATAGTTTTAATTTTCTTCAATGTAAAATTGATAAAGTAAGCAAACACTATGAACAGAGCTTACAATACCTTTACTTTGCTCAGGCAGTCTCTCAACTGGTCTTCATTCCCTTGTTCAAGGGGAATACAAATAATGCTTTCTGCTTCCTCTAACCATAAAATCAACTTGTTCAAATCCTCTTGAAATTCTGATAAAATATTTTTTTCTTCCTCTATCCTGTAATAAAAATGTTAAATTAATGTTTCTATAAACTTATTTTTATATTGAAGTGCTTATCCATATTAAAAGATGACAGATAACTAATTCTTAGAATCTATACTAATTGTTTTTATAAGTGGGTCACAGACTTCTTCATATCAAAATTAATCAAATGCCAATTTCCTTTTAGCACAGCATCAAATGTATGTTAAAAGAAAAGCTCAAGGTGTAATTTACATCATCACTAAATTGAGCTTCCAAATTACATATGGCAGGTAGAAAACAAGCACACCAGAAATAAAGCAGTTAATTATTCAGACCAGAATTCTGTTTGAACTAACAGCAGGGAAACTCAGCGTCGACAACTAAGAGTTCTAGCATCAAGTGTTACCAAACTGAACCTATAAAAAGGGACACAGACTCACCTGGACATATTAAGCTAAAAAGATATTTCAGTAACTGTGTCACATGGTTTGTGTTAAGAGTCACAAAAAGTAGGTAAGGTTTGCAGTTAAGGAATAAGGTGGGACTTGTGACACCTAACTTTAGATGTCTAGTCTCCATTTGTCTCCATCTACAGCTCATCTGCGAATTTTCACTATAACTAAAATGTACTGAGATGTGAACTTTTGTGCAAAAACTTCTGAAGTTATCATGAGATGCAGGCAAAAAATTTCAAGAGCAGCAGGGAAGAGCAGTGGAAGAATGTGAAACCTTGGGATTAACATTTTGAGTGGGCCCTTCTAAAGGAGAAAAATTATATTTTGTATAAAATACTTGTAATCTATCCACCAAACTTATCACCACACTGAGTATTACCTGTATGGAAAGATGAAAGATTAAATATTAATCAAAAGTAAACAATAGAAAGCAGATCCTGCAAGGTGGGAGGATAATGTTTTTATCATGCAAATTTCCTTCCATACACAACTGGCTCATGTAGTATTGGGACATTCACACACAAAGGCCTGGAGAAATTCATCCCTTCTCATGGGACACAACTGGCTCAACTACTCTTGTGTGACAGGCAGCTGTCCTGTTTTAGAAGGTGTCATAAACCATTGAAAATACCCAAAGTGCCCTCAGACTAATTTCTGGAGCCTTCCACCAGAGGACTGCACGACCCACCGAGAGTATTTAACTGCCCCCTCCCCAGGAGAGGCACCTGAGCATTCCCACCTGAACCTGAACACATTTTAGCCATTGAACGTTGTTTCTGGGGGAAGGGACCAACCCTCACCTCACTATAATCTTCTTTCAGGGAGTTGTAGAGAGTAATAAAATCTCCCCTCAGCCTCCTTTACTAATGGGAAAGAGTATTTTCCACACATAAAAGTCAATATTCATAACTACATTTAGAGCATAAAAATGCTGGGTTTAATTTACATATGAAGTGAAATGTTTGGCAAATTTGTGCTGCTCTGAACAGGATCTCAATACTGTTCTAGATCAAGTTCCTGTTTTAGATCTAAAATGGTTTCTAAATCAGTCGATTTATTTGCTTTTGTTCTTAAAACAGTATATCTTAATATTTACTAAGCATATGAGCCCAATACTGTTTGTTTGGCTTTTTTTTTTTTTTTTTTAAGATCAGAAAACAAGTTACTCTGCAGTATTTGCCTACAGATTAAACAAATATAAGCCACTGATGCCAAATTTTTTCTTTAGAGGCAACATAAGAGATTATATTTACTGTGAAAACAATAAAATCCTCCAAAACTATTTACACATATATAAGCATGGGTATACCCATATATACACACATATACACATTTATGCAAGCAAATACATGAAAAAATGAACATCATAAATAGCAAAAGAATTACTTTCTTCGTTTTGTCTTAGCTTTTATATTAAAATCCTGCATGACTGTTTCCAGGAACTGTCATTTGCCCAGGATTTCTCGAAATGTGTCCAATATCAACAAAAAATGCTCCTAGATATAGGAATATTTCTTGTACTAATATATCTATTTTTACAACCCTAAATCTCTTATGGAGTACTGTTATGCAATAACAGACAGAAATTCTGAACCTTCCTTATACACACAGATTTACCCATTTTGATTGTACAGGTCATGTGAAAGAAGAACCAACTTTTACAGCATCACATTTATTACACAGTTTTTAACTGAGAACTGTTCATGTTCATGACTTGAGAGGTCATATGCTCTTCTCAAGCCAAAATAGGTCATCTAAAATCAGCTAATCAAAACATTTATTTCTGTGAATGAGGCAGATATTAATCTATGCTGAGATCCATAGCACTGCAACTATAAAAATGAAGAAAAGCTAATTTCCTGTAATCCTGATGCAGAAGCACAACTTCAAATCTGAGACAGTATCCCTCCCTCCACACTCCCATTATGGAAATCTGGGACTCATACAGTGTTACACCATAAACCACATAATAAAACCTCTGTCCCTCAACCTGACCAGGTACCCCAGAACCCAAACTCTCTGCAACAGCTTCCATTTTCTTGGTTTCCTCTCACCTCTACTCATTTTCCAAGTGCATAGCTCAGTGTAAGCATTATGTGATGGTACCCTGAGGACAAACCTGAGAAAGACCCAAGTTTAAATACGCAAATTCTGGCACGGAAAAGGCATAGCATTCAACTCAATACACCCGAGAGCAAAATTATCAAGCTGTATAGTATTTTGAATGGGAAATCAAAAAGATTTCTTGTCTCTTAGAATAGATAGCAATTGGTAAGATTCCTTTTTCATCTTAAGTACACTGTCAGTTTTATCACCCTTATGAATTGAGCTGCAGCTCTTAAAACATTAAAAGTTTTCCTAGTCGTGAGGGAAAGATTTTTTTACTTTGATGACTAATTCAAATGTTGATCAGTGGGATAGGGATGTTTTTAACCTAAGACTTTCCAGGAATTTTTTCAGAGACATTTTATACATAGACAGACATGTACATATATATATATATACACAGACATATATATACACACATAAATATACATATTATATATATATATATACATACACATATTATATATATCTGTATGTGCACAGAAGGGTTTCAGAGAAAAAACACAAACGGTATTCCATTGATCTACTTTTTTAGTCGGGAACAGCATGCAGTAAAGGAATTAAAAGGTTTGCTGCAATTAACAGAACATGCAGGTGCACTTTTAAGTTTACCATCTCTTCTTGACCTGCTAGAACATTACTTCTATTATAAATGACACCCTGCAAGACAAGTGTCATACTATGCAAGACACTAAAATAAAATGCTGTGTTAGCTGAACCACTAAATCGAATTAAAACTTTTAACTCAATGACTCATCACACCTTTTGAACAAACTGATTTCTATCACCATAATTACTTTTGGAACAACAGACACATGTAATTTCTAGGTGTTTGAATACATGGTGGCAATGAAAAATTAACAGTTGTTATTTAGGGCTTTCAAATCCAAGTGTAAACAATCTGGAGTAAGGAATGTGAGCCACCAGCTGACTCAGACATGGAGAGAGCAAGGGAAAGCAGTTAGGAGAACAATTTGCTGGAGGAGCAGGTGACTGAGGAATAGGATATAATTCCAGCAGCTGGCCCTAGGGAGCCAAGCAGATCCATCTCCAGCACAGGTGCTCATGCTGTTGGATGCAACTGCCTTATCCTTATAAACCAACCTAAGTTCCCAAAAAGCTTTTAAGCTCCTTCTCTGTTGGCAAAAGTTTTATTTCATTAACCCTGAAATATAACCCATTTTTATTGATGGAAAACTCTCAAACTATAGCAGAGAAACACAGAATTTCATATGTAACTTTTTGTCTTCTATACAACTGCTATTCTTAGGCACATTACTCATTATTTTCCATAGTAAAACATTGCAGATTTATCTCTGTATTTCTAAATTCATGGGGTTCCTTGGTGAACTATTCTGAATGCACATCTTTTAATAGGAATCTAATATACCTTACACTTTTGGAAGCAAATGTATCAATATTTAGTTTTTAATACTAAGGAGTACGTTAGTTGCATTTTGTACATATGATAATTGATAGATTAGGGACTAGTTTTCCTACCATTGTTAAACTGAATTAATAACAAATTCTTATGGTAGTCGATAAAAGACCCTGGAAAGATTTTTTTTTTTTCCCCAAACTATCATGAATCCTTAACTATATTTGTTAACTATTACATAAACATTCACGGCCTGTAACAGTAATCTTTTATTTTCATGTGCAGTGTCAAGAAACCATGTGAAATGTATATTGCAGCTCAAGTATTTTCTCCATAGTCAACAATGTCATAGCAATACCATAGCAACCCGTAAACAGTTAGTGAAACACATCAGATGTTTAAGAGTTTGTAACTGCACACAAGTGATGTTGGATTTATTTGAGAGGTGTCAACTATAGAAATAAAATATACAATCATAAAAGTAGGACAGATCTGCACTTGTGACTCATATTCCCATCTGTAAGCCTAATAATATTTTGGTGCCTTTTCACGTTTTAACATTCAGCTGTTGATTCTGTATTCATTGTATTTCTAAGATTAGGAATTAATGTGTTTAGTAGCTGCTACTGAGAATATAAGAGGCCACCAAAATATTAACAAAAAATTTAGATAAAATATTTACTAAAAAATATCATTTTAATTCTTTCTCTAAAGAATGGGCAAATATGCTTCATTAGTGTAAGGAACTTTAAATAAGTAAAATTAAAATAGGACAAAAACTTTAGAAAATATATTTATATGTAAATACTAAACAGTAAGGAGTTTAGCTAAACTACTTGTAAACACAATATAGATTTATGCCAGTAATTCTTTTCTAGTGATTCATTATAAGAAATCTGAACTGTCAAAAAAAGAAAAATCAGCAAAATTCAAGGCAGCTAATGATGTGCTGGAAAGAAAATACATATTTATTGACATAACTGTCATAAAATCTCTTCATCCTAAACCCATTTTTAAATTGCAATATGAAGCTAATCACAGCCTTCAATATACTGAGTGTTCAAGTAAAGGAAAGCAATCACTTGCATCTAGTGTGTTATGGAAGAACACTTTAGTAAAGATATTGTATGAAAAATATTAAGAAGTATTTTTACTTTATAACAATTCATTTTTATTTAGAATAGAAAACTTGCATTTTTGTATTCAGAAAAGTACTTGGAAGTATTCTGGTAAACAGCCTTTGTTGTGTCATTCTTTCCATAATTACTTCAATCTCGCTTGGGTAGAGATCTGAACAGGCAGTCTGCAGGTTCAAACTCATTAAAAGTGTAAATGTATTTGCAGCTAAAATAATGAAAAATTCTCTTCCATTCAACTGAACCCAATTTTAACAAATGTCAGATTGTGATGAATAAAAAACCCCAAATGGATTACTTCTGAAACATTGAAGGAATCTATTTCCTGGGCATCTGTTTTCAAAAATCACACAAGAAATTTTTAGCAAAGCTGAAAAAAATAAAAAGACCAACCAGCACTACAGTTAAAAGTCTGTCAAGAGTCTCATTTATGAGCTGTCTCCTTATGAAGCTCCTATGTGAGATGTTACTTCCCCTCCTCTGTATGTTCCCTCAGCTATCCCTGCCTGGCCCGTGGGCTCCTGAAGGAGCAGCCGCAAGCTGCAGCCACAGCCCCTGGGCTTGCTGCACACAGTGGCCCTAAGGGCAAGTCAGCACATCCCTAAATCATCCAAAACTCAGATGTCCCAGAGGCATGTCTCAGAGCAGACACAGCACGGTACAGCCTGATGCAACTCAGGGGATGAAAAGGCAGAGTGAACTTCTGTTGGTTCAGTTTAGAAGATTCAGTGTCCAAAATGCTGGGGCACGAAGAGGGGGAAGCAGACAGTTTGTATTTCCCCTCTTTTGTCTGGGTTTAGTGGCATCTGTCCAAAGGGCCTTTATGTCCCATGCTCTCCAAAGACTCTCTTTCAGAGTAACACTGTACTAGAGTACAAATTCCAACTTTTCCAAAACATGTCTTCTGTAGAAAAATGTTAACAAAAACTCAATTAAATTCCCAATTTGCTAACTGCCAGTGTATCAGACTTTCAATCAAGTCCCACTTTATTCAACTGCCTGGTCTATTTCAAAGTTTTCAGTAAGATAAAATGACTAGATGTGTTAAAATTACATTCTCATCTAATTCTTAGCTGGATGGATTAGACTGCAAGATACAGAAACTTTAAACGCTGAATTCAAACTTCTACAGCTTTGAAACTCTTAGATAAAGGCAAGTGGGAGATAACATCCTAAGCAAACATAACTCAAGCATAACCTCTTGATCTTCAGTACCAAAGAAAGGGGATTCAAAGTCAATTTTAAGTCTATGCTTTGCTTGGGATCAGCATTTGACCTTTTAAAACTGAAAACCAGCTCCTTTTTGCTGAAGAGCAGTACAGGTTCTTCAAATTGTTTCGAGATTTAGTTTGCTTTCTTGTCTGTTTATAATTAAGTTGACCTTTGGTGGTCCAAATAATTCTTTTTCATTAAAACTGCCAGTCTGTCACTGAGATTAATATTAGCATCTAGTGAAGCTATGATCAGTTTCAGTTATTTATAGAATATCATGGTTTTGATCTGGTTTACAGTTCTTATTATTCAGGTAGTTTAATATTTATTAGAAATTATTTATGAAAACTGGATTAACATGGTGAAGCGCTTCGAATTACATCCTGTTTAAATCTCCCTTTTTCAAGTCAACTAACCATGAGGTTCATGGTGGTTACAAGAAATATTTTTAAGTTACAGGGTCTTTATCAAGGCAGTGATAGTATTATATTTTCCTACAAAGAAATAGTAGACCATTTAACTGTGCAATCTCAGGAAAATTGACAAAGCAATTTTGTAGCATTTCTCCTCCCCTTCCCAAAACATAATCAGTGCATCAGAACATGAAAAATGCCCTAGTGTTTCAAAAAAGCCCTACAGAGAGCCACCAGCATTGGTAACAAGAGATAGTAGTTAAGGGGAACATGGAAGACCAGCTACTTTCTTTACTCCATTCACCTCATACTCTCCAAGGATCCATGGCCATCAGTTAAAGAATTCTATAGTGCTGATATTTCCCTCCATAACCTTCTTGGGCCAGCACATCTCAGACATTCAGAAACTATAAGGTAAATTTTAAATCCATTTTACCATCTCTTATATTTCTAGCAAGCAATCTTTATTTCTAGTACTGTGGAATTAGGTCAATAATATTTTATTCCACACTGAGTTTACCCATCAGTTCAACTTTGTAAACCTCAGTCATATGGCTTCTGAGATTTCTTTCCACCTTCTTAGCTGCTCCTCACAGCGCAGCCATTCCAAACCTTGGCTCATTTTATCTCCCTGCCTCTGTGAATTCTTTCTGTGTACCCTTTATATCCTTTGACACGCACAAAGATCTGCACACAGCAACCGACATGAGTACACCACAATGTTTGATATCAGCAAAACAGCTTTTTTTTTGGTTTGTAATACCCTTACTGATGCAGCCTAAAATGTTATGGCTTTTTTTCTGGTGCCATTCCTTCTTGTGCCAGGGAACACTGTCAGTGATAATGTCAGGATCACTTTCCAGAGTTGTAACAAGCTCAGCATCATTTAAGTATGGGACAGTCTGTTTGTTTGAAGTACTCCTTGCCTCATGTTTGTCCCTGATGAAGATCATCTGCCACTTGTTTCCCATTTGCTCAGTTTTGGAGTTCCCACTATCAAACCAGCCTTTGACTACCTGAGGCATAATGTCATCAGCATTCTTGGAAGTGTCACCATACACCTCCTGTCTCCAACTAAATTCTCATATTCAGGTACCTTCTAAAAATATCTGTACTGCTTTCTGTCACTCCTGTAATTGCTCCCCTCCTCCCCTCTGCCCCTACTGATCTTTGAATTCAGCTTGAAACAAATGTCTAGAAGGGACAGCCATGCCCCAACATAAAATTTCAATTCCTCATATAAAATGTTCAGTGTTATCAAAATCAGTTTCTTTCATCTGGGTAAGCAAACAGCAAAACCAGAGCTTACAGTATATAAATTTTCCTTGCTAAATAATGGTTAGCAACATTACACTTGATTCTGAAATCACTAACAGATTTCATTTCTGAAGTCCATTCAATTGCTAATTTCTTGCCACCTTTATCTTGAGATCTGCTGAGCAAAAAAATTAATAGAAAAGAAAATTTCAGTCTGACTGAAACTGAGCTACTGAGTATCAACTTTAAAGCAGAGCATACTGTATTAACTACAATGAATAGAACTTGAAACATATTCAAAGTTTATAATCAGTTTTCTTTTCTGATTTGCAGAAGGTTCTAAATCTTAATATCTATTTTATTTTTCTTTGAAATTAGTGTATGAAAATGCATTATATCCAGTCTGATCTCCCTTCAGCATCACCTTCTTCCAATATGGTTTTTAAATATATTTCCACTTTCTCATTCTCAAAATTGACTTCAAAAAAATCTTAGAATGCCCTTCATAATAATAAAATTCTTTTAACCATGAAAATTTATTATTTAGAAAACATAGAAAAATAGAAAAGGACTATTAAAACTTCTGTGAGTCAGGATATAAGAATTCTGACTTTGCAAGTGGTTTTTTTCTAATAGTCTATTACAGCTATTCTGAAAAAGAAAACTCAAAATATGTCAATTAACCCATATTTATTGTAATTTCTATTCTACTGAGCTATTTAAATAAATTTGACATAGTACCAACACATGCATTGGGCAATGTCAAGACTATATTAGCTCTTCTGGACTGCAAGTAGAATTCACTTCAACTTTTGTTTGCCTCATGCTTTGATCTTAAGGACAAATGGAAGCATTTCTGTTGACATGGGTTTCAAGTCTTAAAAAGAGAGAACCTGTCTGTACCCAAAACCAAATTAGGACAAATAATGAAAAGTTTATAAATGTCATAAGAGTTATGCAAATCCCAGGACACCATGGCTATATAAAGACTGTGCAGCTGATAAGCCTATGATCTTTTCAGGTCTAGGTTCATCAATAATTGTGACCTACTTAGAACACACCACTTTTTCCTGTCAACTAGGTTTCTTTCCTTTGAAAACCCACTATAGAACAGGAAAAANTTAGATTCTTCCCAGTAAAAGCTGAGTTCTGCTGAAGTTTTGGGGGTTTTATCCAAACTACTTGCAAAACCACAGTTTCAGAATAAGAAGTAGCTGTGATGAGCACAACATGGCCGTAATCTGCATCCCATTTGATTATGTTTTGATAGGATGAGAAACGTTTTCTGCAGGATCCTTGCAAGCTGAGTGACAGTCCAGTCACGTTCCCTCAACCACCCTGCTGCCCCACAGTGCCCCAGCACAATTGCTTTGCCTCTGGAATAGGTAAGGTTTTTAAGACACCTTTGTATCTTTAACTTCTTTTTGTATCAGGAACTGAAAGATTTTCTAAGACCCAGAAAAGACACATAAAAGCCTCTTACTTTGATGTATTAGATTTTTTTTCTTTCTATAATGCACATTAATACAAAAGCACCTGCTCCAACTTTTGACTGTTATTTTTCAGGTATATGATTTCACTATTAGGAATAAATAGCAGCAAAGGCTAGGTCTTTTGTCTAAATGCAAATATTGTCTACACTGCAAGTCTGAATTGGTCTTTCCACTACACTACTTCTCTTTTGGCAATGTCCATCTTAAAATGAGTACCCAATTTTTGTACATTTTCACTGTATTTCACAGTGATTTTAGCACTAGAGCCTTTGCATTGTGCAGTAGGGATCATTACATGAGTATATCATAACAGTGTATGGTTTGAGGAAAAAATATATTAGAATATATTAAAATATATTAGATATATTAGAATTCTAATATATAAAAATATATTAGAATAATATTTATTAGAATAAAATATATTAGAATAATATTTAACAAGCCATATAATAATATGGCTTGTTTCCAGCAAGGCACTGAGACCTTTGTGCTACTGCATGCACCTGTGTGAAAATCAGACCCGTAGCACTTACTGAAAAATAACTCAGAACAAAGCTTCTACTTATATGCAGAGGCCCATTCATTTGGAATAGGAGATCAAGGCAAGAGGAACAAAGGAGGGAAATTCTAGTTCTAGAACTCTGAAGTTTTCACAAGCAAAATTTCTAGCAATTACTTGTTATCAACAACCAGTCAGTATAGTACCATAAAGTGAAATGCTAAGTAAGAGCCCATTTAAATACTCTGAGACTTTTTCCTGTGCTTACAGCATTGAAAATTAGGTTTTCTCCCTCCCCCAGCGTACACAAACACAAACCAGCAACTAGTACATGATTTCCACACTTCAATTGACACAAAGTTAAAAAAAGGAATTTTCTCATTTATCCTCTGACATATTATGTAATACGTAAAAAAGAAAATAGCTGGCTCAGTGGCAGGGGTGGTCTTGGAGCTTAAGATCCCTGATGCTGGAATGGGAACCTTGTACAGGATGTGTAGGAAGAAGTGTGAACTTCCACCAGAGCATGAGAGAAGCCTTCTGGCCATCTGCATTTTAGATCACCATAAACTACTCCATCTGAGATGCTTTTTTTCCAAGTACTCTACGAATTTGACATTTTTCACATGATTAAACATAAACATGTGTGCTGATGAAGTTTTCCTGGATTCCACAGCCCATAAGAAGATTTCTGTTGGTAATGGGTACTGCACAATGCACAGCCTCCCATGAAGACATTTAGATTTTTTTTAAAAAGAATTTTTGTGTGAAGAGAACAAAAGTGTTTTAACTGATTTTCTCAAAGCCACATTTTCCTGCACCCATCCCAGAGCTATTAACCAAAAAGATGTTTTGCATGACTTATATTATTGCCTAAAATTTGCCAGCAGCTATAGTTTCCTGCTAACATTCCCTTCCACCCTTGCCACACATTTGCACAACGGCAAACTGCTTGCACAACCTTGCCTGCCATGGCTTCATGGTTTATGATTCTCCAGGAGAAAAACTGTGAATATTTCAGGCACCTTCACTTGCACTCTCTTCATACAGAAATGCAAAGCAAAAGGGCACATTGCCCTTTGGATTCCCAGCTTACTCAGAAGGCCACTGGAGCTACTTACACTTGCAATTATACAGTTTCTAATCCCTTTATGAACAGAGAGAGCCAACAAATTTAATTAAAAATTATATTTTTATGTAATACTGAGAATAAAAAGGCTCAGAAAAGACCTCACTTACAGATACAAGAAAGAAACTTTTTCACAATGAGGGTGGTGAAACACTGGAACAGCTTGTCCAGAGAGGTGATATTCATGGTCAGGCTGGGCAGGGCTCTGAGCAACCTGCTCTAGTGGAAGATGTCCCTGCTCATTGAAGGGTCGTTGGAGTAGAAAACCCTTAAAGGTCCCTTCCAATCCAAACTGTTCCATTATTCTATATTCATACCCTCAGAGCTAATCACAATTTTGAGTAAGATACTATTATGCAATATTTGTTTTAAACATGTTGCATTTTAAGTTACTGAAAGAAGCAGAAGATATTAGAAATACCTATCACTTTAATTTTTCTTTCTTTTGATTCCCAAATATAAGCAGGAAATGGCCAACCATTCAATCAAGTATTAAACAATCTCTCAGACTATTTATTGCAGAAACTTTATATTAAAGGACCTCTACCTCTCATACAGAGGGTTTTACAATTTAATAATGATTTCAACCCATTTAGGGATTTCAACCCATTTAGGATATTATTACAGATAATAACATGTAACTGTCAAAACATTCATGTGGTGCATCTTTGATTAAATTATTTTCTCTTTGTTTTCCAAGGTTTAAATTAAATGAAAAATTATACACACTCTTTCAGAAAACTTCCAAATGGAACAGAAAAAAAAAAAGAAATATGGGATAAGAAATAAGGGATAAGAAATATGGGGAAAATATTCACCAAAGACAAAAGAGCTGTCTCTGCAATAGCAGGGGAATTTCCCACAGTCAGCTTGAAAACTCTGGCCTGGTTCACCACTGATACTAATTTTAGTTCTCACTTGTACTTTCTAGAAGTAACTGCTTAATGACAACATAAGAGATGCTGCTTTATGATTTATTTTGAAACAAACACAAGAAAAAAAGGAAATGAGGAAAAAAAATGGAAAAAGTGGAAATATAAGTTCTCATAGGAGTTAACTTGACACTTCCAGCTTTACTTCTGACCTCCCCAAGTGTATATAGAACACTATTCCATTTGTACCTGTATAGACTCATGGGTTTTTGCATTAATTTAGCATATCTGTGACTTGTAAAGCTGTTCTTAAGATAATAAACCAAAACTGCTTGTGGCCAAGTTGATAAAGTTGTAAGTAACCCCATTATCCTTTAGAAAATAATTTCCAACTATATTGTATGCTGCTTTCCTAAGAAAATTAAAGATCTGAGAGACCCTAAATCTACAAGCATTCCTGGTATCACTTTGGCAAGAGCTTTCACTTTATAGCCTAAATACGAGGTAGGAATCCCCCAAAAAGGAGAGAGAACAAGAATATAATGAATCATGGAATGGGCTGGACTGGAAGTGACCTTAAAGATCAGCTAGTTCCAATCCCTTGCCATGGGTAGCAACACCCTGCCCTAGACTCAAAGCCCCATCCCACCTGGCCTTAAAAACTTCCAGGGATGGGGCATCCAAAGCTTCTCTGGGCACCCTGTGCCAGGGCATCACCACCCTCACAGTGTAAAATTTCCTTCTAATATCCAGTCTCAAACTACTCTCAGTTTGAAGCCATTCCCCTTGTCCTGTCACTACACCCTTTTGTAAAAATCCCTCTCCAGCTGTCTTGTAAATTCCCTTCAGGTACTGAAAGGCCACAATAAGGTCACTCTGGAACCTTCTCCCTCCAGGCTGAACAATGCCCATTCTCTCAGCCTTTCTGAGGCAATAACTAACAGTAAAACACATCTGTCATCCCTCTCATCTTTTACCAATTTCCTTCCCATGCTGCTTTTCCTTTCATTATTTTTGTTTGAATTTTTCAAGGATTCTATCATGTGTTGTCATTTTATTTATGCTTTATTGCTTTCTTTTAAACCTTCTCCTTAATCAGTCTTTCAGCTTACCTTCCCCTAACTACAACCAAAGATTAACTAAAAAATGCTGTACAGGGGATCTTGGAGCTAATCCTTCTCACAAGCTTGCTGCAAATCACTGCAAAGAGAAGTATTTTGTGTTTTGGGAGTTGCCATCCTTATGCTTTTGGACTTCTACACACTTAAGCTTTTTTTTCCAGTGTTATACCACTCTCTTTTAATATTCTTTTCAAAATACATTTATTTTTAAGAAAATGCATCATTCAAGGAGTCAAAGGAACTTTCTCCTGGATATGGACAACCAGCGTATGCTTTGAAATCCAGTTGTTAACAGGACCCACAGTGATGCTCAGGTTGATGACATCTAAGAGTTACACTGCAGAAACTTCCACACAACTGTGCACGAGGACTTTTACAGACACTTTCATGTATCAAAGTCCAGTACAGAAAAGTTTTGGATACCTAAAGATGCCTTTACTTCATGTGGGTCACTCTGATGCTTTGTGAATCATCTTGTAACACATACATTTGAAAAGCAGCAATGTATCCCTGTTGGTTCAGAGTATTTTACCTAAATAATAAAATGAATGTGAACAATAAGTTCACCAAAATCGTTTCTTACTGATATTTGTTTCTCTTTTCAAAGCCCTGACTGTGCCTTCTTTTTGGTTTAGACTGCTGCAAGTAACCTTAACTTGCCAAGAATAAGCAAAATCAACACCCCCCCAACAACCCGATTTTGTTAAATCCCATCCTATAACAGTTTTACCCACTGCATTAAAAATATGTTAATAAAAAAGGTTATGGAGTTTTAGGTTTTTAGGACTTTTTAACTGAAGCATTTTTTGGCCTTTTTTAGTGGATGTTTAACTGCTCAAGATCTATACTGTGATAGTAATGCTACACATTTACTTAATCAACCATCACTGATATTATGAAGAGTTAATTAAAATTTATGCTGCTTTTCCCCAAGAAACCAGGATTAAACTTTTTATATACAAAGAGAAATAACTTGTGCAATTGATTAAAGAATTCACCAAGCAATTTCAAATACATTACATCACCACATTTCTAATTGTCATCTTTTATCTTGATGCCTTCCACAGTGCTCACGATGACTGACTAAGCAGTGTGAAAAAAGATAAATTCTCTGTTAAGATATATTCCTAATATAAATTAAAACAGGAAAAAAAAAAAAAAAGAAAAATAATTTTGTGGATAAGGATTTTAAGTAAATCCTTTTAAGTTTTATTTCTTTTCCCATAATATGTAAACTAAAGATTCATTGGAAGCCTTACCCACTTACCTAAGAGGGTACCCAAATGGCATAATTTTGCTTTATTTGTTATTTCTCAGTTAACCTGACCATACATCACACAAATCTTTCTGCATCCTCATTTCCACTCGTCATTGACAGAAATAGCATTTTACTGATAAGCTTAACCAGAAGCTATTCTATGAGCAATCCTGGGAATATCTTCCTCTTTTCATTGTGGTAGACAAATGTACTGAACAATAATTTATTGTTATGGAAAAGCTCTGCAGTAACATGAAGAAATACCATAAGCAAGCTAATTTCTGTCAGAAAAATTAATGGTTACAAAATGATTTAAGAGAAAAATAATGTATTGCATCTCCTTCATTCAGTGCAAGGCACAGATCCAAAAAGCACATGAAGGTGCTATGCACCACTTTAAGAAAACTGTAGTCCTAAATTCAACACTAATGTTCTAATCTTCAGTCATTTACATAAATCTCTCTTCTGCCTTAAATCACATAAAACATAAGGTTGACCTAAGAGTGCCTTCTCAGATGCAACAACATGAATCAGAGAACTGTGAAAACATCTGGTGGAAAACTATCCCCAAAACAATTTGCTAGCATTTGGTTACCAGAATGAATTTACCCATTACAAGTATGTACCTCTGTACAAGATTCTATTAGAAATAAGGAAGAAATTAATTTTCTAGGCAGTTAAACCCCAGTGATTTAATCTGGAAACACATTACCAGAAATTTGTTAGGATTAAAACAATCAACAAAGAGTATATGTTGTTTCCTAACTGCTTTATGACAAACGGCTATGAAATCTTTGTTGCTTGGTGTGCATTATATTGGTTATTGTGTCATTATTTTTATGAATTATGGAAATTCAGGACAGCTGATGGAGACAGAAGAGGTGAAAAAACAGTGAAAAATAGTCAATGTTTCCTAAAGAGTTGAGAATAATTTAAAGCAAAGTGTTTTCTTCTTAGCATAAATTATAGGAATTATAATGGCTTGAATATTACTATCAACTCTGCTCAAGAGCAGCATTTGAAAGAGGTGACAGTAGGCTGTGGGCAGATTCTCCCTATAAAGCACACCTGGGTTTATGTTGTCAGTATTACTGGTTTTGTATATCAGCTGTACATGAGAAACCAAAGGAAAATTGATGAAGACCTGTTTTCTGAATAAACAGTACTGTAATATAAAAAGGAGACTTCATTCTCACTTTGAATAAAATTATAAATGGAATTATTTGTGGCTTAAGCCACAGTTTATATAAAAAGCTTATAAAGAATATAAAAATTTTGCTTGATTTTGTATGCAAATGCTTGGTTGGAAAGCCTTAGGAAACTACTATTCCTTCCTGCTCTCTGTATTACTTCCTTTTATTTTTCTCTATATTTTGGTGCTGTTTAGTTAGGAAAACATGAAGGTCAGTGTTTCCCCAGATGCATTTTTCACTATCCATGACTCATACTATAGACAAAGAAAGTTGGGTACAATGCTACTCCACAATTGTATATTTTAAAAAAATAAATGGAGATATACAACTTCTTATATTCTGCTAAAAGCTTCTAAATCAGCAAGAGTTTCAGATTTATTTGAAAGTTTTAATCTTCTCCAGACTGCTTCCCTTGACTGTGCCCCTTGTCTCTAGAAAATGACAAATCCGATCTTTAGAAGACAAGCCATAAAAGTGGCAATTTCATTATTTTGCATATACAAATAATTCAGTCTATGCTGCTGCCCTTTAAGAAGCAATAGTCTAATATATTTTAATGGCTTAGTAACTTCACCCCTCAGGTTGCTACAGCAATTCTGATTCTTGCCACTGCTGCCTGTGCTGCTATCAAATAGAATTCCAAATCCATCTCCAGTTCATCTCCAATGTGGACCAGGTACTGGCCAAGGCTAAGCCATCAGTGGGAGATCCTCTGGGATAATATGGTAAACAAGGGGAACAAAATTCCATGTAATTCAAGTGAGAGAGAGGAATGAGAATATGTGAGAGCAACAGCCCTGCAGACAGCAAGGTCAGTGCAGAGGGAGGGGCAGGAGGTGCTCCAGAGCCCAGATTTCCCCCTGCAGCCCATGGATGGTGAGGCAGCTGTGCCCCTGCAGCCCATGGAGGATCCCACTCCAGATCAGGGGGATGCCTAAAACAGGCTGAGGCCTCGCAGGAATTCTGTGCAGGAGCAGGCTTGTGGCAGGACCCGTGGCTCCACGGAGAGAGGAGCCCATGCTGGAGCAGGCTGGCTGGCAGCACCTGTGTCTCCATGCTGGAGCAATCTGCTCCTGAACTGCCCCCTGTGGGAATGGCCCCGTCCTGGGGCAGGGAAGGAGTGTGAGGAGTCCTCCCCCTGAGGAGGAAGGAGCAGCAGAGACAGCCTGTGAGGCACTAAGCAGAGCCCCAATTCCCCAATCCACTGGTGTCGCCCTGATTTTTAGAAATCTTTTAGCCTTCTGATGTTTTCATTCTAGTTGCAAACTTTCCCACACATTTTCTGTAAATAACTCAGTTGTTTTGCATTCCTTCGTAGAGGTGGAGAAAGTTGATGGATTGGTAACCTGTCCAGTGTCATTGGAGAGGTGGCCCTTTCACCCTCCAATCCACTGTCACTTTTGTAAAACTATAAATAGTGGAGTCAGAAAATAAACTTGGTCCTTTTTCTCACCTTCAGCTGTGGCGTTAACGCGTGTGTGCTCTCGTGTCCTACAGTGACACACTGGTATGGCTGCAGGTGAGGATACAGAGAGCTCGGGCGTGAAGAAAAGCAGAGGAAGAAGGGAGGGGTGGCAGGAAGGTGTTTTAAGAGTTGAGTTTGCTTCTCATTGCCCTGCTCTGATTTAATCGGTGATAAATACAATTATTTCCACAAGTTGAATCTGTTTTGCCCATGACAGCAACTGGTGAGTGATCTCTCCCTGTACTCATCTTGACCCATGAGCCTTTCATTATATTTTCTTTGCCTGTCCACCTGAGGATGGGAAGTGACAGGGTAGCTTTGGGGGCCAAGTAATATCCAGCCAGGGTCAACTCACCATAAAAACACTCTGTAGCTTGCAAGCATTGAAAAATATTATATATTATTGGTTCAGGTGAGAGCTGACTTTGGCAATTTAGTAATCCTAAAAAATATTTATATAAAAAATACAGTCTTCAAATGCTGACACTTTGCAATCAAGCTAAATTCTTGTGGTTTTATAAAGATAGTCACCAGATTAATAATAATAATAATAATAATAATATCATTTTTAAAAGATCATAACCTTCCCATTTTTTCCAGTGAGATGTAATTGTTAAAATGGGCCCTATATGTTCAAATTTGCATTTCTCATCCCTTTCTAATGTGACACAAAATTGTGACGAAAGTAATTTCAATATTGAACTGTAACATGCATGACCAGAGGTCTATTTTTTGTTTCTAGCCCAAGTTACACAGTTGCTTCTTATTAGTATATTAATTCAATTTAATTTTAGAACTGATTTAGAAATAGTGCAGGGAGAAAGAGGAGACTTTTTTTCTGCAAAAACTCTACTGCTACTGCATGTTAACTCTATAATGCTTCAGGTTAAACACATAAAATTCAACTCTGAGTCCAAAAACCTACACACTGATTTTGTAGCACATGCCACTGAACGACACTATAATATATTAATTTCCATACTGATGTAGCATCAAAATGTAAAGACAATTCTCAGTCAAACAACTTTTAAACTTACCTCTACACAGAATAGACTCTGGCCTAATTTGATACCGTGTTTATTTTTAATTTCTCATATTTTCAGCATTTTGATATCTTACCTGCTCTGCAAAGCAATAACTGAGTAAATAATGTCAACAATAAGAAAAATTGTGTCCTCCATCTTCAATTCTTTCCATCTATCACAAATCAAACTACTCATATAATAGGCCTCAGTATATTAAAAATAACAACATGGCCTAGTTTCTTCAAACACAGCCGAGCCTTAAGTTTTCAAGGACATCAATAATGATGGATTTATCTTAATATCACAAGAACATTTTTATCTAAATAAATGATTTTAATCCAACTCAGTGTGAATGCAATTCTTAATTTTTTCTGCCGTATTTAAATCAATTTATTTTGATTCTTTTCAAGTAAAAGCAAATAGTTTAAACACTTTTATGATTTCACAGATTTTCCTAATTCTTACAGAACTATCCAGACCTTTGCATAACCCATTATTTCTTATATGCCTTCTGTGCATCAAAAACCTGAAAACTCCAATTTGCTTTTCTGTGGAATTTATACCTAGAAAGTATCATCTCTATTCATTAACCCTGCAGCACTAGAATAGACACATGGGCCTCAGCATCCTCTTTTCCATTCAAACATTATATTTAACCTGGGCATATTACCTCTTTCTTTTGAAATTTATCGATTGTTATTCAACAGTGCTTCCAGATATTGAAAAAACCCAGCCCATTACATGAAAGTAGCAGATTGGAAATATTGAACAAGCTATACATATTGACTCTCTAATGTTGGTCATTTATAGCCTCCTTTAATATAAGCTACTGCAGATATCTCCTCCTTCAAGTATTTGAATAATATATGAATATGTTTTGTATTTGTATATATAACATATATTTGTATAATCATCTCTGTCAGAATTTGTATTTTACCCTTTCCATTTTTATTTTAAAGCAAATTAAAATTGTACATACATTTTTAAATCAGAAAACCCTTGTGTGTTTGTTCTACATCACTAATATTTAAAATCTATATCTTTGACAGGTACAAGAAATATTTCTGAATACTTTTTATCCTGTCAAAACTAAAAATTAGTCACATACCAAACAAAAATAGAAAAACCTACTACTAATATCATTCTGCCTGCTTGTAAGAAGATGATGGCAAAAAGATTTGGACTAGTAGTCAGTGTACACTGACTTGGCTGCAATTGTAGCAAGTTATAAAGGAATAAATGTATCCTAAGCAATATCCAGCCTACAAATGTGGCTTCCCAGTTGTGGAAAATTACTGTGGTAGGCAAGAGGGTGAAGCAGTTTAGGCTTGCAACTGCCCACATACAGGAGCTCCAAGTGCAAAGCAAGTCGAATGGCACCAGGTACCATGGACAGCCCCAATTAACAATTTTCCTGTTATCCATTGCAGCTTTATGGCCTTGCCTTACAACAACAGAAACAAACCATGGGTATTGGTTCAATGAGATAAGGGAGAAAAAAACTAAATATTGCCTGAGATTTCAGTTAGATTAAAACCAGAACAAAATAAACCAAGCCAGCAGAAATACTCAATTTTCAAGAAGAAAAGGAAGAAATCTTATTATAGCAACAAAGTTATTTCCCTGCCCAGCGCTGGAAGGATCATACAGCATAAGGTCAACTGTCCTGAAGTTAAGACAGACCCCAAAATCCCCAAGAAATCATTTACCAGAGGATTTTGGCAGCCAGAATTAATGATCTACCTGCTGTTTCTCCTTTTCCTGTCTCCCTAAAAGCAGAATTTGCCTCAAGCCTGTGAATGAGACCAGCCTATGGGAGAATGTCAGTGGCAAGGGACAGACGACAAAACAACCATTTTTTAAGCAGATATTACATCATCTTCATTTGTCCTCTGTTCAGATCTTGCTGGACCTTCCCTTGCCTTTCATATCTCCATCACCCCTAGATTCCTAAGTGCTGCTGGTTTAGCTCTTCTAGTGCTGAGAACAGGATTTCTGTCCAACTGATTAATATTAATTTAAGTATATTAGCTTTATTCCCTACAACAACTACTGGGGTGTTTCTTGATCCCTGCTACACTTTATTTTCTTCAGTATCTTAGCCTGTGAATCCATCTTGTTCCCTCTTCAGAGCATAATTATAGCATTGGGGTCTGATCTTTTATTAATTCAAATGCTTTCCTAGGCATGCCAGGGCTGCTACTCAAGGGATATCTGATTTACATATTCCCATAATTTCATTTCTGATTACTAAATTCATCAGCTTGCTTCAAAGTAGTTCATAGTATAAACATAGTAAGACTTTCAGGAACTGATGTTCATTGCATATTTAATTTTAACATTTTCCTCAGGACAGCACCACAGTTTCAAAATAAAAATCAATGTTTATTAGAAAGATTTCTTTCAGTGAAAATCATGCATCTCTACATCCTGATCTTTAAGCAGAAGAGAAACAGGCTGTTTTAAAACATCAGGAGTTTGGCTCTTCTCACACCTTCAACCAGAGGTTGAATTATTTCACTGAAATTTAAATACTTGTATCAAATCTGAGAGAACTATGTGTTGAGAACAGAGGCATTCCAGGCTAAGGATGTAGATCCAGGAAGCAATTAAGGATGTGGACCCAGGAAGCAAGTAATTCAGGAAATGCTACTTATCTTTCTGAAGATGTGTCGCTCTTTCATAGACTTGGTATGAACAGAAACAAAAAAAAAAAAAAAACCAAAAAAACCCAAAACAAAACAAAAAAAACCCAACCAACCAAACAAACAAAAACCAACCAACCAAACAAACAAACAAAAAAAAAAAAACAAAAAACAAAAAAAATCATGGGGTTATTTTACTTTACTGAAATATTTAGTAGGGGTTATGAGTGATTTACTTGACCCATAGAAATTTAGGAAGTAGAAGTGTGAAGTTGCACATTTTTAACATGCTCAGCTTGCCTGAGTGATAGACAATGAGGGGACTTGGTATTACTCTGAACTAGATTCCAGCAAAGGGGCTTTGGGGAAAAAAACCCTTGTACTTCTGTCAAGTAACATTGCACAGGGAAGAGTCACACTTAATCAAAAATCACAATGCTTTTTGCTTTCTATGGATAATGTATAATGTCTGCAAACTCCCAAGTTTCTAAAAGTAGAGTGGTGATTTTCCTGCTCTGCACTTAAGCAGCTTCCCTTCATCCTGTGTGCAGTTTCGGGCACCACAATTTAAAAAAGATATTAAACTATTAGAGAGCTTCCAGAGGAGGGCAGTGAGGATGGTGAGGGGTCAGGAGGGGAGGCCCTACAAGGAATGCCTGAGGTCTCTGGCTCTGTTCAGCCTGGAGGAGACTGAGGGGAGACCTCACTGCAGTCACAACTTCCTTGTGAGGGGAAGAGGAGGGGCAGGCACTGATCTCTGCTCTCTGTGACCAGTGACAGGACCCAAGGGAATGGCCTGAAGCTGTGTCAGGAGAGCTTTAGGTTGGATATTAGAAAAAGGTTCTTCATCCTGAGAGTGGCTGGGCACTGAACAGGCTCCCCAGGGCAGTGGTCACAGCATCAGCCTGACAGAGCTCAAGAAGCATTAGGAAAACACTCTCAGGCACAGGATGTGATTCTTGGGGCTGTTCTGTGCAGGGCCAAGAGTGGGAATTGATGATCCTTGTGGGTCCCTTCCAACTAAGGATGTTCTATGATTTTATAACTCTAGGATTTAATTGTAGACAGTATGTAATTAAGTACACTTTCCCAAGTTTAGAGAAGACAAAACAGAACTAACCCAATGCCATTTACAGCTCACTATTATGGCATCCAATCACCCTCCATACAATCACCTGAGAATAGGAACTTATATAAATGCTAAATTAATGCTAAATTACATTAACAGTGCTGGAATACAGTTTGTAAAAGTGTTATAATAATAGAAAGACAACTTGATCACTGCATCCCAATTTTTTTGCAGGGTGCTACACATAGGAAAGCAATATGTTTCACAAAACCAGTAGTTGTATTTAGGGAATTCTGAGGAGTTCCTCTGTTTTTACTCACTAATTTCTACATTTACATTTTACATTTGCTTTCTATGCTGGCACATATTTTTAATCAGCATTAAATTTTGCTTTAAATAAATACCTGTTTTTCAAATAATTAATTTTTAAAATTATAATATTATCTTAGATAACTTAAATTATTATTATTTTTTATAATAAGATGACACAAGAATGGTACATCCCAAGAAATAACTGGCATAGGTAAAAACCTTCAATTCAACCCAGCAAAAAATCCAAGTGAAAAGTAAGTTTTGCTACAAAAAAAAAAAAATAAAGGAGTCTTCTAGTGTACATCAGTCTCTCTCAAAATAAGTTTAAAAATATATAATTGATTTTGTCCGCTTATTTTGTATCTATACTAACAATATTACAATAATAATAAAAAGATGCAAATGTCACCAGAATTAATACCATGCTAGAGATCTACTCAATATTTAAATAGAACTAATAAAGTTATTTTCGGTATTGCAGCATCCCTTAGAGCAAGAAAAATGGTTAATATATAGAAAAATTTATTGTGGTTCAAAATAAATATATTGATTTTTTTCTGAAGGGAAAAGATAGACAGAATTTTTCAGTCAATCACTAAAATTCCATTTAAGAAGTTAGATAAAGCTAGATATTGCTAGTAATTTATTAAAGCAGTGGGAAATAGGAGAAACAACATAAATCAGGAGTTTTTTGCAGCCTTACAAACTGATTAGAGCATTTTAAAAATGCTAATAGCTCTAACTGTACTTAACATATTAAAAATATTTTGGTCTGAATGAAGGGTTTGGAGTTTTCTGAATAATTCTGACCAAGGTATTTCTTTTACTGCACATAATTTTGTTTCATGGTAATTTTAACATTCAAGAAAGTATTTTTCTTCAATTCACTGTGATATTGTACACTTAATACACCTTATAGATTGCACACGCTATATAGAAGTCTGGCTACAAAATTCTAACACATTAATATCAAAGAGGAAAATATTTGTTAAGCTATAAAATCCCCTTCACTGTTTTGTTTTTCTGCAGAATCACTAGAGGCCACAGGATTGAGTAGGCACCAAGGCTCAGAGAATCCATCCCCATAAGCAACTTTTCTGGGCATGGAGATGAAAATTTAATATGGGATTCAGTTTGAATCACAGACTGAAGATGGACAGTGAAATCCCATAAGCTCCATTTACACAGGAAAACAGGCTGAAAAGTCCCTCCAAGCCCTGCCAGTCCTGCAGCACCACAAAAAGCAGGGAGTGGAGGGCTTGCAGCAGAGCTCTGACCCCTGCTCTGTGCTCAGGGAAGTCAGAGGTACTTCGGGCACGAGCCTTAAACTGTGGGAGCCACGAGGGAAAACTGGTTCATCCAAGGTTCACAGCCACTGCTTCGTGGCTTCTCTGTTCTCTGCTTTCCAAGAGAGGCAAGGAAGATTTTTTCTTTTTTTGGGGAAATCACCTACTTAGAGTCTGCCAGTAGTTATAATCTCGAAATAAAACATTGCTATGAATCTACCATCTGAAAATGCTTGCACCATCATAATTATTAAATCTCTGGTTCTCATATACATGTCCTTGAGCAAAGTTAAAGTGTTTTCTTACAATTAATTGCTATATTAGAAAAAAGCAAATAATATCAAAGAGATGTAAATACTATTTCTTTGCATAAAGACAGATAAGAAGCCAGGAATAATAACTGTCCATAAAAGTATTCATGAATTTGTACAAATTAATGCATTCAGTAAAACTCATCATCCCAGACAGCTGACCAGACAAAAAACAGGAAACAAAGAGTATAATTAAAAGCAGATTAAAAATTACAACCAAATATATTGTAATTGCATGTAACCTACACCAAGATTTTGTCATTGCTGTACATGCCAAAATACCTGGGAATATCCTAAGCACATACTTGTTTCTATGAAAGCCAGTCTTGAAGCATCTCAGGTGTTTCATTAGATATACTCTAAATCTTGATTACTTCCCAATTAAGGACACTTGTGATTGTCAAACTCCACTCCCCTTATACATTTCTTATCAACAAAATATCAAATCCTCAGACAGGAAGAAAGCTGCAGTGAGTTCTGCCAAGAAAAGAAACATCTACCTGCAAATGAAGGTGAGAGGAGCCTGAACTCACTGAGGCTCTGCACAGTTTCTTTTATGTGAAACTGGACATCCACAAAACAGAACATAAGGCAAAATATGATTTAGTCACACCTTTCAGATTAATGAGATCCCCTCTTTTCCGTATTCTAGGCTTAATGCTCTTCTGAAGGGTATAGAACTAAAGAGGGTTTTGAGAATTAAAAGGATGACAAACCCCAAACTTGTTTGGTGTTTGATTTTGGGTTTTGTTCTTTCGTGTGGGGACTTTTTGTTTGCTTGGAGGAGAGGGTTGTGGGTTTTTGGGGGGAGCTTTTTGTATTATTAGGGTTTTTTGGGTTTTTTTGTTATTGTCATTGTTGGCTTTTTTGGTTTTTAGGGTTTTTTTTTGTCTGGCTTTGTTTTTTGTTTGGTTATTTTTGTTGTTTGTTTGCTTGTTAGTTTGTTTTTGTTTAAAATATCCTAGTTCCTGATACTAGTCAAAAATAATGCATTATTCCTTAGAAAGTCTGCAAAGACTGAAGTCACATAATTCATTCTTTCAGTGGTGAATCGAGATTTCTATTTGTTTGAGTAAATAACCACACAGGACCGATGGCAGGGGGACACCTCCCAGAAGTTTTGTCAGTGATAACATGCATAACACAATGAGATTTTAAATGAGAACACAGCTTTTGTAAATAACATACACTCTTCAAGACACCCTAGAGACACTAGACAACACAATTCCTTTAGACAGAGATCATATTTAAAACACTATTTTTCCTCGGTGTTCCTGATCTCCACTAGAAACTTAAGTCAGACAAAAGAAAAGGTTTCAAGTGAAGTGTTCTGAACCCTAAGAGGAGGGCATGATAAGAAACAGATCTATAAATATAAAACAGAAAGCTATCTGAAACCAAGAAGTGTTGCTGACTTTTCTTATTTGAAATAATGATAAATCACTTCTATAATTTTAAGAGAAAGAGGTAACTTTTGCTCACAAAAATGCATATTCTGCTGTAATTTCTGCACTTACAGGCCCCAGAAAGGAGGGTGTGAAAAAAGATTCTGCTCAACCTTCTCATTGAACCACTGTAAATTGTAGTGCAATTCAGAGTTAAGTCTCATAAAAATGGATGAGCTGTTTTTCCTGTTTAAATAAATGTCTGGGTTTGAAGCATTTGGCTAATTCTGAATCAATGAGAGCTTATTTGCTAGTGGAAGAAGATGAGTTATCTTTACTTTAGCTGAAAATGAAAAAAATACATTAAATTATAAAACTGTACCCTATCTCTTCAGTCTTCAAATATTATCCTCTCTTTTACACCTCATTTCCATTTTCGTAACTTTATTTTGTCTGTCAGGCAGTGTAGAAGGATCTTTCCAGTGGAAGCAAGAACAAAATAGTCACAAGACATAAAAGCACTCCACCATGGTCATACCCTTTCCACTCACATTCTTGATCCTTATCTTTGCCAAGATTTGAGATATCTCTTTTTACTGGGGCTTCAGCGATGCTAAAGATAGCATGTAAATAAATCAGGTTTTAATGACAAACCATTCCTTCCACTGATCCCAGAGAATATTCTGGAAATAGCAAGGAAGAAAATAACTGGGACACAGGCAAAAAGCAAGCATCTTTCACACTCATGACTCAGTGTTAACACATACTCCATCCTGTTTGGCTCTCTGGGAAAGATGGTTAGAGTATTTGTGCTGCTCTCTCAGTTGCAATGCTAGGTTTGCATCACATGTGTCAGTGTGTTGGAAAGAACAGTGTATGGTCTGGAGTTTAAACTACATTTTACACAAATTAACCAGTGATAATCTAGAAGCACATGCACTGCCTCTAAAACAACACAAAAAACCCTAAAAACAACAGGCAAGAGAATTGCCATAAAGTCACTGCTATGTTATTTCTTCACTGAAGACCTAGGAAAAGGTTTATAGATGTTTGTATATATGTATTTAAGAAAATAGAGTAGGACATGTAGGACTTTTTCCTTTACTTGTTTTTATTTTCTCTGACTTATTTTCAAAAGGCCTTTTTTAATACTAATTACATTTTTAAATTTCTCTACTGCTAAAAGCAACTTGAAAGTACATTTACATGAGTTTAGCAAAAGTTCTACTCCTGCATGCAATACATAAAGTAGTTTATACTGATGTAACAAGACATTTATATCATAACTGTGTGTTTGTATTTGGATATAGAAGAATGGTACAGCATTACCATTATTCATATTTTTTCCTGACATTTTTAAATGTGTGTTCCTCTGAAATCAAGGCATCTCAGAATTGCCTTCTTAAATTGAGGTAATCAAAACTTTAAAAGAATCTGTATTACTGGCATCTTCTGGTTACCTTTATCTCAATTTTGACCTCTAAATTTTGCTGTGAAAGTGTGCCTTGTCCTATTACTCAACTGCTTTGATATATATTGTGTCTTATGTACAAAGTACATAATTTTTAAGCCCTTTTCTTTTAACCTGGAGGCCATTTTTACCTTGTTCTGTGGAATGCATCTATTAGATTTTTCTTTATGACTGGGATGTCTCTGAGACATTCTTATTTCTGTTCTTAGTCCTCACTACAGCCAGCATGCAGCTGTTTTCTGAAAAGCAATCTAGAGGTTAAGTATAAAAAATAATTTCAATAAACAGCATTGGCTAGCACCAGTTTTCCTAAAAGTGTGGTGTCTTACCAGGCAGCTACAAATCTGCTCACAGGTGTTTAAACAGACAGTGCTTTAAGACAACCCATCTTCTACTCCTTGATGGCACTAACATCTTCAGTGCAGAAAACAACCCCAAATACTACCATTATGACAGCAACGTTTCAAAAATAAGAACTAAGATTTGGGGTGTGGTGTATTACCCCAATATTCTGTCCCACAAGGATTCAGACTGACTGTCAGACCTGTTCTAGTTATCTTCTTTTTCCCCTTTCCTGTCCCAACACAAAATTCCTCCCCTCACATATCTTTAACAATACAAGAAATCTGTATCACAACCTTAATATTGAGATTGAAGAGAAGATAAATTAAATCAAAATAAATAAGATTCTGTCAAATCAACTTCTGTCAAAGATCCAGTCAAATTTTAGAGAGTTTTGCTTGTCTTTGAACTTCCCATGTACTGCTGAAATAACATCTATATGAAAACAGAGTCCCTTGACAAACTTGGGCTTCTCAGAAGAACTCACAGTGCACTGAGTAGCCAGTACAACCCAGTGCTTTGCACCACTGCTGATCTATTGTGCTTAACATGAAAATAAACAACTTAAGTAATGGGGTAGATATGATTTGGAACTCCCAGGAGCTAGAGTGGATTTTCATACAGTCTGTGTGACAGTCTGGTGACTGTCAGGGTTAGAATTACCACACATGAGAATATCAGGGGGGAGAGGGGAGAAGTTATTATTATTGGGCTTTGGAGCATGGCTGCTTCAGATAGCATCTGATTTTAAAAAATTAAAAGGTGACTTTTTACTATTTACTATTTTTACCATTATTTACTAGACTTGGTTGGGAGGACTTGCTAAGTAACTGCAATCCATTTTAAACAAAAACTTGGTTAAAACTTCTCCAGGTGAATCCATCGAGCAGCTGTAAAATCAGTCACAGCCCAGTGCAGACACAGACAACCTAACTGCAAGTGGACTTTTTTACATTAAAATTCAGTAAGAATTTGTTGTGTTTTTAGACAGAAAAGAAAGAAAGAAAAGTTAAAATGTTTTCCCATATCTGTGCTATCCCTGCCTTCTTAGATGAACCCACCTGGAATATTTTCAGCCCAGTTTTTATTTTTATGTGCTTATTCAGGAGCATCATCTTTCCTCATTAAAAATAAAATGTTTACATGAGGTTTTGGAATAAAAATTCAGTCAATTAATCATAATTTCAAAAGAAATTGACAGTATTGCAAACCTGATGCATTATAAGTCTCACTTCTAATAGGGAAATGAGGTTTCAGTAAGAACAGAAGCATTGGGGTTTTGTTGTAAAGGGAGCTGCAGCTGAAAGGTTACATGATTAATGTAGTATCATAGATTTTACATAAAAACAAGATATATTACTGTTTGGGGATCAAGCTAACTTTAAGGAAATTTGACTGTCAATATAAAATTTGATAATTGTTTTAAATTTCAATTTGTCTGTAATGTGGTTTTGAGAAGAGATACTACATATTTCCAAATTCAATTCTTTGTCACATTCAAGCTTTACCACATAAACAGGCACTGGTTCCTTCAAAAAAACCCAACATCCCAAATCTTTAATCATTGCAAAAAACACAGTACCTTGACCTTGTATCTTAAAGTTAAATGGAGTGACATTACAAAAATTAAATTACTTCTTCCTCATTTCCATAATATCCTTTAAAACGCCTTGCCTAAGCTGGAGTATATGTTCGATTTCTTTATCTTTCTTGATGACCCTCATGCCTGCAAGTCAGCTCATTTTTCTCTGGTGAAGACTGCACCCTACCAGCGCACGCTCTAAAATTTCCATTAAAATCTAGGGCATCATCACTCATTCTTATCTGCAGCAGGCTGCCGAGCAGTGCGAGACCAGCAACTGCAGGAGAACTCGTCTCAAAGGACAATGGAGTTATACACAGCACCATCCAGAAGGGAAGAGAATTCTACCTGCATAATACCTTATCACTTCCAGCACACTGGGAATCTTAAAATCACCAGGAGTGGTGTAGAATGTTGTCGTAAATTCTCATGCAATGGCAAGTCTTACTTAAACAGCAATTTACCAGTAGGCAATTAGCTTCTCAGAGAACATTTTTATTGCATTCACGTCACAATGAAAAGATCTGTCTCATCAGCTATTGAATATTTGCTGGTTAAAGCATTATTATTCTAAATTAGCATATAACAAGTACCTGAGGGTATTTAAACTTGTCTGTGTGTTTAACCTTCTGGTTTCAAAGTCCCTCTTCTCCAAGCAGATTCTTAAGCAGTTCTCATACCCAAAGTACATGAACACCTTTCTGAAGTGTTTTAAGATAGCTGTGCTCATTCCTCTTCATCTTTTCCACTTTGCAGGGAGAACTCATATATAATTTTTATGCTTGTATGAGCGCACACTCTGTAATGTTGCACATGAACCACAATCTTGCCATGCTATTTTGCTGGATCACAGGTCCACATAACTCTCATCTTCACCTCTCATTCTAGAGCACGATGACCTTTTTTGTATTAGGAGCCCAAACCATTACGTGCCTTGAAGTCAGAGATCAATAACTTGATTTTGCATTCCACGGATATCCTATTTGTACTTGTGTACAGAAGATGGGCTGCAGTGCTCTGGTTGAACTGGCCTGTTGGCTATCACCTCTGGGGCTCAGCAGACAACTCTGTCGTGGTCCAGGCAAAAGAAGAATGCAGAATATCTAACTACAGTCAGGTCAGGATCAGACAGTCATGCAGCAAAATACACCTGAGAGCATTTGCCACTAGCAACGACTGCTAAAAAAGAGGATCTACAGAAACCTGAGACTAGATTGCTGGCTGGACTGATGTGCCCTGGTCATAGTTTTTTTAAAAAAAATTTTGGTAGTTGCCACAAGCTTTTCCTCATTCTGTCCAGTAGACATTGACACCTGAATTTTTCTGGTGTACCACACAAGCAGCTTGAACTCTTTTTGTACTCATAGGCTTTTGTGCCAGGATGGCCCAAACACACTAATGTATATTAAAAAAATATATTTCAGTTAGGTGCTTGTTTGTTGAAGCAGATGAATGTATGGATTCACTGAGGATACAATAATACATGAATGACTCCTTATTCAAAGAATTCAGTAGAGAAAGTTTATCCTATTTTTTAGAAGTTTTTGGTCCCCTTTGGTCATAAATACCTGCACAAATGTTTAGCAAAGGAAGCAGTAAGTCATGGTCAGCTTTGTTATATACTCAAAAAGACAGATGGATAGAAGAGCTGATGTTTTTCCTTCACATACTAAATTAAAAATACAGCTAAAATACTGACTGGAATTGATGTCTATCATTAATCTAGACATACTATATTTGTAAGTGGCCAAATAATCTTAACAGCAGGCTTGAGTTAATTCGGACACTTCACAATGGACAATAACTAGGTTGGACATAAGCAAGGCAGCTTAAGTGATAAATAAATGATGAATTGCAAACCAAGGTTTCATTGACTTGCATAAAAATAGATCATAGAGAATAAAATCTGTTTGCACTAAGAAGGCTAACAGCACTTTTAAAGAGAAATAATATCATTGAGCTTAGAATCCTTCAGTGATTCCAAGACAACATGTTAACATTCTGAAGCAGGTAAAGAAAGAATTAAGTTCTCTAATGACTGAAACATAGCATAGACAGAAACCAGGCAAAATGAATCCAGTTTTGCTAGGATTGTGCCTGCAGCATGGCTTTCTCCTTCGGGCAACAGGAGAAAATTGGTGGTGATGCTCTACCAATTTTCATCAGGCTTCCCTAATACTATCACAGTACAGATGCCTTATGAAGCATATATGAGTCAAACATTGTCCATATGGTAACAAGATAATAATTGGCTTATTGTTTTAGTACACAGGTTACAGGTGAAGTAAACAAATTTACAAATTGAAATGCACAATAGCAAGGTTACATGGTTTCAACTGCCATCAACAGAATAATCTTGTCAATACCAAACTTTTTCTTGGAGCTGATTTCCAAAGTCATCATTGAGTAAGATGAAAAGCAAATTGATTTTTATATTGAGAGACTAACCCTACTATTATAATTTCAACCCCACTACCCTGATCTTTCTGCATGGGAGGAGGATGATATGTACTCTAAAGAAAATGATTTGGCCTTAAAAAGCCTAGAAATAAATATTTGGTTGCAGAAATTTAGTGAGTACATATATTGTCATGTAACCAAAAGTGGCACAATGAAACAAACCATCTTTAAATGGCATCCAGAAGATATTTGTGATTTGATTTATTCTGGTATTGTAGGCTGATACAGTACTACAGGACAGTTTTAGTCAGTATAATTGTACCCAAGTACAACAGATTCACTGCATAAAAATGCCCTGTCCCAAAATAGTTTCATGTGTTCTATACTGAATTTTAGCGTGCCTTACTTAGCCATAATCCTACATCTGAATCCTACAGCTGGAAGATCAAGTAACATAAACAAAACATCTATTGTTAGGAGTACAATGCAAGCTATTGACAAAATGCTATACATCCATTTATCTTTTTCAGAACTATAATAAACATCCAGTTGACTACCTTGGAAATGCTTTGAGAACAGGAGAGGGCTGTAATATTTTGAACCTGTGAATGAACACAAAAGTAAGAAGAGCAATTGCTGCAGCTAAGAAAACTTAAGTGCTTCCTTCCGAAACTTAGGTTGAAGCAGCCAGTAGTATTAACAAGCCTAGATGAAACAGCATTTTAATGCTTAAAAATCAAATAAGAGTCTTTAAATTCACACAAGGTAATATCCTCTACTGTCAATAACTCTTTTTGTTTCCCTGTGTATCTCCTCTCTGGAATATGTGTGTAGCTTATTTTAATTACTTGGGACTTGAAATATATTTTCCAATATCTGCTGAGAAGCAAGCATGGTTTTCATGATATGCAGTTTAGCATTATACAAATACCAAAATATTATCATTATTTAGCTACTTAGTGACGTGTATGTTTTGAAATAACACAAGTTACATAGCCTATATTAAACTTCTTATATTTAAAGCATCATGTGACAGCAGGACCCTTGAATTGGGGACAGAAGTGGCTGAATTTGCTTTAAAATCTCAGTGGTAGAGTTTTGTACTTTTCAGAGGTTTAAATAATTGTTAGACTGGAGACTTAACACTCTTTTGTAACCCATCATTATGTTGCTACTACCTGTTCCAGTTATTACCCAGAATTAATTGGATTGGAATAAATTTAACAATTCCACATGGTGCTTCTAATCCTTGGTGAAATCTAAATGTTAATTAATTTAAAAGAAATTAAGTAGTCCACTCAGATTTTCAAACTTCTACAAAGTACTACGTGAACTGATATTGTAATTCACTTTAAGTAACTAATCTTCCATTCTTGCCCTGTCTACATAACACTAAAACATTTTGAAGACCCCTCGGTGATGAATCAAGAATAGTTTACAAAAATACATGTTAGGACATGATTATATTTTTTAATTAGGCCCAGAAGAAACAGGTCTTTTCTTCTCAAAAGGCTATGCATCTTAATTTAAACTGGCTTACAAACTACTCTGGTTATTAAATGCAAAATATCTTCCCTGGGACAGCAGCAATTGAGTCCACCAATGACAAGTCCAGCTGGCAAGAGGGCACTGCTGGGCAGCAGCTGTCCCACCAGGTGCCCAGTGAGATGTGTCCTACCCCGAGATCCATCCAGCCTCAGGAAGGATGCAGAGTCCACAAACAAATCTTTGCAAAACCTTTCTTCCTCTGTGGCTCCTCCCTGATAATTAGCAAGAGGAAGCAGTGATTGGGAGTTCAGTGAGACAAGCAAAGACCCTGTGTTAACCATTCAGCTCAGCTGAAGCACCTCAGCCAAAATTATTTGGGACTAGGTAAGTAAAACTTTGGGGCAGTGAAGTCCATGGCAGCATTGCCATCCTCTTCATTCATTTCTCAGTAGCACCATAGACATCAATCCATCAGAAGGTGGCATTTTCCCTTCCACTGTAACAATCAGATACAGAAATGCTTATGGTTTAATTTACAAATAATAAGAACCTTATAAAAGACTTCAAAAGTTTCAAGTAAGTATTGTGTATGAGCTTTTGCTTCACTTAATGATTACCAATTCTTTGTCCCCATATCAGATATTACCCTGGTTCAAGCAGAAAATTAACATGTCTAAACTACTTTTAAACACCAGATTTGAACTTCTTTCTCAAATAATTATCACAGTACTTTTAAGATGCAGATTTAGCAAAAATAAACACAAAATGCAAATTGTATAAATTGTCACTTTGAGGGTGTCACACAAGTTATTTGGAAGTAGATTTTGAAGCTGACATACTCTAATCAAAGGGCCAGAGTGACTGCAGTGAAAGTCCAAAATAACTATGACATATTTGAAAATAGAATTAGTGATTGGATTACATTTTCCTTATTTTTTCCTCTAAATTTTATGGTACTTCTATAATTCATAGTTTTGGTGATGAGCTTTAAAAAAAATTTCCCTACACTTCATTGAAAGAAGCAGATGAAAAAAACTTTACTTTTGTAAACAGACTTTTGCAGGCACTGAAGTGCATGAAGAATAACATCCCTCCATTTAACTTCTTACAGAATTCTCATACTCAAGATGGTATAAGATATTTCTTAGAAATAAAGACTTACACCCCTAAATTAAATTAAATAAGCCACCACACCATCTTTTAGAAAAGCTTGAACTTGAACTACTGGGGTTTTGAACCTAGAAAAAATAATTAGTGTTTCCTAATGTTACAGTAATGTCAAAATTTGAGTAATATACTTTATTAGTAAAGAGCAGCACCTGGAAAAGCTAGGTCCATATTAAAGTTTGGGAGGGTTGGGAATGGTTGGATGATTAAAGTACTAGTAAATATTGAAGAAAATATTTCTTTCACCATTATCCATCATTGATCAAGTTTGTTTTCTTTAATTTTCTACTTTTTAGTCCCCTGCTAGAACTCATTTAAGAGGGAAATGTTTTGGTACTTTTTGGAAGAAATGGAGATGGTGGAAAAGAATAAACTAGCCCTCAGGGAAGGAGAATGGAGAAAGTGAGCTTCATTCAGCTGCTTTAATGTCTGCGTTAACAGACAATAAAAAGACCTTTTTTTTAAAAAAAAAAGCCTTGAATTTAGATCTTAGTGGATGGAATTACAATGAACTTAATGGTTCTCTTACCTGAACACCAGAGCTAATGTTACTCCTTAAAATGAGAACCCATCCCTGCTTTTCTTATCACTATTTCCACAAACACATTAGTTCAGACTGTAAAATATATCTTTCTAAAGTAATCGCCATGACATACAACAGTGTAAATCTTTGTGTCTGTGGCAATTTTAATAGTTTATTCCCTTTTTATTTTTCAGATGATCTTGTCTATGGGTATTCAGTTGTTTAATATCTTAAATCCCCATCTCAATTACGATTCTAAGGCATTGTATGCAATTTGGTATGTTTTTTAAGAAGTCAGTGCAACTTAATCAGGGAGACTCCTCCTGAATGCTTACAAAATGAATAGAGACACATGCAGGTGACACCACAGCAGGCAATGACTGCAGCAAGGAATTGAAACACTTTAATACTTGCACCCTGAGCTGTGTCAGGCAGTGCAGGGAGGTGATCCCCTCTCTGATCAGATCTGGTGAGACACATCTGGGATGATGGGTATTTGTCTTAAGCATTCTCAACTTCTTTTCTCTCTATTTGGAATCCTCTTAAAATTGGTAATAAGTATAGGCCAAAAACTCTTAGGAATAACATTATGCTTATTTGTTATTAAGAAATTAATTTCTACTGGGTGAAAAGAGCTGTTTAATTTCCCATGGCCCAAAAGAATGGTCCTTTCTTTATCACAATAATGTCATAGATGACTTCACAAGTTTTTCTTTTCTTTTCCAAATATATCTTGACTAAAAGCAGTGAAGTTCACCAATCCAAGTAGATTTACCTTTTTAAAAAATGTAACATGATAAAACATTAGGAAAGTTGATATCCTATATTGTTACTGCACAAAAGAATTAAACTCAAGGTCTGTTATCAACTACAGGCATCCAGCACCATTCAAAATCGGTGAAAAAGGCACAAAGCAAGGTGTAACCAAGAAGATCTACCAGGTACAGACCTGTTACTTTCACTGAACACTATATTAGACAGTTACTGAGAGTTTACATCGGTGATCTGACTTTAGAAATAAATGGCTTCATTTCAGTTGTTGCCTTGAATCCTTTATTCAGGACATCCATTAGGTAAAGTTTCAGAAAAAAAGTCTACTGAAATGGAAGTGTGGATTCCTGGATTCAGAGCAGGAGGACATCCAGTTTAGTTCCTTCCCTGGCAGAAGGGGATAATAGCACAGGATAACACCTCCTTGCTGACAGGAAGAACTGACAGCACAATTTTCTGACAGCGGCAGCAACAACAGTAGAAAAAAAGAAACTTTTCTTCTTCAGCTCAGCTCACATAAACCACTCAGTTTCCTTTCTGCCTCCCTTCTCAGCAGAAAAGAACAAACAAATCAGGGTTAAATCCTGCTGAGGCCAGATGGACATTGTGGGTTTTCTACTGGAGAAAGCAAACACTGTGATTCTCCCTGGATCATCAGACAATGAATAATCTCAATTCCTTCTCTCCATAGAAAGCAAACAAGAAACAAGCCAACCCAAAACCCTACTGTTGCCTTGGTACCTTAACACTGACAAGCTATAAATTTCACATGCCACAGAAAGCAAGATTTTCCTCATAGCTAGAAGCTGTGAGAACAAAGTCCACTGAGGGAATTCAGAAGGAAATACTAATGATTATTTCAGTTTTTCTTGAAAAACAGTTGACTGCAACAGCCTGAAACAGCTTCTGGGGTGAAATCTCACATGTACCTCCCCCCAAAAATTGTCACATCAAGCAGTTGATGTGGATGAATCAGTAGAACATGAAAAGGAAATTTCATGCATATCTACTCTTCTGCCACAATACTAGGGAGTCCTTACTCTTGCTCTTGTAAAAGGATTTATTTTCTTATGCCACTGGAAAGTACTTGAGGATTCTCCTAGAAACATAAATTTATACATCCCTTGAAGAAGTGTGTACCAAGCTCAATTGCTTATTCTCATGTTGTGATAAACAATAACTTAAAAAAAATAATACAACAGTTTTAGCTCTTTCTAAAAACAGTTTATATCAGTGAACAGCTTAATTATTATAAACTAGCAGAGTAGAAAATATGTTTCAAGAAAAACTAAGTGCAGACTTGGTGGTAAAACAGACAAAACAAGAATGTAAGTAAGCAATTATTTGGACTAAACAACTACAATCCATTAAATTGTACTTTAAAAATTAATTAATAAATATAGAAATTAAAATTAATGAATCCTCACATTAACTGATCAAGAGCATTGCGGCTGTAGCCTTTACAGTGCCCAGAAGAGGTGTGATCATGAGACTATATCAATAAAGGAAATGGATGGTACCAAATAAATCAGATGAATGCATATGGAACAGAATGTGAAATTGTTTGAGCTTTAAGGGTTTACAGTGATGACAGGTCAAGAGTTACAGCTGCAATGCCTCTGCATGAAAGCAGTGCTGACCAGAGAATGGCAACATGGGCAAGAAACAGAACATATTCAAATCACAAAAGCAAGGCCAAGAAGAAGCAACTACTTGTTTCAGCAGACCATTTCTTAATTAATTACTGTGCTAAAAAACCACTACACTCTATTAGTCCGATTCAAAGTATACTTCAAAAGCTAAAGCAAGAGACAGTTTTTAATAACCAGGGAGAAAAAAAAAACTTTTGACAAATTAACTACTTAACTGGAATCTAGAGAACACGAGTTGCCAAACAAGAAGTTATGAGAAAAGTCTGAATTTCTGGAAAGATTGTAATATTGCCCATGTTATCAAGAACTAAACCATCCTTTTGACCTCTATTCTGGTTGAACTAAATCAGACTTGAAAAGAGTATTTCAGTTATTTAAACATCACTTTATTCACCTTTTTTCTTTTTTCTTTTTTTTAAGCAAACCTATCTCCATCTCCTTTGACCTCTTAGCTTAAAGTTACTGTAAAAACAACAGAGATAACTACCAGGCTAATCTACCTTTATCCCTCCATAAGGGATGGATCTTTATCCTCCCATAAGGCAAAATTGCTCTGTATGTCTACAACATTTGCCACACAAAAAGAGACCTTAAGCATAATCTGTTAGGGGGGAAAGCCCCAGGAGAATATTGAATTTAGGTATTTAATGATATATTTAATTTTGAATTTTAATTTAGGTATTTAATGATATATTTAATTTTGAATTTTAATGCAACAGAAGGTTAATAAATAAAACATTAATATTGTTCTACAATCTTTTCCATCACTCTGAAACAAAACGGTGTTAAATTAATATGGTCTTGTATTTTACTTTTTATGAAATTTTATTACTCAAAGATAAAACTATTTCCAAAAGCATCTGGGCTACTCAGCTTGCTAAATAATTGAGTCTAGCTTTGCCACTTCTCCTCAGCCTGTAGTGCATGTGCTTTACAGAAAGAGAGATCCAAGGACAGAGACAATATGAGGAAGCTTTTTACTCTCAAGCACAAAATAAGAGAATAAAAGCAAGGAAAAATAGTACAGATCCAGCAAAGAGATTTGTCAAATAGCATGTGAAAAACTGGCTTGATTAGAAGAGGAAAAGACACTGCCTGTAAGCAGCAGCACCTCAGTTTTTACTCAATTGTTGTCTTTCATTCCATGAGCAACCTCACTGATAACTGTCAAATCAGGAATCCATCTCACCTAGAAACCATAAACTCAGAGAATCTCAAAGCAATTAAAAATATTTCAGAAATTGTTTTGAAAACACAGTAGCACAATTGTAGCCAGACATATCCTTCTTCTTAAAATATGTTAAAATATCTGGAGTTAAAAATTGAAAAGCTCACCCCTAGCTTTCTTCAGAAGTGTGCATCTTCCAAGACCAATTAATCCCTAAGACAACGTATTTTCTACTAATTATATCCTCCTCAGTCAAGTTTCTTTTATTCTGAACTTAGCAATGACTAAATACATTTAGAGAGCAAAATAATGGCTTTACAAATATATTAGACAACTATCAGCCCATTAGCATGTCAGTTAGGTACTATGGATTTGGTAACTGCAGTTTAAGAAGACCAGTAGCCTATTGTTATGATTTTCAAGCAGATCCATCTGTTGTTAATATCTTTAACTGAATTTCATCCAGATATTGCATCAGATATCATTTTTATATAATGGCAGGATTTAAGTCAGTGTAAATTTGAATTATTGGCCAGAATATGATATCAAAATTCCAATTAGTAATTGAAAGAAATATAAAAATTTAAATAAGAGCGTTTCCCTTTCTATAAGGTTGCAACTTTTACTCTGTATTTTTTATGCTCAACTCCTAGTACTTTTAGTTTTATAACCATCTAATTTTATTATTAGGAAATGTATGCTACAGAAATTTGCCTGTTGTTAGTATATGTTTATACATGCAGTTGCAAGGCATAGAATTTGAAACCTAATTATTTGTAAGATTCTTGAACAAACAATTGGAAAAAATCTAAATTTAAACAAACAAAACCCAAAACCTACAAAAAACTTTTGATGAGAGAGACTATTAAAGAATCCAGTCTATGGAAAAAAGCTACTCTTTTGGGGAACAGACTTACAAACCTTAGAAGTATTTGTTTAGTATTCCAATATACAAGGTATTAAGCCTTTCTCCCCAAAAGTTTGATTTCATGATTCTTGAAGAAAGAGCTCTTTGGTCAAAAAACGAAGATTATATTCAGTTCAGTGGTCTTTAGGTAAGTGGATTTGCCTGCTCATAACAAATTCCCTGCAGATGTTTGATGCTATTTTCAATATATTCTGGAACTTGTATTTTCTGTAGTCTAGCTAAAACAAGCATTTAAAAATAACTAAAACCCCTATATTTTACAAATTAAATATATTTATATATATATATATATATAAAATTACTACTACACATATATATAATAAAAAATACTGATTCACCTTAAACATCTGTGTCTCCTCACCTCAAATACGCAGAATCACAGAATATGTTGAGTTGGAGGGCACCTATCAGGAACGTTGACACAAAATCCCACATCTGAGCAGGACACCCCAAAAAACACATCATGTGCCCAGGAGCATTGTCCAAATGCTTCCGTGAGCTCTGTCAGGCTTGGCACTGTGACCACTGCCCTGGGGAGCCTATTCTGTGACCAAACACCCTCTGGGGGAAGAACCTTTTCCTGATATACAGCCTAAACATCCCCTGAGTCAGTTTTGTGCTATTTGAATCCTGTCAAAGGTCCTGAGAGCGAAGAGATCAGTACTTGCCCCTTCACTTTCCCCCATGAGGATGTTGAAGATCTGTCACTGTCACCAGAGCGATCAGTGTCTGCCCCTCCTCCTCCCCTCACAAGGAAGTTGTAACTGCAATGAGATCTCCCCTCTGTTTCCCATTCTCCAGGCAGAACAGATCCGGTGACCTCAGCCACCCTGCACACAGCTTCCCTTCAGGAACCTTCACCATCATCCTCACTGCCCTCCTCTGGAAGCTCTCTTTGAGTTTAATGTCTTTTAGATACTGTGGTGCCCAAAACTGCCCCAGCACTCAAGGTGAGGCCAATGCAGCTCAGAGCAAGCAGAGCAGGACAATCCCTTCCCTTGGCCATCTGGCACTGCCGTGTCCAATGCCCCCTGGGACACAGTTGGCCCTCCTGTCTGCCAGAGCACTGCTGGCTCATGTTCAACTTCCCATCAACAAGCACCTCCAGGCCCCTTTCCACAGTGCTGCTCTCCAGCCTTTCACTCCCCAGTCTATATTCACAACCATGGTTGCAATAGGTAAGATAAAGACTGTCTGGAAAATTTCCTAATGTTGTGCAGGCAAAAGACATTCGAGTTAAGTTCTTCTCTACACAAGGAATTGCAACACTATAGGAAAAACAAAATAGCTTTAGAAAGTGATTTAGCTAAATCAATGCAAGTTCCTCTGTGGTTAATGCTTTATGTTTACTTTTTCTAAATTGTTGTAAGACACTCTTCTCCAAACGTAGACTGTCTCCACAAGAGGGCTGATCAAATTTATCTAAGTTCATTCAATTTTCTTGTGTACACAGGTTTAATGGATTCCAGCGTCACTGGCAGTGTAATGAGGGAACAGCATCACTAAAGAAAAAGAACCTGCTCTACAAACCCGCAATGAAATGTCAATATTGTTCTCCTTGATGGCTGTAACCATGTTTTCATATCTGGACAACTAGGGACCCATTTAAATTAAAGATCATGTTAAAATGCTCCTAAATGCAAAGACATTGTAATCACAAGAAATATTGCTGGTACCTGGATCTCCTGGGGAGTCAAATGCCCCAGCAACGGGCAGTAAACTTGAGTAGTGTAAAATGTCAAGGGAGGGATTGCATGGAAATATTAAGACTCTTGCTGCCCTGGCAGGGCTTGACTTTTTTTTTTTATTGTGCATACTTAAGATTATAAAATACAGAGAAAAGAGGTTCTGAGAGAAAGAAATCTTAACAGAGTTTCTTTTAGAGGCATTAGTCCCCAGGAAGGCAACGTTACAGTCAAGACAAGATTGTTAATATTGTATTTGCAGACAGAATTGAAACTGCAACCACTAAATAAATGGCATTAGTTAAGCAACAGCATTATAACCTGCTGGAAACTGGAACAGTTCTATTAGGAGAATAAGTAATCTGTAGTTCAATTTTACTTGTCATTTTAGTTTTCTTTATTAAATGTAGGATATGGTAATATCTGAACATATATATGATCAATTAATTATAGAGATTTGGGCTAATCTTCTGAATCCTTTTTATGCTTATCATCTATTCAACCATAGTCTCAAGTAGTGTAAACAAATTTTATGCTAAGACTTTTAACAATTATCCATTTTTACCAGGATTTAATTTTCTGCAATATTTGTTGAGTGTATTGGTAAAGCAGTAGTTTTCAGCTGTTAGTGTTTCCCAAATCACATTTTTCTCCAGGAGATTATTGGATGTATGAGAAAGCAACTAAAAGAATGTCAGCCTCTAGAAGAGTGATTACTTTCAAACTAGTTATTTAAAAATTATTTTACTTTTAATAGAGTTTTGGGGAATTTTTGGTCAGTGTTATGCAGAATTAGAAGTGGAACCAGCTTATCCTTACACAAAATGATGTCAGACGAGCAACACAGCACTGGCCACACCACAATAGCCACTCTACTCCAGATTTGCTTTCATAGAATCATTAAGGCTGGAAAAGACCTCGATGACCATCAAGTCCTCCCTTTGACTGAACATCACCTTCTCAACTAAATCATAGCATGAAGTGGTACATCAAGTCATTTCTTGAATATTTCCAGGGAGGCAAACTCCACCGCCTCCCTGGGCAGCCCTTTTCAATGCCTGAACACCCTTCCAGCAGAGAAATGAATTATTTGACTCAATCCATTGTCATCTCTGAATGCTCTTAGTGAGCTGTAGGAAGTGGCAGATGTTGATGTGCAAAGTGGAAGGCAGGTCAAATAAAAGGATGAAAATAAAAAGGATGCTGGAAAAGTACCTGATTTTTCTTCTACATGTTGTTGGTTCTTTTGCCAAGGACAACAAAAAGTACCAATGTCTTCCCAACAAGCAGTTAGCTAATTGGCATTTGTTGGTACAGTTGATAACTCTTTCAGAAAGCAAAGAGTTCAATTTCAGTATCTGAAAAGATGAAGCCTTTGTATTGAACATAAAGAGGCAGAATCTTTCAGTTAACTTAGATTATACTACATATTTGTGTGTTACCTTGGAAGAATGGAACAAAAGCTACTTGAATATGTCCCCACTAGAGACACAGTATTCAATCTTTTACCTTGGCAGCTACATCTTCATCATGCATTTATTTATGCACAAGGGCAGCAGCAGGACAGATCTTGGTACATTCTTATTAAAAACCTAGGATGAACTTTCTTGCAGATTTCCAAGACAGCAGTTTTGAAACAATATTATTCTTTCTTTTGAGATGACACGCTTTCTGGCATCTAGTGCTCAAATTTTTCTCTTTGTTGCAGCATACATATTTAAATTTTTAAAAAGAAAATCTTTCAGCAACTGCAGTGAAGCATAGCCTTCATACTATAGAGTTTCTGAAGTTTTGTTGCTTATATTTATTTCAAAAAAATACATCTCAGAGCTACCAAAGTGGAATGTAAAATAAAATTATTCCAGAAATAGATCATTCAGATATCTAAGTACCTTGCCTGATTTTGTGGTTTTTCCTACACACAGCGCTGCTAGCACGCTTCACCTTGGTCACAGGTCCTTCCACACTCAATCAATTTTCTGGCTTCTGCACTTATAAGATAAAAAAGAAAGGCCATGGGAAGACATTATGATGTTATACCTTATGTTGATAACACACAGTTCAGTTCCCCGCTGCTGTCTCTGGAATGAGGTTCCTGTAGCAGAAAAGGAGGGCTGGTAGAGCATCTCTGCACCCTCCCCACTCTTTCATGTTCCAGACAGCTACATTGCTAGAGAACACCTTGAAATTTGGCTTGGAGGAGAAATTCAAGCACAGTAAACTTCAGTACACCAAAGATTCAATTCTGCCACAGTCACTTAGAAATGGAGGCAGATCTACCTCATTTTTTTCATGAATGAATCCTTTATACTCATCAACTAATATGTCATCAGTAGAGGTGCAAAGGTATTTTTTTTAAAGAAAATTATACAGAAACAGAGTCTGGCAATTCTGTCTGAAGTTGGTCTATAATATATTGTATATTTTCCTTTAGTGGAATGCAAGCATGTATTTATTAATAGATTTTATCATTAGGAACTATGTTAGATTAGATGAAAAGCAATTGTAAATAAGGAAGTCATCCCTTAAGACCAGTTGTTCAGCTAGAAGCATTAAGAATGAGAAAAAAAATACCTTAGTACTTACTCTTCCTCAGCTGTAGTATACAACTGTGCAACAACAAAAATAAAGTTCACTATTTCTCCAGTAAATAATATTCCCATGAAAGATAAGCTCAAAGGACTAGGTTAGAAATCCTGCCTCTGACATTTAACAGTTCTGTTGTATCAAACAAACATGGTTTCAGTTTCTTTGTAAAGCAGCAATGCTAATACTTTTCTACTTTTCCCAGTGGTACTGGGAGGATAAATGTATTGTCATAAAGGTCTTTGAAAAGGAAAAGATGTAAGCGTTTTTATTGATGTTCTACTTCCCAATCCACTAAAGTATATTAACAATAATTTCACTATTGTCAAGTGCAACCTCTACCAATACATATTTCTCAATTTTCCAGTCCTTCTCCCTACAAATTGAAAAGAGAGAACAGCTCAGCAAGTATATTCTCTAGTCAACACCGTTTGTACACAAAGGATAAAATCTGTTGCTGAACATGACCAAAATAATTTTTGCTAACTACAGCTGATCCAGTTTGCCTTACTGCTTTACTCTTGCAAAAATACCTGAATGACTTGGAGATTTGATCACCAATCAAATTGGTTATGGCTGAATATGAAAAACAAAGACATGATTGACAACAGCCAACATGGCAAATCATACCTAACAAATTTGGTGACCTTCTATGATGGGGCTACAGCTTTGATAGGGACAAAGCAACTGACCTCATCTTCCTGGACATATATACAGCATTTGACACTATCCTGCATGAGCATCCCTGCCTCCAGATTGGAGGTGGATGATTTGATGAATGCACCACTCAGTTGCTGGAAGGCCAGACTCCAAGACTTGTGGTCAATGGCTCATTGCCCATGTGGAGAGCAGTGATGAGTGGGGTCCCTAAGGTGTAGCCGATACTGTTCCAAATCTTTGTCAGTGACATGAACAGTGGGATCAAATGCACCCTAAGCTGACAACATCAAGCTGTGTGGTGCAGTCAGCATGCTGGAGGGAAGGAATGTCATCCAGGGAGACCTGGACAAGCTTGGAAGGTGGGCCAATGCAAACCTTCTCAAGTTGAGTAAAACAAAGAGGAAGGTCCTATATCTGGGTCACAGAAACCTCAGATACATCTACAGGATGCAGAGACAAGTGATTGTGAGAAGCCCTGAGGAGAAAGACTTGGGAGTAATGGTTGATGAAAAACTCCACATGAGAGGGCAATGTGTGCTCACAGCCCAAACATGTCCTGGGCTGCATCCAGAGGAATGTGGCTGGTAGGTTGAAGGAGGTGATTCTTCCTCTCTCCTCTGCTGTTGTGAGATCCCAACTTGAGTACTGTGTACAGCTCTGGTGTCCCCAACATAAGGACATGGAACATTTGGAGCAAGTCCAGAGGAAGCCACGAAGTTGAGGAGAGGACTGAAGACAAGCTGAGCAAGTTGGGGCTGTTCAGGCTGGAGAAGAGAAGGTTGCATGGAGGTCTCACGGCAACCTTCCAGTAACTGAAGGGAAACTACAGGGAAGCTGGAAAGGGACCTTTGTTCAGGAACTGCAGTGATAGGACAAGGAATAGGGGGGGTAAAACTGAAAAAGGGGAAATTTTGGGTAGCTGTTAAGCAGAAATTCTTTACTGTGAGGATGGTGAGGCACTGGAATGGGTTGCCCAGAGAACTTGTGGATGCCCCAGCCCTGGAAGTGTTCAGAGCCAGGTTGGAGAAAGCCTTGAGCAATCTGGTTAGTGGAAAGTGTCCCAGCCCATGGCAGTGGGGCTGGAATGAGATGATCTTCCAGGTCACTTCCAACTCTTAGCATTCTATGATTCTGTGTTAATAGACAGATTAAAATAGTAGTATTAAAAAACAATAGCTTCAAAAAAGAAACAATCTTTCTATTGTGTTGTTCTCTTTCCTTATTCTACAGAGGAGGGAACCAATTCAGTGTCAGAATGATCATCCAGGACTGAAAACATTTTTTCCACTTAAACTAGACAGGAATTACACGGGCCAGTTTCAGGGTCAATAGGGCATATCTGTACTTGAAAGTATGAAGAGCTCAGTAGCTACATAACAGTACAAAATGTACAATACTCAGTTAGAGAAGGGGAGGGAAGAAGGGACTAGGGAACACAACCCTAAACCTAGTCTAATCCAGCTATTCCTTTGCTTCCCTTCTGGAGGGAAAATATTTTATATATTTCATAAAGATCCTCTCTCAGTGAATCCCAGTTTGATTTTGCACAGGGTGGAGGATACCTTTTAGGTCCTCTGTGAAATGACTATGTAAGTTTTTCTCTACAGTATCCAGTGAACACAATGGATTATTACCAAATATGGGGTTTTTTTCTTTACAAAAAGTGTCCTCATTTTCCTGTACGCATGTTTCACTAGTATATAATAAACAAACAGAGGAACATGACATAAATTAATGCCTGCAGTGCAAGGCATGAAATGCAAAAATAGTTGCTTGGCAACCAGCATGAGAAATAAGAGGTTATGCCTGTACAAACAGCCAAGTGAGTGTCACAAGTACCATTTCTGACTGCTGTGAAGAGGATGAGTAGGAGAGAGGATGTATGAGGGGGGATTGTTTTAATGAAATTTGACTTTGTAGTTTATCCACAATCATGCTTGTGCAATAGCACAAAGATGTAATTCAAATTGCTTTCCTTCTACATCATATCTTTGTCTTTATAAGTGAAGTTTTATTTTTAAAAAGCTATGGTTTTTCATAACACTTAAAAATGTCTAAAGAAGTGTAAATGAATGCTGATTTCCATATATACTTTCCTTCTTAATGAATTGGACCTTTGCAACTTCTTTTCCAAGAAGCAATGGATCTATCTATAAGCATTCTGGCACCCTGGAACAATTCATAAATCTAATGTAACTGTAAATATATTCATCAATAAGCACTTACTTTTCAGTAATAATATACATACATTGTTCATCCACACAAATGATACCAGACTGACCATTTGGAACAATGGCTAAAAAAATTCACAGGCCTTCTCTTCACCATATTTGATTCAGTAACTTTATTTCTACATACAAACTAACAAAGTACCACCTCTGGCCCAGAAACCCTTGTAGTGTAAATTGTTAGAGGTGAGAAAGATAATTCTAAGGAATTAGAATTATATGCTTACGTTACTATTATACTTCTATTTTAGCATCTATCGTTGTCCACTGGTGGATGTTAAGACTTGACTGACCTGTGGACTGATCTATGTGATCATTCTAACAATCAAATTATAAATTTTAAAAATGTGAGAGACATCAGACTGAGCCACATCCAACAGGAACGTGCTCTTCATCCCAGACAAGATGATATGAACATCTTACAGGAGAACTTAGCCTGCCTGTTGTATTATTTCCTATATTGTGTCCCTGGATCCATTTGCCCAACTGGACTTGCAACTACATCATGTTGTACAGAACACCATGTGTTAATACTGACATGCAGGTGTCTGTTAATGTGATCAGCAGTAAACTGAATTGATTCACCTCCTTTCAGTGCACTAACAATCCCTACAACCACTGCACTCTTTTTCATTGTCTATTGATGTAGCTGTTCATGACCTTATTTTAACCCTACAGGTAGCCACAAATGGCAAATGAGACTAAAGCTATAGTGAAAACCAGGGTGGTTGAAGCAGTTGCCTTAGCATATTAAAAAATCATTTTGTTCTTGTTGATTATATCAGGACAGACCTCCAAATGATAGAGCATTATCAAACCTGGACAGACATGGAAGAAGATAAGTATCACTGGAAGGGGAATTACTTTAATTCCTTGTGAAGATTAAAAAAAGAAACCACAATACTAAAAAAACCTCACCAATCAGTCAAAACTCAACAGAATCCCAACCAAAACCAAGACACAGTGCTATGTGTGGATTCAGTAGTTTTTGATTTATGATCTGAGATGGTTTCAAACTACTGATGGAGAATAAAAAGATCAAAGAATGTATTTTTACTCTATGCAATCAATATTACTCTAATGCAAACTTCAGTAGGCTACAATCTCCTTTTGAAGACTAAGACATCTAACTTGCAAATTTCGTGAGAATGTGTGGGATCAAGAAAGGAGAATTAATGCTCATATATTCTTCTATTTTATTCCTCCTGCCCCTGCAGAATTCTGGAGAGTTATTTCTCTCATCAAATACTAAAGTAATGCTCTACAACTGGTTATTCACCTAACTTTCATAGTTCTGCATTTTTGTTAACTAATTAATATTATTCCAGGTTTAATATGCAGGACTTACGTCAACCTGTCTAACACCATCAGTATTACTCTTAATACAGTGACTAACATATTCAAATTGCTTATTTATGCTATATCAAATACAATTATAAAAGATTCAATTTAGTTTCAAGCCCTGTTTTTCAATAAATCAATAATATGACATGAAATTCCAACCTTCTTTTAAATTAAAAATGTATCATAATTACTGGGGTGGTCTCAGTGTCCACAAATTGCCAAGAAAAAAAACTTCATTTTGTGCACCACAAAACTTAACAGCTTGAGAAGGTATAACATTTGAAGAATGAGAGACTAGAAGATTTCCACTCCATTTGTTTTTCAGTCTATGCAAATGCAAGGTAAACTTAGACAGTATTCATCCTAAACCACTCTTGACTACACAATGAGCAAGTATTTCAGCTTCATTCAGTTGCTTCCCCGGGCTCAAACACACGGCGTTCTCAGAGCTACCACAGGCAACCGGTCAGAGGGTTAATGAGACTGAAATTTAAACAAGGGGTGGGGCACACACCTCCGAAGTCACTTCCTAAAGAGAACAATGGCAAATGGTATCAACATGTTTTGAAATAGACAGAAAGATCCCTTTCTTTAGCTATTCCTCAAATTCTGTTCAGCTCAGCACGTCAATAGGTTTTTTACCACAAATATATGCTAATCAAGCTTATAGATTAGATCTTATCCTTAGGAAAGAGGTCTGAGTTTAAACTTTCTCTGTTTTTAATTTCTTCAGAAACTCTCCAGCAAAACAGGCTGAACAGAAAAAAATATTTGTATTTTCTGAGGTATTATTATTTATAACACTTACAATAAAATAAAATCTTATTAGGAATTTTTTTCATTAAAGCTCTACTTGGCCAAATCTTATTTACATTTATTTCACACTAAATGCAAGAGCTTAGTTAGCTAGGGGCTTATTTTATACTTATGAGGTATCAGAATCAGCCTTAGCAACACAAGAGAGTGAAACATAAGAGATGTGTCAGCAACAGGTTACACCATCCATGTTACTCAGCAAGAAATCTCCATCCTAAAAATGGGAGCCTCCAGTGGTTGTTCCAGAGGTGCTGGACAACACAGGTATGATGGAATAGACTCCAGACACTCATACCTTGCTGAAATTTTCCAAACAAGCTTCCTTGTAAATGTAAAATGCTGCTGAGTCACTTGAACAACCCAGCGAAAATTCCAGTTCTGAGCACCACAGAGGATCAAGTCCCAGCAATCTACATGAGATAATAGGCTTAATCATGAACACCATTCTGTTTCTAAGGCATTTGTCCTGATAGAAATTTAACCCAAGCCATTTTACTTATGTTTTCAGTTGAAAAGTAATACAGCATTTCAAAGAAAATAAAATCTGAATATAAAACAACAAATCATCTTTCGTCTCTAAACTTCATATAATAGCATCAACTTCAAAATATGCCTTCCAGTTGCTATACATGCATGAATCAATCTTTTTGTATAAACAGTTTCCTAATAAGATCAGTAATTAAATTACAAGAAAGTTATCAGGGAAAGCACTTCGTTTAATTGAAGCAACCACCACACCATGATAGTGTCTACATCAAGTGTGCAGGTACTCAGAGAGTCACCTTGCCTTCCTAAACCCAAATACTGGAAGGAAAAATAGAAGGCAAAATATAATGGACTCACTCTAGACACAGCAAGCATACCAGAAATATGGTATGGATATTCCTGCTCACAGGAATTTCATGCAGTATTCCAAAAATGGAAATCATCTCATCCAAGTTCAGACCTAACACACTACTGGTTTTAACTCTTATATTTCTACAGTTAATGTTTTTTGCCTTTTTTTTTTAATGCATCAAAATACAAATAAAAGGTTTTTCAGAATGAAATAAATTTGCCAGCAACTGCAGTTAAAACCAGAGAAGAAAAACACTGATCCAAGAAAACAAGCAAGTAAGGGAGCTTCATTCTTCAGTTGTTATGGGATTGTTATCTAGCTACAGCTAATTAGAATGACATTGTTCTAGTGGCTAACACTACAGCAAGATAATACTTTGTTACACACAACCTCTGTAATCCAGGCACAATGGTCAGTTTAAAGCTGTGTTTATTTAATATACAGTCAAGACATTTTAAACTATACCTATGTTAATCTAGACAAGACAACCAAATTCCCAAAAGATTCTAAAGAAAGTGTAGAAATTCAGTTGCCATTATCCTCAGTATATTATTTTGTCTTAAGAAGACTACTTGAAACTCATTTCAAAAGCTTATTCTGTTATTGGAAATTAACAACCTAACAACACATTCCTGAGACTTCTTCCTATTCCCAAATATATTAGCTGATAAAAAAAAAAGAAAAAAAAAGAAAAAAAAAAAGAAAAAAAAGAAAAAAAGAAAAAAAAGAAAAAAAGAAAAAAAAAAGAAAAAAAGAAAAAAAAAGAAAAAAAAAGAAAAAAGAAGAAAAAAGAAAAAAAGAGAAAAAAAGAGAAAAAAAAGAAAAAAAAGAAAAAAAGAAAAAAAAGAAAAAAGAAAAAAAGAAAAAAAAAGAAGGAAAGGAGGAAAGGAGGAAAGGAGGAAAGGAGGAAAGGAG
>JACBWW010000007.1:33160959-33270907 GCA_020086605.1 Lanius collurio
AAGAAAAAAAAAGAAAAAAAAGAAAAAAGCTAAAGGGAACAGATGAAATTGGGGATTTAAGCTTAAGATGGTCATTACGGTAATATTAGATTTACATTTTCCTAAATCCTTCCTCTAGGAAATTGCTAAAATAGGTGCAAATCACAGTACTACCTATGAAAAAGAATAAATTTTGCATCCTAGAAAAGTGGCTAAGAGAAGTCAGTAGATTTCTTTCCAGTGACCATGAATGAGACTCATAATTAACACGCCGTTCTTTGAACACAAGGACTACCTTTCAAATTGCATTTTGAAATTGCATAATTTGCAGTTCTAGTGTGAATGCTTAACAATGCTTACAAAAATAAATGCCAATGTTTATGGGAGAAATTAATAAAGTACAAGGAACCTAGGAAAATCAAACTAAAGTATGACAACTTTAAGGTTAAAACTTTTCAAAGCCTTCATTATCAAAACCTTGTGTAATGTATTACCTGCAACTATTATAATGCATCCCTATGTCCCACTGAGTCTGATGACAATTACTCACAATGTTTTTAGTCCTACTATTTTTGCAAAAGCTTTTTAACTTCTTCCCATTAAAATACAGTACTTTTTTAGAAGTTTATAAACTGTCATTAACAGGGTAATACAGGATAAAGAAAAGCTTGAAGATAGAACATTTCTGCAGTTTTTCTGGAGGCTGAAATTTTATGAAGTCAATGATTTCTTGGCTAAGCTGCTGTATTTCATGGGAAAATAAACTCCAGAGAATCTAACTGGAAAGGAGCTTTATTTGTAAGGCTTTGATTGTAAAACCTTCAATTAAAAATTTCAATCAATGAGATTAAGTGTGGTACTGAAGTTTTTCACCACTGATTTTTATTTTACTTTTGTCTAAAACACAACACAACTTTGCTTCCCAAAAATCAAGAAGATTTTATCGCAGATCAGCTAAATCTGTGGAACTTCAAAGAGGAAATTACATGGCACATATACTGCTTCTTTTAATTCTAGAAGCCTGATCTATCCTTCAAAACACTGAATTCCTCCCATGCACTTCATGAGAATTAACTGCTTCCATCCTCATCCTCCAGCAACTCTGCCCTGTAGTGTGCAATTGTGCTTCACTGTCCATCAGAGAATTTGGGCAGCCCCATGCAGAGCTGAGAGTGGGGCTGATGGTTTGTCCAAGAGAACTCCTGTCCTCCCCATGGCTCCCAAGGAGCACCGAGCTGGGCTCCTCCAGTGGGGACAGCAGAAGCACCTTCAGTCTTCTGTTGTGCTGCCCTCCAGGAAGTGGGAGATGGAGAAGGGTGCAAGAGCTCGAACAAGAGCTGTGAGCAGCTTTGGGGGGGGTGCTGAGCAGCCCCAAGGGACACAGGGTACATTGTACCCCTCCTTAGCCACAGGGAAGCACAGCTGCCAACACCATTTCCCTTGGCTAAAGGAATCACACTAAGCAGCTTTTACAAGAGCACAACAGTTGGCTTCTTTCTAGCTACTAACACAGGCTATTGGTTCACTGAAGTGAAAAATTTGTGAAAGCTCACTCCATTCCTAGCAGACAAAATGCAACCAGTTGAAGAAGTGCATTTTGATTTGTTTATTCTTCCTCCATCCCTCATCCCCAAATACTGAAGTGTTTGCTCAGTGGCAGGCAACAGACTGCTGAATCATGAGACTTTTTACCTGATGCACAGAATAAGAGCAGTAGATGTTTTGCCATCTGTGAGCAAAGTACAGCTACTTAAATGTTTTCATTACCTTGGACTCAAATATATTTTGCAGAAATAACTATTCTATTTTAGAAATGTAATAAAAAAAAAAAAAAAACCAAAACCCAGTTTCCTTCCCTTTGTACACAAATTATTGATGCAATTTCGAGTAATAGGTTTTCTCAATAACTGCATCCATTCCAAGTACTAAAAAATTTAAACAACTGAAGGAAAGAGATAAGTGTCTGTACCTCTGCACCCACTAAAACTTTTTTACTTTATTTTAAATAAGCTTCGAGAATTAAATGCAAAGCTCCACAGATTCATTAATACCTTTAATTTTTGAATCACATTTTCATTTAAGCAGCTTAAATATTTTAAAAGTGGCCTCTGGCTCTGGACATAAATAAAAGAATGCAGTGCTATCCTTTAAAAGATGGGAGGCAGTACAACCAATTATGTTATTACTTTTCTTTTGAGGTAGACTGCTTTCTAAAGGAAAAAAAAAAGGCAACTTCACATAAAGGAAAACAAAAAGGTAAGTTTAACATTTTTCTGGTCTTTGTAAGAAAGATATTGATGATAACAATGATAGGTTAGTATATTTCCTAGTACATTTACTCTTGAGCTTATTTTGCAAGCTACAGAATCAGCTGTCAGCTTTCTGATACAATTCAGTACACAGCGACTTTTGCTAAAAGATACTGGTTCCTGGATGCTCAAGGAAAAGAAAAATCAAACCAGATTCTCATTGGCTATTCAAACACATATACTTTACTGTACAATATTTAGAAATATTACACTTAAAGACAGAGTAACCAGGTAATAGTTTAAGTAGCATACAAAAGGAGAATCAAGGTTTTAAATTCTTTGAAAGTGAGATCTAAAGTAGCAGAATACAGATTTATATATTAGGTATGTTCCAAATTCATACTAAAACATTTGAAAGTGAGATCTAAGGTAGCAAAATACTGATTTATATATTAGATATGTTCCAAATTCATACTAAAACATATTTCCTATATATATATATTTTTATACCTGTATATGGATGTAAGGCATGTGTATGTATAAGTGCTAATATATCAATAAATACCCAGCCTAGGTAAATGTGCTTTATTGCTGAAAGATACTGGAAATTTTATGACTGAGTTTAGCAATGGTACTGAAATGAAAATGTTTTATATGAAAATATAGTAGAGGAAAACATGCCTGTGACAACTATAACTTCAATATTTTATACGTTAGACCTCCCCTTTTGTGGAGCGTGTATATTAAAGAATTGGTATTAAAAAAAATACCAAAACCAAAAGCTTGTGCTTATATTTTGAAATGTTACTGTAAAATTAATCTTCTGCAGAATAAAATACAGATAATTGTTTTAAGACACTTAAATACATAAGTAGTCCTCTAATTCTGAATTCAGGATTGTGGACAAATAACTAATTCTTACTTGAATTTCCTAATTTAGAAGTTGAACAACAGTAAAATCACCTTCCCAGTCTCAGTTATTTTCTGTGGATTTCTAATATTCATTTGCCATATTGATAGAACTAGGATGACACATAAATCATTGATGAGTGAGTGGCAGGAAGCTTAAACTAGATCAGAAAGAAATAAACAACACTTCTTTTTCTATTGACTTACAGAGAATAAGGTCTCTGTGAAATGGAGATACAGGTTCATGAAAAACCATTTAGTTTTATAAATAAATCATTATTATATAATCCAGAAAACAAACCATGCTGAAGAGGTAATGATAAATTTGTCACCACTTTAGGAAACTGATTATCCTTACACATGTGCAGAATAAAGAAAGCTGCTTAAAAGTTCTCTGGAGGAGTTTTGATTTCTATCATATGGCCAATGCCTTATTTCCATATTTTATGTCTATTTCATTTTATTAATGCAAAAATTTAGTTACTTGGTACTGCAATACTTGAAGTCATTTTAGGTTTCAACTTAGGAATGACACATAATAAACAATACGGCAGATTTTCAGGATGTTTCAATAATTTTTATGTGTCCCTAGCATGACTTGGATGGATAAGTAGGATGAACAAAATTTGGTTTACTTTTAATACAAAAGTTGTGACCCATAGTCCTGTAAGAAAGATTCTTTGAGCATACACCTGTAGGAGACAGGGAAGGACCCTCTCTTCATACTTGCTTGGGTGCCAAAGAAATACAACTGCATTAAGGGGCACATTTAAGCTCATGAATTCTGCATCTCTCTAGAGTTCATTAGCTAGGGCTTAGCCACACATTTCACCATGGAACTATAACACCAGCATAAAGTTATAAATCTCAATGTTCAAATATTTACTGAGCTTGTACTTGAGCTACTGCATGTCATTAAAGGTACTTCAGAGCTGTGCATGAAATAAGATATTCCTCAGAAACTTAGGGATAAATCCAAGCATTCTTCCCTCTTTTTTTCACTACGTGCAACATCAAATCATTTTGGTTATGTATGACCACTGAACAACTTGTGACGAAAATAATTAAATCCCTAAATTCTTCTCTGAAAGAAACATTTAAATTCTGTGTCAGTAAAGATCACAATGTTCTGGGTGCATCTGAATGTGAGGCAAAAATTCCTGTAACTTGAATAAAGACAAACAAAGAATGGACCGTCCACACAGCAAATTGATTTTCTACTTTATTGGATAGGACTTAGAATGAATGCACAATGTGCTTATCCAACAGTCTTAACTTTTATATTACAGTACTCCTGTTAAAATCTATGATCTTTTACCTTTCACTGTGTTCAAAATGAGTAAAATAACATTAAGTATTTGTTCCGCAGAAATATTTAGTCTTTTTCTTTACAGGATAAATTGTCTTGCCAGTATCACTTTTTAAAAGAGTGGTAAAACTAAGTGAAAGTATTTATAAGAAATTGAAAGTCAATTTTGAGGTAAATGGAAATAATTTCATTTCCTCCCATTTGATTAAATATATTTGATGTGTCTAGTGTAATTACCTCACCTAAATATTAGGTATATTAAACTTATGTGAGAAGCCAGTGCAAGGTCTTCAGCAGTTGAAATTTGTGCTGGTATTACAAAAAGAACTGTAAAATACCTACCTGTGCATAAGCACCTGCCATTTAGAAGCATTAATTGAGTTTCAGCCATCAAAAAATTGAGATTATTTTTAACTGCAAATCTGCAGCCAAAATATGCATGTATTTTCATTCTACATTTATAAAGGAATTCTGAATGCTCTTGACTGCTATTTTAAATGAAAAATGCTCTCTCAGACTCCAGGAGTGGTTCTTCATTGCAAGATTTCCAATACAACACTTCCTCTCTCCCTCTTTTTTAAATATTTCACACATTAACTATCAACATGATACTTCAAAGACTATTCTACAGTATTTAAGTCCAAAGAATTTAGATTATGTTTAATATACTCACGTGTGATCTTCCCCTTTGTATGACCCTTTAATCAAATATGTCTCCATGATCCTCATTTTTAAGGCACAAGTAATGTCCTCTGAATGTGATAAAAGGCAAAGATCCTAGCACCTTAATTTTTCTGCTCTTTGCTAAAATAAGAAATCAGCAATAGCCACGACAAATATAGACAAGAAAATCTGTCTACAGAGACATTTCATAGAGGAAGTGTTCAATTTGGTGAAACTCAGTGTGATCTTCAAGCACTTTAGACTACATTTGTAGTTAACCAGAAATTAGTTTGCTTTCCAGAGAGTGGAGATTAAGACAGCAAAAGGCATGAAAGTGAGAAATACAACAACTAAAGTGTCATTTGTTTACAATTTATCCAAGCTGTATGCTCTTGCAGGCTCTGTTCTACCAATAGTTACATAAGCAAAATGACTAAAAGGGAGTCTCATGGGCTAAATGCTCTGCTTTTCAGGGAACAGCATGAAGGAGGGAAGGCCCAGGAGAGAGGAGTAATGAGAGAGCTGTGCCATTGCAGAGGCCTGCAGGATGCCAGCCCCATCAAAACTGCAGGAAATGCCAGGAGATAGCACGCTTGCCTATGGACAATTTCACAGCCTAGAACATCTTGCTTTAGCATAGTTATTGAAAGAAGGTTGTAGTGGAGGGGAAGTTGATCTCTTCTGCCATAGCTCAAGTGAAAGGACAAGAGGATACTGCCTTACATTGTACCAGGGGAGGTTCAGTTTAAATATTAAAAAAGAAAAAAAGAAACAATAAAGTAACCTTAAGTTGGGAATTGGAATAATTTGCCCAGGGAGGTGGTCACGTCCCTGAAAAGAGTTCAAGAGATGACTGGATATGGCACTTGGAGATCTGATTTAGGGGTGATTATGTTGGTGCTACATTGATAGTTGGACTCAATGAGCTTGAAGGTCTCTTCCAACCTTGATGATTCCATGGTAGTTTCAATCCTATTCCATGCCTACTCAAATGTCCCCGTCACTGACCTTATACACAAAAGAACATTTCCTAGCTTTGCACTACAGAAATTCACAAGTTTAGCATTGTTAAAGTTTTTAACATCAGAAATAAGTCCAATTCTTGTGATCTGGAGGTAGAAATGACCTTCATGATTTTGAACTTTCTTTAAGCACTGTGATACTGAGTGCTTCCTTGCAGTATCAGAGGATACTATGAAAACAAGCTTTCTTTTGCCTGTTCCAAGCAGTTCTGTGACTGTAATTCCATATCATGCAGCGTATGCTCCTGAACTGTATGTAGCTCTCTCCCTTATTTCAAAAATATTTTCTTTTTTTTCTTCCCCCACACCCACACACCACCAATGTGTCAAGATAAGAGAGATTTCTGGCCATATATTTCAAAAGCAAGAGTGTTAAAAGCAAAAAGTAAAATTTTCATAAGGTAAAACTCTCCTTCCTCTAACTTTTTAAAGATTATTTAGTTGATGAAAAGAGGTAGCATTTCTTCTGAGGTGTAGACAGCCCCCATTTCCCTTCCCACCCACATCCACTCAGTATCCAACATGCTAGGCTGCATTAGCCCTAAGAAACATCTAACAGATGTTTTGCTTTTGTATTAAATTTACACATTCTTTGGAGTTATTCCCTTGAGTCTGCCTACTGTAATTTTCATTACAGTTTTAGCTGGGTTTTTTTTACAAGAATTTAAAGATATTCTCAAATCATGCAACTGAAGGAACTACCAGGGGTCAGTTTTTACTTTTCTTACAAGTCCATCAAATAGAGAGAAAACAGAACACACTTTTCATAACTCTGCTCTTTCAAAGGTGAGTCAACAACAGGAAGGTGCCAATATAAGTTTCAAATTAAATGTTAAAGTTTTAGTATCTATGTGCCAGAAGACAGGAAAAAATCAAGCAGCAACTATTTTTTTTTTTTTTCATTTTTCATCCAATTCATATTTTCTTTTGAAAATTCTTTTAGCAATTTTGATGAAATCAGAAGATTCCCTTAATGTTAGTACACTCATCATTATTTTATCAAAAGCATCTTGTTAAATGCAAAAGAAAGTTATTATCTCTATTTTAGTTAAGATATTAATCATAAAAGGAATAAAATAAATATGATATTTCTATCTTTAATGAGAACATATAATGAAAATATAAAAAAGAAATACCACACCAATCCCTGAAACCTAAACTGTTAATCTCTTAATTCTTTCCTTTTGAACATTAAGAATATCTTGTTTACCCATAAGAAGATACCTTCAACATTCCCAGTAAAACTACCAAGAAATATAGAGGAGTCTGAAAAATTGGGTGACAATGTCATCAGGTCTATAATGCTCTAGGTGACCTCAAATAATCACAATCTGATTTAATTTTTTTTTTTTTAATTATTCATCCTTGTAATACTTTGCTGTTCCTGTTTATTACAGAATTACTCAGTCTTGCTATAAAGATTTTAAAACTAACTCACTGATGTTTTAAACAGAATGCTTATTCAGAATAGCAAAAGTCAAGACACAAATAGAGTAGTATGGAAGTAGAAATTTAAAATAAACAGTAAAGTATTAATATTCCATATTTTACAAACTGTGTCAGTTTCTTAACTGTTTATGAATAGAACATTAGGATAAATGTTAGCCTGTACTTTTAAGCATAAATTTTGAGTTTACGCCAAAGTTTGGAAATATAAACAACATATGCACCTTTATTTTTCTAAATGATTGTTTCCAGAATAGCCAACTTTGCAGGAAGTTACTTTTGAAATATTTTGCATTTTTTAATATGCTCCGGTAAGGGACATTGAAATTAATTATTTTAAGACTTATGCTCTTATGCTATTAGCTACAGAATTTTTACAGTAGTGGACCCTCTCATATGTGACTGCACTGGACATACACTGGTGCCAGAGGAGGTGCAGTGTCAGATCTCCATCATTTTTTTTTCCCCTTAAATTATACACTCTACCTTTTCAAACCTGTGCAACAGATTTGGTAGCAGCGAAGTGGTGCCCACAATGCAGATACTTACTTTAACCATCTCACTTATTTTGCACAAATCACTTGGATTAACCACTTTTAATTATTAAGCCATAAACTTCTCCTGTCACACTGCAATAAGCAAAGGAATGAGACAGATCAGATCCACTGATCCACCTCTCATAGCACATTTAAAGCTCTGTGAGATGGACTAGATGAGAAAATTAAGTCTTCTAAAGAGGCCCTGTGGCACGGGATGTGGGAATTTATGGGACCATTTACACTAGGTCTTTCCCAGAACATACCAGAGTGATTACATACCTTAGGAAGATTACAGTAATCCCAGACAATTCTGAAGAAATGACAGCATTGCTGTGCAAACAACACTTCCATTAGTGAGCTGAGAACAGATTTCTGTAAATAATGTAGCTGAGATGTTGAAACGTTAACAAATCACAGGGAAGTTTTTTAAAATCTGCTGTGTGAAGCAAAGCCACCTCAGGTATGCTGGAAAATAAACTGTAAATACTTATTCAACACAGTGAGAAACTGTTAATGAGAGAGGGATCAAAGCACTTGACTCAAATTCTAGACAAAGTAAGCTACATGACTTTCTTCATAAATATACTCCCCTGTAAGATTCTTGGAAACAAGCACGCTGGTGTAGGTAAGAGTCTGAGCAGAGGTCTGTACAGACACTTGAAAGGTACAACTTTAGATTTAATTGACTGGAAACTACTCACAGGGGAAGCTAAGCTGTGCCCCATTCAGCACATGAGATGATAGAGCAGGAAAGAAAACTTCCCGAGTGCATGGCTGGGCAGCTACTCAGGGTGGGACAAGATGACAAATCCCATGTGTAATGACCACAGCTTGAAAAGTCTGCTTACTGCTGGCAGCTTCAAGGGCTAATAATATACACCTCATGAATTCTCTCTCCTCATAAATTCTCAGGTGACAGCTACGTGGTGGCCCAACGGGGCAGACACAGTATGAGGTGTGCCTCCATGCTCCAACTGGAAGTCCACCTCCATTCCTGGTGTGCATTTGGAGCACTGCTTGTCTCCATGGCCATGTGTGGCAGTCATGGGGCCACTGCCCCAGTCATTATTTTGGCTCTATTTGCCCACCTCTGGGTGGGGCAAGGCTTCTACCCCACCAGTCTGCCCCATGCCAGTCTACCCTGAGACCCCACACAGCCAGGGGCTCCCCAATCCTGACACAGTTTGCAGTGCCCCCACAGGTGCTGCATGGCTCACAATCTGTGACAAATTACCAAATGAGGACTTTGACGGGCTCTGCAACCTGTGGTTCCTCCATGCCTGCATAGAGTGAAGGAGGGTGTTTGCTGTGGGCTTTACCCTCCCAAAATGGATCTACATGTATGCCAAAGGTTCAGGGATGCACATGGTGCTAACATGCATGGCCACACAGGTCAGGGTAACTAGACAAATGTACCTTTTTTTGAAATGCACATTTCAAAGACAAGCAGCACTCAGTGAACACCAACATCCAGCCTCAAGGATCACCACAGGAGTCAAATATGGAACCCTGATAGCTGGCCCTGGAATCCTGGTTTCTGGAGCATCTGGTCCTCCCATCCTACCCTTTCTCCAGCATCTGGACCCCAATCTCTCATCCCACCCACTGCACAGCCCTGCTTTGTCACTGGTGGTCACACACATGAGAGCACACTCACACAGAAAATAATTTGTATCAAAGTTTAAGGCAGAACAACCCACAGTGAAAAGGTTCAAGGTCCAACCTGCCAAGTGTATTGACTATTGGCTTGCTTAGACATGATCTGCCATTATTATACTCTCTCTTCTCTATTTTGACATCCTTCTCTTTACTCTTGCTTGCTCCAAAATCTAGCACCTGTGCTTTATTAAATTTTTCTTTCTAATCTCAGATTTGCTACAATATTACCAAATTTAGATTTTCTGCTATTGCTATCCAGGTCATCTCAGCCTTATATGGTATCAATAATACAACTACCAAGGCAGCACTCGACCTGCAAGGTCTCACTTCTCAAAAGGTTTCCAGTACACTCCCATTATTGGTGAAGTCTGGCCACCTTCCTCTAATACTGATGGTCTAACAATGACCCCGAACAATCTGTGAGACCCAGTCACTCCTCAAGGTGCTGTAAGTCCTGTCACCTTCTCACCCTGCTGCTCCATAGGTGCAGTGATTTCTCATGTCGTGTCTTGATGTTTCTCACTGTTTGTTCAATGAGCTCAACATTCAGGCCTGAACCTAATCATCTGCATGCATACCTTAATTCTATATTCTGGGGTCTCATAATTTACAGAAACTCTCTCAAAAATCAGAGAAATTGTCCAAGAGCTAAAAGTGCCTTTACTTCATCCCATGAAATTTCACTCCTGTTTGCCTCAAAAGGATACTGATAAGAATTAGCATTTCCCTTCTACTGCTGATGTTGGCAACTTCATCTGACATCATGCCAAAAGTTTGCCTGAATATAATTTGTAATAATGGCCTTCAGAATTGCGAGCAAGACACTAAAAAGATAACCCATCCCTCCACCTAAAACACCAGAAAAAATGTTCTTTTAAAAATTTTGAGTTTCTAACATCTATTTTGTTTTCTTCTGCCTCAACTATGAGCTTTCTAAACTGAACATTTACTACTGTTTATAGATATTCATGGGGAAGAAGAACCTGAAAAATAAAAGAAAAAGATTAAATACTTATTCATCCATCCAAATAGGTTTGCTCACAGGTAAATTTTTTCTCTGAATAAATTTATTCACATGGGGATGTTTTAGGAAAAAAAGAACATAAAAAAGCATGGAAATATGCAGCAGAGAAAAAGAATGTTTTTCTAAGAACAAGGGGAAATAAAGTCCAAACACACTGCCTCGGCTCTTTTTCCATGCACATCAACTCTCAGTGGTCCTACTCCCCTCAAGAGTACTAGATGGGAATGAAATTCAGCAGCCTAAACTAGCTCCCCTCACACTTGCTGCTGCTATTAATGTTAATTTTCTCATTCAGGCTGTATCATAATGCCAAGATGAAAGATTCAGACTGCCAAAGAATAACTAGCGGCAGTGAGAGGCTGCCTGGGGAATAGACAAAGTTGCACATCATCTAGTATAATTTTTTCCATCAGGACTGACTGAAGAACTAGAAAGAAGGCAAGGGGGTGGGAAGAAAAAGAAGTAAAGTAGCACAAATTATCCTTTGTTCATGTCAATTTATTTTTTTTTGTTTCAGAAAAGAACAGTAGGCCAAGTGCAAGATCTTAAGAGTCAAAATGAAAATTATAGTAAGATTAATTCAAATATCATGACACAGAATATACTGTGGAAGCTAATAGCTGCATTATTGAACCATAAACATGATTACTCATAGGGAATCATTTAAAATGCTGTATTTTAACTTCTAATCCCCTATTCTTATGAGAAATTTTAGAGTATAAAGGCTGAGTTTATCAGTAAATAATTAAAACTTTTTAGAATAAAATAGAATAGTTTTAGCTTTCTTATAGCTACATATAGTTCCTGTTCTGCTTTGTTGCTTAATTTGTGTGTTCACTGAATTAAATTAGAAAATTCTATCCAAAAATTAAAAAAGTGACTGCCATTCAACACCCACTAATTTAACTTATCAAAAAAAAAAAAAAAAACAATAGAAAAAGCAAAGCAAAACCTAAAAAATTATGAGATGAGCGATCAGTATTGATACCAAGTCAGTTTTTTACTTCTCCATTGATAATACCAATGACATTTCCAATGACTAGTAACAATAATATGGTACAAACCCCAGTACTTCTATTAGGAAATGCCTCCAGCAGTTAAGCATAAAGGTAAGGGGAAAGAACAGATATGTCGCTGAAGCTGCCCAGCATGCCATTGAAATAACAAGAGATAGACTCTGAACCATCAATTCCTCACTTGCAGGACACTGCTTTGCTTCCTGAAAACCACTGGGAAACCTCTTCCTGAGAAACACCTGGACTGATAAATTCCTGACTGATTACAGACACCATTTCAAAACAGCCTGAAAGCATTAGCACACACTCTGTACACCACCATCCAGCAGTACATTCCAATCTCATTTGGGGATGGAATTTAATCAGGAGGCGCATGATCTTTATCTGCTTACCTGCACCTTTGAACATCCACACTTTTGTTTGGTATTGGTTGCTGGCAAGAGCAAAGGGATTCTTGTTTCTTTTATACAAAATAGTGTGTGTAAACACCAGTTTATGGTGTATTATAAGGAATCTGATGAGAGAAATGAAGGAGAGAAAGGGGAGGAAAATCCTCCTTGACACTGTGTGCACCTGGCTGACTGCATGGATTTATAAACACCACAAAAGACACATGTATGGATATCTTGCCCTAGATTGTACAGCACATTTTTACTGGTCTTAAATTCAGCATTTCCGTTGCTTATATTGTTTCAGAATGGAAAATTGACACCTACAGTATATTTTGAATTACTATAGTACCATCTTCAATGTAAGACTGGATCTATGCCTTGGCAACCTGATCTGACCCCATAGATGCCCCTGCTTTGAAGAAGGCTTTGGACTGCTTACCTCTTGAGGTCTTCTCCTACCTAAATTTTCAATAATCCTAGTATCAATTTACAGCTGAAGAACAGAAAGGCAACAGAATTGCCTGTACTGAAAAACTGAGTTCTGTAGGTTGATATTTGCATGTTAGATAACAGATATATACAATTGCTTAACAGATATATAGGATTCTGTGAAGACTATGGCAGTACATCAAATTCATGGCATATTTACTCAGTCTTGGAGTTGAGCATTTGCATATCTTAGTGCACATAAACACAAAAATGGACAATAACAGAAGGGTATCACATGATATGGTGATCACTGGACACAGATGAAGAACAGAAGTACTAAATGAGGAAAGTTCATATAAAATTTTATTTAATAAGCAAATAAATGAAGAATTGAAGGAAAAATACTGCCTCCAAATTAGAGGAGTAAATGCAAAATATATTTATAAAAAGTCAGATTGTGATAAGTATTCTCTACTAAACTTGAGTTTCTTTTTGACCTATTGTTACATCTAATATTGCCTAATCTCTACTGAATAAAACTATCTGTCCTTGTCCTCACTACTTTCAGTTAAACTGGTCTGAGTATCCTTTGAGACATTAACCAGTCTACATTTTATTTAAGGGGTAAGATAACGCATAAGAGACAAAGTGGATCACAAAGAAGTCTATTCCCCTACAAATAATCCACCTCAAAACACCATTCTTTAAATTTCCACAAGTATAATAATACCAAAGTTACAGAGGCAGGTTTGGAAATCTAGACAACATGAAGCTAAAACTTCCCATATGCAATAGTTTCAGTTCCTTAAAACAGGATAATGTCTTGCCATCATGGAATAAGAAATGATTATAAATAGATAATTAAAGGGTGTGGAGTCTTGGTCTTTTTGGGCAACTCAGATAATCATATTAAGCCAGCAACTCAAGCTACTGCTAGCATAGAAGCAGTTAGCTCATATTCTAAACTTTCCAAAATGAAATAATTTGCAGTAAATCAGACACCAGAAGACAGCGTTCAGTTCTTGGCTCAAAAAAACCTTCACATGATATCTAGAGAAAATGTCAGCTTTGTACCAGATGAAGAAAAATATTCTTCTCATGGAAGATTTCCCTGAAGAAGAAGGTGGCATATGAGCTCTTTAGATTTGCCTTTGCAGGTAATAGTTGGCAAGTAATAGTACAAAAATCTACACGTGATTTGAGGGTTTTAAGCTTAATTTGTCTATCAAAAAGTAGAAAGCATTTGCTCTGGAGCACAGATACGCAGCAGTTTCTGTGACTAAGCAATACAAGGATCCTTAATTATAATTGTTCTCTTTTGTTTCACAGACTGTAATTGTGGCAAATGAATCTGAAAATTCACCCTTTATAAAAAGAAAAAAAATCCCCCAACTTTTTATAGGAAAGGTATTATCTTTTCTAGTGAGGGAAAAGCATTAATTAAAGTGGTGAATTTTTCATGTAGAAAGTAATTTCATATTCTCAAAACTTTTGATTTATCTTAGAATTATTCTTTAATAAAAACTTTGCCAGCCTGATGCAACTTCTAAGTTTTTCCAAGATGGTCTAATCTATTGTTTCTCTGCTCCATCATTAATACTGCCTACATATTCCAGAATTCAAATTATGTTGTCTCACACATGCACACTTTCTCTTTGAGTTATTCCTCAATTCCATCAATTCTTCTCCTATTACTTTTTAATTATTTTAATAACTTAGGAACTGCACTACTCTCAAGCCTTATGCAACCAAGCTAAAAATCTTGCAAGTGATTAGTTTTTATCTCATCTTCTTAATACTAATCCTAAATATCTAATCTTTTAGACTTTTATAGAAGCTGAAATGGGTGAAAGCTGAGCAACTAATGATTTTGGTTGCTCTTTGGAAGACTATTGTCTACAGAGCACAGGAGCATTCATAGTAATATCAAGTATAGAATATTGTAGTTCCTGGTTTATAGCATAAGGGAATAAAATTACTTTTTATATGAAATAATTTAACTATTCTAAGCATCCTAAATCTACAACTGTATTGCAATAAGTGTGAAGCCACACTTACATATTTTAGAAGGAAAGAGTTTATGTGCCTTTTGTTTATTCTATGCAGGTTTTTTTGGCTCTTTCAGGTGTGGTGGGTGTGGGATTTTTTTTCCTTTCTGTTTCCTCAATCCCTGCTAGACATGGCAATCTTGTTTCTTCCTCAGTTTTTTACAAGTCTTTAACTTTAGTTTGTGAATCTCCAGGGCAAGATAGTAATACAGGGAATTGAAAAAGCATCTTACAGCCTTCTTCAGCAGACCATACAAAATGTACTAAGCTGAAATGAATTGTTCTAAGAAGAATTTATAGGGATTTATATTTTTTTTATCTTAAAACCAAATAACCATTTTTAAATATGTCCATAACATGTCAATATGCTTTTTTCTCCCTGAATCAATTCCAACATTTTAACTTTTTTGTGACCTATTATATATTATAGAAGTGGTAGCTGTCAGGCCCTTACCTTTTTAAAAGGAATCTTATACTTGCATTGCTATATCTAAATGACATGCCAGCATTTTACCTTAGTGTAAAATCCACCTTTGAGAGACACAAACTCCAAAGAGTCTACACAACTGATTCTACAGTACATATATTATAAACATATATATATATATTTTAAAGGCACTGCTGAGTGAAGAGTGTGAAATTCCTCCCTCCAGCCCCAACAAAAAACTGCCTACAGATTATTAACGTTTCTTAAAGTTTGAGGAAAAATCCACACATCAAACATCAAGAGAAAGACTGTCAGTTCCACCAGAAAGTGCAGTAAAATCCACTTGAAGTAAATTGAAAGCTTAGGCACATTTTCCCTCGTAAAGCAGCAGCATCAGTTTCAGCCATAACCACAGCCCCATCATTTGGTACTGTGCCCCCTCAGAGGTCGTTTCACTGGGCCTGTTATCAGGAGGACTTTGTGAACCCTTATCAGCCCTCTCAGGGTAAGGTCTGGCTGCTTTGCTCAAATCACCGACTGGGGCAGTTGGAGTTGTGAGTGTTACACCGACAGAGATTGAGGCATACCCCCAGTCCTAATTTAACATCACTTTTTGAGATAGATGTTTCTTTAGCAAATGCACTTCTGAGCTCTTTAACTATTTAAATGGAACAACTAATTTTAATTTAATATACTGCTCTCTTGAGCAGTCTTCAAATTCACCGCTGCGACACGAACTCAATTTATTGATTGTGTTCATTTGTGAGATACAGGCTTAAAATAATTAGTAATGATTACTTAAGATGCAAAACAAATATACTTAAGTGGTTTGTGGGTTTTTTTTAGTTTTTTGTTTGGTTTTTTTTTCCCAAAAGAATAGGCAACAAAAGCCTCCTTAAGCCTCCCCAGCGCTGTATTTGGGCAAAGAGACAGAAAACACAGAAAAAAAAACCTGTGCAAGTCAGATTTGCATTCAATCTGCATTTTTCAAGGTTTAGGAAAAACAAGAAAAAGAGCTGCTGGCATAACACCCCAGAATCACAGGGTGTTCTGAGTTGGAAGGGACCCACAAAGACCATCAGGTCCAACTCTTAAGAGAGTGGCCCATATCCAGGTCAAGCTTGCAACACTGGCATTACTAGTGCCATGCTCTAACCAACTGAGTTGTTCTCTGGATCAATACACACTGGTCTTAATTAAAGCTCTAAATTAAGCAAATCAATATTCCATATTTTCACGGCGCACAAATACTAAGAAATTAAATCACCACTACTGACAGATTCAAAGAATACCATAAATTTCATACTAATTTTCTAAGGTACCTTGTTCATTTTTACTGTTTTGAAAAATTTTGCAAGGCAAGTAGGTCCCTTCATGAAAGGATGTAATAAATTAGGAATTCCCAGCACTTGGAACCTTCCAGATCCCACTGTTTATCTAGAGCCCTACTTCAAACAAGACTAATAGTAGTTTCATGAACTCATTTCTCTAGAGGTACATCTTGAGCTAGCCAACAGCCCATTCCTGGCATGAGAAAAATACATTAGTGGGTACAGCAGTTGATCAAATGAAACATTTCCTGTGATATGACTATGGAAGTTTTCTTCAAATGGAAATGAGATATATTTTACTGTAAATCAGAACTCCATTCTTAGAGACAGTGCATTTCACAGTTTTTCTTATTTGTGTTTTTTTTTTCCCTCAAAAGAATGTTTTTGACTTTTATTCAAGGAAGTCAATAGAGTCAAATAAACAACCCCCCCTTTGTTCAAACAGGAAAAATGATAATTTGATCAGTCAGGCTATTTGACAAGCCTTGCAGACAGACGATTTTCATGAAACAGATGAAAACAGGTGAGAAAAAAATCAAACACAACTATGCTTTAGTACAAAAGCCATGATGTGGAACAGAACTAGAGTCCTATAACATAGAGTCTTTCAGCTGAATAAACTTGTTCTGTGGCTATTGGTTTACAAACACCTATTTGCATAAGGAATGCAAAGGAGCACTCGTTCAAGGTAGGAAATAGAATTCACAAAGCTAGACTGGAACTGCTAATAAAAAGAAGACTCTCTTTACTAATACCCAAATTAACTCATTTTCTCAGGACAACTCAGTATCAGGATTATCTTAAAAATTTTGGAGGTCTTGGGCACACAGGTGAGAAGTTCTCCATTCCCAGGAAGATGAACTGCTAAACAATAAGCCCAGGACTTCACAGGGCCCAAGTCCAAATAAACTGCTTTCCTTCAGCACATCTTTCATTTTTAAGTGCTCAACACCTATTCTTCTAGGATAAAAAAGTTACTCCAAGCCTCGACAGAAAACCATGTAGATATAAATATAACATATTTTTGAGGAAAATACTCCATCTTCTTGGTTCAAAGAACCCTTTAAGTACTTCTGTATGTTTTGACTTTCATTCCTGTAACCCAAAATTTTACGACAGAGTGACTGGAACAAGAACTGAATCTAAAGCTGAAAAAAATTGCAAAGAATGATATTTTTTTCTAGTGTTTTTTCTCTGCTTGGGAAATATCTGTATAAATACTCTTTTAAAAACATATTCCCATTCTGCTCTGTAAACAAGCAAAGAGAACCACATTTTGGCCTTTCCCATATGTAAAAACCCTTTGACCTCAATGCTCACAGAAGTTGTATGACAGCTCCTACACTGTGATTCAGTAAATAAAAATAATATTGAAAATCCAAATGCACTCGCCTTCCCTCCAAAAAATAAAAAACCAAACCAAAAAACCCCCAAACCAAACCAGCAAGCTCTTATGAATAGAAAGGAAAAGAAGTGAAAGAAATCTCAAGATTTCTATTCAAATGTAACTCACATAAATAACATGAATGGGACATAGAGCTTCTCCAAGTCAATAAATAGTCCCAAGAGAGTAGTCTTGTGCTAGTCTGATGGCAGTATCACAAATAATGCTGCAAGTTAAACGAATGTCACTGCATTAACAACACATGTAGAACTCTTAAATTTGGCTGGAAAAGACAAGACGATAAGGAAAAAATGTACTTGGTCTGTCATGGACATACTTTGATATAGTGCCTTTTGGCATTTCAGTCCACTGAAAGTAAAAGCAAAATCCTGGACTCTGGAGTATGGACACGTAAAAGTTCCAAGACATATCAATACTATAAATTAGGTTATTCATGAGGAGTCCACTAAGAAGTAAAAGAGAAATTCTAAAAATCTAAGTTTTACTCTAAAAATCTTCAAGATTTCCTGATTATTTGTTAGAAAATAATTACAGTTCTGCAAATGGGTAATGAAAATTAAACTTCAGTATTTTTTAAAAAACAGCATTTCTATAAAATCATCTACTTATAGATTTTTCAGAACAGTTCTGTGAATGCAGCCAATGATTTACCACTTTTAAGCACTTTAATCTTTTAAGAATTTGAAGAAAATACATATGCCTTTTGGAGATGAGATGTACTAATTACTTCTTTGTTTGACTTATGATTCCCTAAAATACTGTCTGACATACTATTTAAATAACTTCTGTACCTAATGAATTGGGGATTGAAACACCTAAACCACATTTTTAGTTTGACAACTCTTTTAGACCCCATCACCTGGCCCCATTGCTCTTCTTGAATTGTTTTAGCACACTAGAAGTACAGTAATTTTGCTTTTGTTGAATTTAATGTACCTAAAGACTTCAATTTACTGCAGCTAGCAAAATCTCCCAACAAAGTGACATAACTGACAGAAGAAGAGAGAATCAAAGCCTACCTAACAATGCATCCAAAACCCGTTCCTTGGCAGCTCATTATAAAAGCAGACAGTGACAACAAGCATGATGCAATCTTATAAGGTTTTGAATCATACATGAAAGGTAATGATGAAATGTTTAATTTGTACCTTGGCATTAATTACTTAGCCCATATTGAAACATCAATCAAAATGGTTTATATCAAAAGGAGTTACTTCCTTGAAATATACCAACTAGAACTTCAGCTGTACAGCATCAGATGATCCCATTCCTTTCTTCTTTCTGTGGATTTAACTTGGAAATGTCATATCTGGGATGCTCAAAGAACACAGAAACCTTCTCTTCACTATAGGACCTCGAAGATCAGTTCCTGACTATACGTACACATTATGGGACTGGATCCTCCTGTAGCCCTGTATTCATTTACAGTCTGCCTGCTTGCCTGCCTGTTTCTACCTCCACCCCATCTCCACCTCATTTTTTCATTTTACAACAATACCAGGTACTTCCAAGATTAATGGCTTGCTAGGGCCAATGGCCTACAGCAGTACCACAGGTTATCAGCATCTTCCAGCTTCTCTTCAATCTCCAGACAATCTCCAGCACCTTCATCATTAGTTAATTAGCATTAATGAAAGCTATGCATACACAGTGAGAGGCTAATATACCCTCAAGCTTATATGTCACTAATCCTTACTTAAAAAAAAAGGTATCCTACATGAATAATATCTGCTTTGTTAAAGGAAAGAATATTTCCCTACCTACCCAAAGGCATAAGCATCAGTTAAGAGACTAATGATCTGTAAAACTTCATGAAAGATAATACTGCAGACTTCAGACATTAGAAAGAATTCAGTCTCCACCACCTTATCTCCATTGTTTTTCCCTATCAGCTCTCAGCCCATGTCCTTCCTCTCTAAACATTCTACTACCTTATCCACCAATATTTGCCTTATGAAATTGTAGGCAAATCATCTTCATGTTCATTGCTTTAAAACAAGATGACATAACTTCGAAAGCTCCAGAAATATCTGCTGCACAAAACTACTTGTGAGATGACAGTTGTCTCCATATGTTACCTATAATATTCACACTCCATTGGTCTATAGGGCAATTGCCTATTCCTGGCATTCTGCCAGGATTTATATAACTGCATGTGGTCTGCTCTCTTAAACTTAGTCATCTACTGACTGAAATACACTTCAAATTTTCTGTGTCCAAACTCACAGCATTTTGGCCTTGAGGTTTTGTCACATCCCCAGCCTGCTGAGCTTTCCAAAAATATCATGCATTGGAAAACAAAATAGTATGAATCATTGGATCTAAATACCTCAAGAAAAAAAGAGGCAGAAATAAATATTTAACCAATATTTACATTGTAAAGGTAATGTTGTAAATCGTGCCAACTGCATTTCTATTCCATATTCAAAGATTCAACATTTTCAAATCCACTGCTTAACATTTTTTAATAAACTCTTTCCAAGAAATTGTAAATTTTTCTTGCATTTTTTCCTAAAGGACACTAATAGTCACATTGATATATTTATTTACTACATAGAAACCACTCACTTTTTCTAAGAAGCCTGTGAATTTTATCCTAGATTCCATAGGCCTGCACCTACTGCCATGCCAATATAACTACAACAAAAATTCAAAATTTTTGCCAAAAGAGAGAAAGGGACAACTTCATTAAATCAGTATAAACAAGACTAACATTTTTTCAAACTGCTCTTTAGATCATGGATATTTCTAGACACCAGATTCAAAAAGAAACTCCTTGACTAAACTCTCAATGGTTCCACTGCTGAGGTTTTAATTTACGAGCTAGGGATCAGGCTCTCCTGTGAGTGCCACCCTCCACACCAAAGTTAACACACAGAGCAGGGGTACTTGGCAAACTTGAAGTGACTCATGCCCTGCTGCAATCTCACTCCAGTGCTAAATTATAATGCCTTTTTTTGTGAAGAATGTTTACTATATGGAGGTAGCAAATGCTATTCAGATCATTTAGTCATCATATCTTATTTCGTGAAAACTTTTAACTAACATCATGCAAGATTTAAATCAAGTGGCTGCCAATCTAATTGGATGTGCAAGAGTTAATGTTACCAGAGACTTGCTTGGGACAGGAATTAGAACAAGTCTGTCACACATTTCAGGGTTTCAGATTAATGCACAAAATTGTTGTAGAAATCCCTCCTCCACTCTCAAGTTCTGGAAATGGAGTAATTTACGAAGTATAGAAATCTCTCAGTTTGCATTAAATTAAAAGTCTTCTGGCTTCTTTAGTTGAAAATTTCAACAACACTCCTTTATCCATTCAAAACATAGCAACTCAGTGCCATTTTATGTACTGTATTGACTACCATCAGGAGTCAGAAAAATATTTTGGTTCAGGCTACACTAGAGGACTAAACTGAGAAACCATCACTGGATGTCCACCTATATTATGTATAGTCACCTCATCTAACTCAAATGACTAATGTCTTGATGTTTAATTTCAAATTGCTTTGTCTTGCCCATATCCTGAAGTTAAATATGCTTAAACTTTTGGGTTTAGGTTTTCTGAGAGGATTTTCTTGTAGTTGTTTTTTTTGAAGTTTACTGTCAAACAATTCTTACAGACAGGAACACTGCAAGAAAACACTACTGATCACAGAGCTTTGGATAAAGAATGCTCTTCCTTTGGTCATACCTTCTCCTCTTCTCACTTTAACTAGTGATATGGAAACCTTATTGGACACACATATGGTTGTTGCATGCACTTTTAATGGTATTGTTCAGTTACTTCACCTTAACACAAATATCTACACATGTAAAGACTTCATTAATCTGAGAGAAAGTTCCTAATTGCACTGAACTCATACATTTATGAGTGGCTACATATACAGAAGTATTGGAGTCATAGATACATGCACATAGTCAAATTCAAGAAATACTCTTGAATAGGTAGATCTTAAATTAGGTTTTAAAGAGTGAAAGTATAGAAATCAGTTCCTGAAATCACTTGTGGCAAGGAAGCTGGGACTGTGAGGAAAGGAGCTGGGACTTTGACTTGACTTTTATCCTAATGCAAAACATAGAGAAGGTTTGATAGGCTTAACTTGTTTATCTCTACATATTGTAGTACCTTGTGGGCCTACGTAGATAAGTCCTTGCACTAGAGACAGCTATCAAAGCCAAGAGCAGTGGAAGAAAGTGCTTTGAAAGATAAATACATCAGGGATGCTGCACTTTCTGGACTGAGGCTGTGTATTATCAGCCACATGAAAGTAGAGGAGCTGCCCCACCCTCTCTAACAGTCTGAGTGAGAATTTTTCAATAAGAAAGATGGCATTTTTTCCCCTTAAATTAAACTTGGAAGAGTTTCTCTTTATCACCTCATTCTTTTCCCCAGCTGTCACACACTCCATGCTTTTGACATCTATTCACCAACTGGGTATTAAAAAAATGCTATTCTTAAAACTATTCCTGACTCTATTCTCTGTACTACCTGATCTCTAAGAATAAAACACATAGATGGGAAAAAAATGGGGAAAATATCGCACTAAGCAAAAAATTTCAGCAAAAAATCCCAAACCAAAACTGAAGCACACATGCAGCTTGTTAATTATCTAATCATCTTCTCTGAGAGGAGACAGGTAAGATTAAGAGCTCCTACAGAGTAAATAAGAAGCAGGAAGTGAATTAATCATGTTCAATTCATTTTTGAGGTTTTGGTATAAGCACAGTCTCAAAAGCTGGCAGGAGTACAAGGCTTTGGCCACATTGACCCTCCTCCCTACACCATTTCCCCCCAGGACTATCCCCCTGTCAAAATAACCAAATAATTTTGCCAGTTGCATAACTTTGATCACTCTTCTTCACAAACAACATTTATGATGGTGGCTTAAGAAACCTCAAAAGAGACCTATCAAAGATATTTTTCTTGGGAAAATATTTATCTGGGAAAGGGAAAATTGTTTTCCTTCATCCTGAAAAGAACCATAGAATTATTTAGGTTTGAAAAGACCCTTAAGATTATTGAGTCCAATAGTTAATATAACATGATTTAGTTATAAGCACTTGGATGATTTTTTTAAACATAAGGTCTACAGGAAAACAGCTAGTAAAGTTAAAAAGCATTCTGCTGAACTGTAAATCTTTAAAGAATGTGGGAAATTCATAGCAAAAGTCTGTGTGCATTTAAAGCATGTGATTAGAGCATATAATAGTTTATGACAAAGAAAATATTTGTGTGAAAGAGGAAAAATACATTTGGCCTTCCATATAAAGTCTTGAGAGATTCGAGGATTAAAATGCCACAAATAAAAACCTGATTTGGCACTGTATAACTTCACACATTCATATGATATGAATTAACATGCTAACAAATTTATAATAGTTCATTGCAAGATTAATCTGGTTGCAAATTAGGGTGGCATTATTAGAGGAACACGCAAGCTGAAAAAAACATGGCTAAAATGACAAAGCTGAGTATGCTGATTTAGGAAAGTGACAGAATACACTCTGTCAGGATTTATTTCAGTCATGTTCTGCATATGCACTATAACAAAAATCTTTTTCCATATGTAGGGATGGGGACTTAAAATTTCTGTTTCAATGGGTAAAAAAGGATGGAAGCTCTTTTCATTGGGAGAGCCTACAGATTATTTCATCTTCACAGTAGAAGATGGACTTTCCAGGAACACATTCCTTACAGATCTTATACACCCCAAGCTGCCCTTTATGTGCAAAGGAGACAGTAATGTACTGATACAAAACAAAGAACTGAGAGACAGTGAAACTCAGGTCAGGAATCTCTCCTTTCTTGTATCAGTTTGAAATTCCTGTCAGAATATCCAGTAATGAAAGATCAGTTAGTAAGTTCAAAATTCACTGCATGCAAGTACAGCTGTGGAGTTTGGGACTGCTGCCAGTCAGATCCTGATGAAATCAAGTCAGGCACTGAGGAAATATTTGCACAGTATCACATATGATCTTTTTGAAATAGATATTTCTTCATAACAGCACTCTATTTTTATCTCATCCTTTTCTCTTCTGAAATCCCTCACTTGAACATGAAAAGTTCCACCCATTTTAATATATTTTCATGCAAGTCTCTTGGAAACAAATTTTCTGTGATTACTATGACAGACAGGAAAGAATCCCAGAGTCATTTAGATTGAAAAAGACCTTTAAGATCATCATGTCCAACTGTGAACCCTCTGCTGGGTGACCATTGGACTTGGTAACTAATATCTCCATGGAGCACATTTCCTCAGTGCATTTCATCCCAGATATTGCAGAAGCATTGCTCTACATGTTGACTTGCCTGGCAGATAATCCCACTGGGTTTCTGTTAGTAGTAGAGGGAGCCATACATTGTCCAACACCTTCTCATGGTAAAGTAGCAGTGAGGTCAAGGAATTTTTCATTCTTATTCAGATGACAGAAAGACAGGGACTTGAGGACTTGAAGAAGGCCAGGCTTTTCTACCCATTCTTTCAAGGAAGCCCTAGTTTCCTTCTGTTACCTGATCTGACCCTTCAAATCTCAGTCTCAGCTTTCTACTCCCCCAGGTCTCACCATCAACCAGACCTAGTATTTCCAGCTAGCTCTGAGATTTCACTTCCAATTCTCATTTAACTTCCAATCCTAACACCCTGCCTATCACTGAACAAGGCACAATCCAGCATTAAAATGTAATCCCTTTGGTCAGACGTTCACTGTGTCCTGCCATCAAGTTCCAAGACCTTTTTTCCACTCATATTCGTTTCAATTCACTCCCTAAAACTAATTAGGCTGCTTGTTTGCTATTGTCATCTTCAGCTCACATGCACCATACTGCACATGAGACACAGCAGAAGGAGAGAACTGAACCTTGCATAGTCTGAAGCAAACTCAAGGTGTAATTATTAAGGAAAATCCTGTGAGGCCTTGAACTGGAATAAGCTCATTTGGTTTGAAACTTCAGGGCATGTACATGCAAAATTCAACTAAGCCTTTACTGAAAGCATGTAAAATGTGATTTTCAAAAGCTCATGGCTCGGTCAAGCTGGGGTGTTTCATAAATTCCTGCAAAATTACACCTATGGGGATCATGCTTTTCAGCAGACCCATGCCTTGTGCTCTCCATTCTGGTGATAGAAATTTCCAAATGTTTCATTATTTTGTTTTCTCTCTTCATTCCTACATTGGAAAACAAACAAATAAACATCTTATCTCACCTTGACAATATGTGGAAGCAAATAAATTGACAATCTCAGAATTACTCAGGCTCAGTAAAAGCTTCAATGTAGAAAGGTCAGTGCAAAAGTTATCCTAAACCTAAAGTCAAGTCTGCAAAGAAAATATTATGAACAAAATTTATGGGAAAACTTACCTAAAAATGGGTTTACTTTACCTCTTACTACCGGCAGTACTCTATAGTTGAATGTGTGGGTTACTTTAGCATAAAGATAGTTCTGATTATGAAATAAGCAGTGACTCTGCTTCAGCTCCCTTTCTTTACCTAATTTTAAACTCTGCCTCACTCTACACACCATAATATTTAGTCAATTATCATATTCTGATTTACAGAGACCTGATGTTTTGAGGATTTTTTTATGATCTGTTAGGAAAAAGCTCCCCTTGTTTTTTTTCATAATTTACTCATTCCTAGTCCCCAATTGCCCACAGCTGACCAGAATATACAACAGTGTCACAGGCAGGTTTATAAATGCAACTACCCCTCCTGGCAAAGGCAAGTCTTAGGAGAAAAATAACCTGTACATTGAATTCAAATATTTCCAAAGGACTTTCAGCTCCTTTACTCTGCATAGTGTTACAGTTTATACAACTTACCACCTGATGAGCCAAATAAAAGTGAAGAAGCTTACAAGTTTATTGCTGTCCATAAGTACTTTAAATATATTATGTGCCCCAGCATGGGTTTTTAATTTAGAACAAGAAAAGGAAGTCTGTGTGATTTTTTTTCCATTTTCCCCTTGTAGATATGTTGATTTTTTTATTATTCATGCCAGTATGCTATGCTGACTCCTAAAGCATCTGCCCCACTGTTCACAATTCCTGGAGTGCAGTGATAGCAATCCATGCTGCTAATCAGGGGACCCTCAATTAAGTACCTACAAGGCAATGAGTGGTAAACAAGAAAATGCACAAAAGGACAACAGATTAATTCTTCTCTATCCCATCTCACAGAAGCCATTAGAATTATTCTTGCTTTAGATTTGAAATTCAAATTCCAGTGAAAATCCAATAAATGTTCATAGCAATATAAAACCTGAAAAAAACCCAATGTATAGACAAATTGTACTGAAGACAGAAAACACAAGGAGCTGAATGCACTACATACATCCTCAGTCACACGCCACTGTGATGTCTTTGAGAAAATGAAACTTTTCCCTAACAGCACCAATAATTAAAGATCCCCTGTTACCAAAACACTTTACTATGACTGGGGAAAAAAAAGCCATATACAAAGTAATTGCATTAGACCTCATTGAAACCATTCCTTGCTCACTTAGGAGAGCTGCCCTATGTTTAAATTTTATGTGAATTTTACAACAGTAGCTTAAGTGCAAATCTATTTCCTTAGAACAGGAGAGGGAAAGTAGGAGAACTTCTGGAATCTACCACTGATATACAACAATTCATTTTGAGGTTATAACAGCAAGTAACAGGATGAATCATATAAATTATGTCAAATTATTAAGTGAAGCAGTAGAATGGTGTGTCATATGCAGAGTCATCAACAGAGAAAGGTGACTAAAGGCTCGGTGCTTGTGATGAATGAGAAGGGCAATTGGTAAAGAAGTAGAAATGTAATGGACAGAAAACATTTGGGAATTTGAATTTTCCTGAACAATGTACCAGACATAGAACACGTGTTAATCTCTGTAGCAATGCTAGGAGGGCGGGGGGGAAGACGACACCCAAACAAATCACAAAACTCTAAGAGGGAAGATGTGTACCATACCCCAATCTGAAATCTCATATGGTGTTGATGTATTTCATCACAGTCTTCCATCAGTCTTGGCACTAAATATGAAGGAACTAAATTGTAGCTTTCCTTGTTTGACTCTTTCTTCAGATGAATTTATTTTCATAAAAATTGAGGAATTCAGAGTAATAGACAATTATCTAGAGGAAAATCCCCAAATAGCTACAAAAACAAGAAAGTGTTTGTTGCTTTTTCCATCACTGCTCCCTCAGCTTTATCTGAGAACACTGCTAGTGTGACTCAGTGGTGCAGTTGTATGAAACCATATGCTCAGAAGGCCGAGGGCTGCCTCAGCCTGTCAACAGCCAGACATATCACTGCTGGCATCTGCACCAGTTGTCAAACCAATGAGTATGAATGTCAGTGATCATTAGACTTATTTTCAGTCATCCAGTTATAGTGACATGACCTGTAACTCTCTGCTGCTTCTGCGGGATCCGAGGCACCAATAGTCTGACTCGCCTAATTTGAGAAATAGTAAAATTTAGATTATATCCTCAGATGCTATGAGAGCCTTCCAGGGAGGCATGTGATCCCAGAGCCACAAAGCTGATAATAGGACAGAGTTCAAGCTCTAAAAGTTAATGAAGATGTTCTTTTTTTACCTTCTATACACATTTCTAAGCAGGAAGAGAGGAGAAGCTGCAGGAGCCTAGTACTAACCACCCTTCATAAAATATGCCTTCTTCTAGGGTGGCTTCTCATACATACAAGAGAAAATGTCAGGATGGTACAGGCACTGGAGAGCCCTAGAGCAATCCTCAGTTCTTGTGTTCATATTAAGTACTGTTGTGATCATTCTTGGAAGAAGTAAGAGAAATAGTCTCTTGATCTATTCCCTATCACGTGGATGCTATCAAAAAATCCAGTCAGAAGTTATGCACTAACAAGTATCACTTTCCAGTAATAATATGAGATGCAATCTAAGCTGTAAATCCAATACTATAGCTTCTAGTTCTGCAAACAGTCCACAACTTAGTAAGAACTCTTTGCAATACTGAGTGGGAGCATTTCTCCTCCTCTGTGAACACCATATGTTGTATTTGAACCTTTCTTTTCAATGCAACTGCATTAATCTTGTGAGAGTTCACTGGTTCTTAAAATAAACCAAAAGGCATTTGTTTACTTATTAAAAAAATGCAACAATTTATATCCTAGGACTTCCTATATATATATAGGATATATAGTTATATTTGTATAAATACAAATATAACTAGAATTATTTACTTAAATATATATTAATATTCAATTGTTAACCTCAACATAAATTATTATATCTATTTATATAACAGCATCTACACAAAGAGTTCTTTATTCAGAGAAAAAGATATGCTTAAATGTCTGTTTTAACAATCCTTTCCTAATGACAGCACAACAAGTGACACCACTACTTGGGAAAGATGACATTACTAAACCACACTTCCAAAGGAAATAGACCTTATATACGAGCATTTATTTCTACTGTGGTTGTCAGGCTACAGCCTAACAGTTTGTGGCACTGTAATCTGCAGCATGACCATTCATCTAATTACTGCTGAAACTGTGATATTAATCTACTCATAAAGGGCAAGTTAAGGGTCAATTGCCAGCAGTGGAAAGCACTTGATATGGATAATGTGTTGCAGACCTGATTTCATCTGCTCTTACTGGTTTCAGCAGTCTGCACAAGTTGACTTCATTTCTGAGTGGATAAAAACACAGAACTCAAAACTGGGTCAAATCACACCTGCATGGTGCCTTTGATGAATATCTTCATCATTGCTCAAGACGTGAGACAGTGTCTGACCTATCCATCATTTCCCAGCCACGGGGACTCCCAGACTGACACATCACCACCACACTCAACAGCACAGACAAATCACTCGTGCCCAGGACCTGCCTTGATACTTCATTTTCCTGACTTTTCTGATCTCCCTTAGGTTTAAACACTCACAATTTGTATGATAATTGTGACACCACAGTTTAAACCTATGGAGGATGTTGGACAAGCAGTATAACAATTTCTGCTAGGCAGCTTCTGAAACATGCACACAAAGGCACACATACACTTTTCCTTGGAAGGTATGGGTCCTTAGGAAAACAATGGCAACCACAGGCTTTTTTGGAGGTGAAGGGGGACATCACTGTGAAAAGGCAGCCCTAGAAAAGTCAATTTCCACTCTTTTTTTATAAGCCTCAATTCTGACTTGGCATTGCCATGCAGAAAGTACACAATTGTAAAATGAGCCATAAATAAGTTTACGTGCTCCTCAACCTGTATTTCCATTGCCCATTCTTTAGGTCTCAAATGGGAATGTGGTAAAGGATGCCCCAGCTCATGTTATATTTTACTTCTCTCTTGCATGTGAAAAAGGCCAACAGACATTTCTGAACTGCTCAGTCTCCTTCCCTTCATAGAAAACTTTCACAAAGTAAACACTTTGCATAATCCAGTGATACACATAATAAATAGCTGTATTTCCCAAACCAGGTTACAAGGAATTCTTTAATTTCTCTATGAATAACAATACAACAAAAATACTAGAAGAGTTATGGAAAAGTCATGCCCCACACAGAAGTCAGTCATGTCCACTACATTTGTTAAAGTGTAGTTTTCAACATTCATTTGGTATCAGGAAATGTCACTTTAATGTCACTTTAAATGTTATTCAAAATCACTAATTATTTTTCTGAAATATTTTCTGTGATCGTAATATTTTGATTAAACTTATGTGACATTAATCTTCCTTTAAAGACTTAACACAAACTAGATTTGAAAATCTAAAATTTTGATTAAACATTTTTGCTATGATTTTAGGGTAAGAAGATTGAGTACAATAAGATATTAACCTAATTTAATTGTTTCACTTAGTTTTCAAAAGATAGAGGCTAAGGGTACATCTGAGTGCTGTTCCTATACAGTCATAAATCATGTGAACTGGTATTTAAGATTCACACATTCAATTTTTCCAAATTCTGTATCTCCACAAAAAATTTAGAAACATAATTGCCACAAAAAATTTAGAAACATAATTGCCATTTATTACTTGCACTAGCAAATTAACATTTCAGCAAATTTACTCAGTTAATTTTTCTAGTTGTATACCAGCTCAAACAATTGTTTTTATTTCGTGGTAATGTTTTGATTCTAAGTTATTTCTATTATTCTTCTTCCCCCTTTACTTCAAAGTATTTTTTGGCAATTACAAACCTGACCAATTGTAAGATGAATAGAACATTGTAATAAATAACATCAATATATAGGCCTTCCAAGTTCCTTTATAAAGTAGAGTATATTTTCACTTGAATCAGAAAATAAGCAGCTTTATGATTTATTAGAAAATGGTGGGGAAGGGAGAACCTACTTTAGAAAAAAATGCCTATATGTATGGATTTATAGTTATGCTTTAGTTTTAAATAGTAACAAAGGCTTCCCTTGCAAAGGCTCTTGTTTTCCTTTGCTTTCTCAGTCCAAACTTCACCGGTTTCCTCTCCTTTAAACAAGCTGAGTTACCAGCTGGGTCACTCCTTCTCAAAGACTGAGCTTTGCTCAAGCATATAGGAGACAGGAGCTAGACAAACTAGAGCTCTAATGAGGAAAAATTATGCTATGTAGAATAAACAAAAAATAAGCAAATTACATGGTTACAATTTATCACATTCATAAAGCAGTGTTCACAGCAACTTTTACATTTTTACAAGTCAAGTTACTTTACCAACCATTAAATAATTCCATAATTAGCTGTTTTGCTTCAAACTATATTTTGGACTTAGTTCTGTTTTCTTATTAAACTTATAAACAAACCCCTTCACAGCTGATGCAAAATACCATGATCATCATCTTAACACATCACTGGAGACAAAACAAAATATAAACTTACTACTTGATATTACAAGCAAGAGTTGGCAGATCTAAAATATTAGCTTTTCCTTTGGATTGATATTAGATTTTCCTTTGGATTGATTCTCTGGCTAGTAGAAAATTAAGGGAGTGCTGAGATATCAGCCACCTTATATTCTCTAATTCAGACAACTAACATATGTCTGAGAGGTGTAAATTATTAGGAAAACCCCTGTATTCCTGTATGAAATCATTATCTAGTGAACAACTGATGGAGGCCAGGATTCTGTAAAACCCGAAGAAATGTAAAACAAAGAGGTGAAAATGTGACAAAACAAAATTGAAGCATTAGGCATCTCCATGACAAGAATGAGCACTGCTCTATGATGTGTGTCACTTACTGTATGGTTCACATCTCAGTAACTAGGAGTTCTTGAAGAATGTAACTTAATATGTTGTTTAATTCACTTTATCTTCATCCTTATCTTAAGGCACGTTATCTTAACTGGGGGAGCAATTTCTAAAGAAATATCATTGACGATTTTACAGATGCACTTTCAATTTTTATTAGGTAGGAAAACAGCCTTTTCTTTCCAGAAAGATGCTGTACAACTACAACTAATTTACAATAATAGGTTTTGATGGGTTATCTGCTTGCTTGTTTGCTGCTCTACTCCTATAAAGATTTCAGCCATAAATGTCAATTTTCTTAAGGTATCATTTGCTGTATTCAGGCACACTCCTTCAGATAGCATTACAAGAACATTTCTTTAATCATATAACATTGCCTAAAGTACAGATTTTGTGTTAGGTTTTGTTACAGCACAGAGCTGTACAGTATTTTCACTGGCTGCCTAGAGATTATCTGACTTTCACCTCCTTATATTGTACTTTAACACCCCAGTGCCAAGACTTCCAAGCTCCACTCTGCTTTATTGCTCAATATTTATTTTCTGCTTTGGTTTTATGTTCTTATTTTCATCAGAATTGTTTTTCTAATCCTGTACTTCCTCGCTAGTGAAGCAAGCTTCTGTTTTCTATCCCTGCTCTCTGCATTCTCAAGCCATTATGGTGCCTACAGGAGTTTTGAAAGTTGAGTTTTTCCTTACTTATGTGTTCTGGAGTGTTTTTTGGGTGTTTTTTTGCTAAATCACTAGGCAGGGACACTGAACTTCTCCTTAGTTCCAGCGGTTTATAGGTGTAAATAATTGTGAAATGCAGATATGTTAATTCCTATTGGTTTTGTATTGGAGTTACTCCTTCTCCCAGTTCTGCACAATCATTACAAACTGAGTAAGTGTGTTGAGAGCAGACAGCAGTGTGTACAGCCACCTCTCTGCCCAGCACTCTGTGACACAGGGCCACAGAAAGTCTGAGCCTGGAAGGCACCTCTGGAGATTGTCCAGTCCAGTCTCTGACTCCCAGCAGGACGCTCAGGGCCACAGGTGCTGAATATCTCAAAGGATGGATGGGCAAAGCCTCGGGGCAACCTGGGCCAGACTTTGACTACTTTCCCTCTAGAAAAGTTCTCTAGTACTTTTATGTAGAATTGTGACCATCATTCTCTCCCTGGGCCTCAGTGTCTGGTTCTGTTGTTTATATTTCCTTCCCTCATCAGGTGTTTATGCACATGGATAATAGCAAGTAAAAATTAAGAGATATTCCTAAATAAAGAAATATTTTTCATAGGAAAACATTAAAACAAAACTCTTACATTCTTCTACACTTCTCAAAACAAAATTGAGATGTTCATCAGGTAAATTCTGACACTAAATGACACTTCCAAAACAATAACTTTGTATCTGTAGATTTAAAAGCAGTTCCTATCATTGGGTTTTGATGTATTCTTGGTAGAACTAAAATCATATCATTAAAAAAATCTGTCTCTTATCTGGTGCAAATTAGCAAAATTTCATGGGAATGAATATAAATGCAAACAGGCAAGCAAACAATAACTCAGAATCTAGTTATTAATGTTTATTAAAACGGCTCTGGCAGTTCCTCACCCAGCTAATTATCAGAAAAATTAATTACTTCCTGAAAATCTTATTAGAGAGGTATTGAAATACAATATAAAAATTGTCAGAATTATTTCATCTTCCTTCTGTAGTATGTGTCACTTGAATTATTATCTATTTCTAAATCCATTCTTGTAACTTCACAGAATTTTTCATTTCTCACACCTGAAGGAATCCTAGGATTTTGGTGCTTCTGATGCAAATCTGGTCTTAAAAAAATAATAGCTTCAATTTTGAGAGCACATACTTTAGTTTTTAAAAGGCAATCAGAAAGCAAATACTCTGTCTATCCTATCCAGCCATTCAAGCAAGAACTATAACCGGTCAGACAACAGAGCAACAAATCCACAGTAGAGTAAAAATCTGCTTAACTCATTTATGACCAGATTTTATTACTTTTGCCATCTGTTATTAATTATTCCCATCAGTATTTATATGAGAATTAAAATTACTATTTATAATAGTAATATATTTAAACGTTTTTTAAAGCTCAGGCTTACATAATAAATGCAAAAAAATTTCTACAAATATAGTCTTTTCATCTCTTTAAAGGTGTTGTTGCCACATTGAAAGTGTGAAGGTATAATGTATAGATTAAGAGTAACCTGATTTTCACATGAGCTCAGAACAGACCACAGTTGTAGTACAGATGGTTGGCATCTTTTCATATCCATCTGAACACTGAGAGTTTTATGAGGATTAAAAAGGCAAATCATCACCAGTAAGGAAACAATACAGTAATTAAACCAGATATTACAGCAATAACAAAACCACAAGACATTAAAATAAAGAAATCCTTATTCATCAAGAATGCAAATTGTTTTTTAATTTCCTGACCTTATAGTGTAAGAGGATGATTAACATATCACAATCTCATGGAATTTATAGGTTACCAGTACCCAATTACATTACCCAAATACCCATTTACAAATACTCTGCACAACAAAAGACTATAAATATACTGAGTATTCTGAAAGTAGGAAACTGACTTTTTAAACAGAGCAAGAAAAAGAAGATGTAAAGTTTTGTGTTACAAAATTACTGAGGGGAAAAAAAATTAAACGTATGAATCTCTTAGGCCAGACTACTTCCTGACGTCAAATGTCTGCCTGGTAAAAGTTACACCAGTCTTCAACTACATTGAAACACAGACATTAAGAGATTGCTGATCTGCAACTATTACCTCTCTTAATTCTAAAGATGTTTTCTAAAGGCCTTGTTTTATCTATACAGGTGTGAGCATGTCTGAAGCTAACACCTCCTTGTTTTATCTATACAGGTGTGAGCATGTCTGAAGCTAACACCTCCTTCCTGTGCTGGGCACCAAGAAGAAAACTGCTCATGAGCACCCCTTGCAGTGGCTCTGCCTAGGATGGGTAGCAGCCCATCCAGTGCCGTGCTTTGGATTTATGACTAAAGCAGCACTGATAACAGGGCAGTGTTTCAGCTCCTGATGAGCACTGGATCAACTCTCTTCCCACACTCTTCCCACCAGCAAACAGGCTGGGGCTGCACAAGCAGTTGTTGGGGGGACCCAGCTGGGACAGCTGACCCCTGCTGACCACAGGGATATTCCATAAAGTGTAATGTGAAGAACTGGGCAGGGGGTGTTTGCCTGGGAGGTAGGTATTGTATTTATTATATTTGCAATTGAGTTTGAGGTACTAGTGTATGGCTAAAATAAACAGAAAAATAAGCTTTATAGCATATGCAAATATGCACAGAAATCCTACCAAATTAATCCAGAGGGGGATAAAGACAGACGTACATGCATGTGCATATTTTAATATATATCATAAATATAAAAATATGCATATTATATATCCTCCCACTCACATCCCTGTGGGATACTATCATTTATTCTACTGACTTTAACAGGAGAGAAAACTAATGTTTAAATCTCCTTTCACCTAGTTTTTGATCTTACATGAGGGCTCTTCCACCTGAGATCTAATGTCTGCCCTTTAATCTATTAAATGAGCTTAATTCATATGAGAAACAAAACATACTTTACACCAAAGGTGCAGGCTGGCTTTTTAACCCAATGGTATACTGCTGGGAGCCTCAAAAAGTAGTCTCTCACTACTTAAAAGTAGTGATCCAGCAAAAGTCATGCCTTTGCTTGGTATAAGGAACAGTCCATGGGATTTGACCAAGGTTTACAGTGTAGCTCAGTAAAATATCAAAGTATCATTTACTTTACCATGGTGCTTCTTGGGTTCATTTTTGTGATCTAGACCTGTTGCTTCCAGTACTATATTTAGACTGAAAACTCAATTTTGAGTATTTTAATGTTGGCCAGCACTCAGATGAGTAGTGACCTGCCTCACAAATTTCTTGTATTAATACTGTACAGAGATATATCGTAATCGTAAAATCCTATAGATGGAAATATGCTTTAAGACATCAGTAGTAGCAGAGACATGTCTAGTTACTTGAATAATTGTAGCATACCTTTTAATTTTCAAAAGTATTCAGTATTATTTTGAAAGATTTTTGAAAGCATAGGTTTGACCAAGAAATCCTTTTAAAATTAACCAGGTAGGTTGTGAAAGGAAGAATAAACAGACTAAAAGCAAAGAAAGAAACTATTTGTAAGCCTGTTACTGAGAATACAAGCAAAATAAAAGGTTATGAAACAGATAAACACTGAACACCCAGCTGGAATATAAATGAACTCTAAGCTCTCCATTGTGTGCAGTCCTCTCCTATTCCCACTCCACACTGCACTGCTCACTCTGTTTTGTTTGCACTGATTCTTCTGAGCCAAGTACACTACAAATAACCTTAACCTTTCTCAGTACAATCTATACATACCTCTTGTTACATTATGCCTTAAAGGAAATGTAGAGTATCACTATTGTACATTGTTAATGTACACAGAGGTTTTTCTTTTTTTCTTCAATCAACAAAACAAACAGTGTAAAGAAAGTAAAGTAAACCTGTAGCTATGAAAGTTTACTAAAAATGTCAGTATTAGTGCAGTTACTTTGTGAACACAGCCAGTCAATATACTTGCATGTATGTGAATAGTAAACAGAGCACTCAGAAGAAAGTATAAAATGGGTCCTGAGGCCTCTTACAGGAATTATCCAGTCATAACAATTAGAGCTCAGATGGAATGAATATTGGCTATTTTTATTTCCCAGGTGCAAGCAAGATTGTATCTGTTAATAATCATTCCTTCCAGCAGATCTCCCCTAAGCAACAAGTCCAGGTTCATGGGAACCAGATCTTCAGACTGTCAGTAAAAAATCTCCTCCCACCTCCTCATCTTCACTGAGCCACTGCCTGGGATGAGCCAGAAGCTGCATCTCTGCAGAGAACAACATCTGTCCCAGCAGATAAGCAGAGAGCCAGCCTCAGAGCCCACACCTCAAAGACCTGCAGTCTGTGGGGAGCAAAGTCCTGGAAGGAACATGACAGGAAGTAGAACAAGGATAGACATTAGTACGTGGGGGAGGGTGTTTTCTGATTTTGTCCACTTAACAAATGAAATTAAGGGAAACATCTAGAGAAGACAAGGCTCTGGGGAGACCTTGTAGCAGTTTTCCAGAACATGGAGGGACCTACAAGAAAGATGAAGGGGAACTTTTTATAAGGCCATGTAGTGATTGGACAATGCCTAATGGCTTTAAGCTGAAGGAGGTTAAGTTTAGATTTGGAATAAATTCTTCACTGTGAGATTGGAGAGACACTGGAACAGTTTGTCCAGAGAAGCAGTGGATGCCCCATCCCTGGAATTGTTCTAGGCCAGGTTGGATGGAGCTCTGAGCAATCTGGTCTAGTGGAATATGTCTCTGCCCATGGAAGGGGATTGGACTGAGATGTTCTTTAGGGTCCCTCCAAACCATTTCATGATTCTATGAAACTGTGCAGAGCTAGAAATGAGTTTTCTTAAAAACTTTTGTATTTCAAATTTTCCTTTTATCTTAGACCAAGAAAGAATGTTGACATTCATAACAATGAATTACTTTCACAGTTTAATTAAACTAAGTGATTTTATTTATATTTTCTTTTAATGTTAGCAAGTAGGAAGATATTTCTTGCTTGGTAGTTCAAACTACTACAGAGTTTTGGGGTTTTTTGTTTGTTCATTTTAGAAAAGAAAAATGAAATTCAAGACATAATAATTAAATCATATTTCCTTAGAGTGACATGATTCCTCATGAGAGCTTTATATCACATTCTTACCTTTGTTCTCCTGTGAACAAATTATATTTCATATAATGTACTCCCTAGCTTACAGGGAAAAAGTTAACATGAATAATGTAAAAGCTAAAAGCCCCTCATCCCCCAAACCAAAGAAATCATTCCCAGCAAAGAATAAGGGGCACATCCAACTTGGAGGGAAAAAAAAGAGACAGCAACCTAAACTAAAATTTCAGGACAATTGAAGTTTTCTATAGGAAATTATTGATTTTCAAGGAGCTTCATTTTCAGAGGAAAAACTCCCAGCATAACATGACAGATTTGATAAGCCTGTCACCAAAAACCCAGCACTCAGAAGTGTAATTCTCAAGAGACTTGTAATCTTAATTGATTCAGTACAGACACACAGATAATGTGCATATTATTTCCCTCTGCAGCTCAAGCTACTCATTTGCCTCCTTTCTGTTTTGAGACTATTCAGAATATACATGATCCTCCAACTCAGAAATCTCACATATTCCAAAAGCAGAGAAAAGAAATCCACAAATCCACACAACAAAGGAACACATAATTTTTCCAAGGCATATATGTTTTGAATGCCTACTGCTGTTAAAGTCATACAGGCAATCAAAGTAACCTTTCAGAAATCTCTTTTCCTAGCTACATCTTATGTACCAGATACTCTATTTTGTTTGCAGCAAAATCAGAAGTTTCATACTTGCAACGAGACTTTACACAGACTTCTGTCCTTGTCTCCCAGAAATAGTGCACTGTGGTACTACTCTTGGCTCTACCTGAACTTAAAATAAGAGACACGAAACATGAGATAACTTGTTCTACTTTTTAAATGTAGCTGCATGCTTGTATGTATATACTGACAAATTCAGAAGGAATTGGATTACACAGAAAAACCTGTAAAATGGTACCTACACACAACTAATGCACATGCAGAAAGGTATGTTTTGTATAAGAAGTTACATAATCCCCAAATTATATTAAATATAGGAAAGACACCAGTCAGATTTACAGTCAATTTTCAAGTTACCTGTCACAAACCATGTTCTCTGATACACACTCCACATCTCCCCCAGATGTAGGTGAAAATAGTGTTACATGGGATGAGCACACCAAATAGATAAAAAGTCAAAGAACTTACATTGCTTCTGAAAGTGTAATAATACCTCTTGAGTGATATAATTCTAAAACAAATTTTAACTATATAGTCAAGTAATTTAACATGAAACTACTCAGTATTTAATTAATACCCAAATAATTTAATGAGCAACTTCACGTCTTATTTGCTGTGCACTACTGAACTGTGAATTGGGAAAGAATTTTCAGGTCCCACCCATGAGCTGTTCGGGCCATGCATCACAGTAGTGCCAGTGTGCTTACCAATTCTAATTATTTTCCACAGTCCTGCATTGAGACAAGGAGCTATTATTATCCCCATTGCACAGAAAGTGAATTAAGACAGTGTATAAGGTCAAAGTATTTGCTAATTTTGGATACCTATTTGAGATGGATAGGATGTGATTTTTTGCTAGTGTATACCACTTCACATCCCCAAATCAGAGTACTCATTAATAAATTTAGTTAAAGGGCTCAAGGACTGAGCTAAAAAACATGAGGATTATCTCTTCCTCTTATCTCATCCTGTTTTCATTAGTCAAAATTGCCAAGATTTCTCTGCTCAGATAACACTGTTTTCCCTTGTGAACTGCTCTAAGTTTCTGACTTCCCTTCTCCAGCCTGTTCCATTCACACCTTGTCACCAACACACCCCTGAATTCCTATTGTGTCGCAGCCTAATGTGATTCTCTTTCCTCTGTCCTTACTTTCATCAAGGCAACCTTTATTGTTTTTCTTGAATTTCCAGTCTATTATGAGACTCATCTTCCTTCTCCCTGCAGGACCAATCCTAGTCTTTTATCCTTTGCCCCTAACCTCTCTGTAAATCTGTGCATTAATCAAAGTTTTCACAGGTATAGATGTTATTGTGAAATATGTTAAACACAACAGACAAGAATTGACAATTGCTATATTCATTAAATTTGAGCACAAGGAAGCTAAGTGACTGTCACACAGGGTATCATGAGCTAAAGAGATCACAGAGATATCTGCAAACCTAGGGGACTAATGTCTTCATTAGAAAAAATAGTAGCTTGATTAATATATTTCTCAAAGCACCAAGAGAAAGCTTACCTATAAAAGCATCATCAATATTTGTAAAAGCCTTTACAAGTTTTATGGGAAAGATATCAGGATGTGCAAATACACTCATTTGTAAGCATATTGAGGCAATCAGGAGTTATGCATTCTTTGCTGGCCAGCAAAGAAGTAATAAAACAAAGATAAGCACACTTTCAAAGCAAATATTCCCACAGCTAAGTACAAACTGTGAGTTACAACAGCATAATCAACTATTGGAGAAAGTCTTATATCAAATAGAAGCCTGTAAAGCTGAATTTTTTTACAAGTATATTCAAGTAAAAGCTGCTATTAGTCTATGCCATACCTTAGAGAACTGCACACCATAGCCCTAATAGAAAAAGAAGGCAAATAGCCTTGAATAAATCTCAGTTTGGTTACCACCATCACAGTGAAAGCCAAGACCATAGCAAACTATCCCTGAGCCAAACACTCCAAACCATGAAGCTTAAGTTCATTAGTCTGTTCTAATCCCAGCGAGCAGCAAAGAGATTTTTACTGTAGTAATGACAACATAACTCAAGGTATTCCCCACACCAAGTCCTCTTTTCCAGTATTTCAAGAGCAACACAGCACTGAACATTGCTGGAAGTTTTTATTCCTTCTAATGGACTACTCTAAGGGCTCAGCCACCTTTGAAAACCATGCCCTGTAGTTTAGGCCATAGGATCCAAATCACAAAGGGTGACAAAGATTGACATTTCATACTCCATGTTGGCTTTACTCCAGTAATATTATATCCAAAGCTCCTACAGACACCTATACAATGCTTGTTTTTCTTTATGAAGACAAACTACTGATTTATGTTAAATCCACCTTTTATAGTCTATTTCTCATATGATAGCGTTATTCTGCTTTCTCAAGCCATAACAATAATATAACCCTTATTACTGGCAAAACAAAAAGCAGATAAAAAACAAGATGTAATTTACCAGTAGGAAGTGTAAAGTAACACAAACTCTTTACCTGACTCTAGGGAATAGCTCAAAACAATTTTTGAAGGTTTGACCATGACATATCAGATTTCTCATATTTAAGAAAAGTAGTCCTAAACCAGTCTAAACCAGAAAATCCTGTTCTTATATTTCCCTTCATATTCCTATATCAAGAGGCAAGCTTACAACACCAGATTTTGGAATTAAGTAGTTGTTTAAACACTCAACCTGTCTGTACATGATTACTGCAGATGACCTCCAAAAGACCAATTCAAATCCCAATAATAAAGATCCAGAAGCACCTCGTGCTGCAGCAATTCTGTCACAATGGTCTGGAATTGGTCACCCCATAGATGAGATTATTCATTAGCATATGATAATGTTGAATGAAAAAAAAAAACTACGGGTCAAATTTTGGTCCTATTTACAACATTACAAACGTCTACTAGATGGAGTAAGGGCAAAGCAGGTAGAAATGGTACCCTGTTGGCTGCAAAATAAATCCTCCTGTGAGCCAATGGAAGGTGATCTGTACTTTTGACAAAATTCCCCTCCATTTCAGCAGTCTTTGGTCATATTCCCCAATTTGTGATTTTACAAGTGATACACACTTTAGGAATAATATTTTGTACACTAAATAAGATCAGAATAGCTATTTTACAATATTGATTATCAGGATAAAGGTGACATAATGAGCCTGAATTGTTAAGGATTGTTTAAACAGAGCTGCTATAAAGCTTTCCTTTCCCATTCTCCTCACATCTTCATCATATGAGCAGATGTATAATTTACTGTTATGATCAACTTTTTCCTTCTGTGCTAGAGATTTTACTCATAATGTATATTTAGAAAGGAAAATTAATAAATGTACTATATATTCCTCCTCTAAAAATACTGTCTTATACTTAAATAAACAGTCTGAAATGCACAATTTTAGCAGGAAGTCTGTATTCAGCAGTATAAAAAAAACAGGCCAACCATTTCAGCATCCTATATTTAGGTTAAGCTTTGCATATTTTAAATTTTTCAATTTTGTTTCATTAATGGGGTGAGCACTAAAAATCCAACAAACCCAAATCATTCCATTTTTGACAATTATCTCCATGTATTTTCCTCCATCACTCTTAAACAAAAAGAGCCCAATAAAGGCAATGTACAGTGAATTTTTGAAAACATACTCTACATTTTCACACGTCGATAGACAAGTTATTCAGTGAGAACAGGGAAATACCAGTTTGTTGTCCACTGAGGATGTTTCATATCATGTTATGAATTGAGAGTTCTCATTTTCTGAAGCTGCTGTGTTTTTTAATGTAAATGAACTAATGAAAGCAACGTCTCATGACTGCAGATGAATTACATTACATGAGTGAGAACAACTACTGCTGTTCTAACAAATGAATTTGGTGACTTCTGCACAATTTATGTAATGATAAATATAAGCAGCTGGTGCAGGTGTTCTCAGACAGTAGAACATACTTCTTTACTTTTTCAATTTTACTAATTTTTCTGCATAATATCTTGCATAGCCATGTGCAGTGAGAAGATATGAGTAAGACTCTATGTTCTGAAGAAGCCAGCTGATGTGAAAAGTAATTTTAAAGGATAGAAAAATTATGGAAATTTTCCACTGAAACATTATTATTTAAAATTATTATCATCTTTATTACTATTATTATTATAGATATTGAGAGGTTATAAGGCTTTGAGGTGACAAGAATAAAAGATATACCTTTGGAAATATAAACATTGATTATGTAAATGAGAAAGAGTAAAGTGTAAAACCAAATTCTTACACTAAGAAATAATAATGAAGATACTGTTTAAGTACTAGTGGGGAGACTGGTGCTGTTTGCTCTTTTAAATACAGCCATAGTCTGAAGATCAATTTATACACATGGAGAAAATGAAACAGGAAAAAAGAACACAGATTCTAAATCCCTGAAATTATTTATAACAGAATTTTTAAAGCATTTCACTTATTTGTGCACATAGTTTTGAAGCACAGTTTATTAATATTTGATATCCTTACTGCACTAGGGACAGGGATCTATAAATCAGTGCCTGACAAAGAGATATCACTAACTCCATCTTCTTCCTGGCCTTTTCATAACAGAGCCCTCCACAGGCATGCACATGAAAATATTGTACAAACCCAGTGGTTGTCAAGATAATACATTTAAGTCTTAATTATAAATAGACATACTTTATCACAGGCTGATTCAGAAGCTAGCTTTAATATTCCATCAAGAAAACAGCTATATTGTTTTTTCAATTGTTAAAAAAGCCAGATAAACTATGTGCTTAGATCTAGACATAGTAGACATTAAAAAAAACAAACAAACAGATTGTTTTTCAGAGCATTCTATGGAGATTCTTTTCTATTTACTACAAAGGAATACAACTTCATTTTTATCTGTTTCAGACTACTTTGGGGATGGAAGCACTACTCTCCTCCTCTATTCCCACTTAGCAGAATTCATATATCTATGTGGAATGATTTTCTGTTTTCATTTTCTTTGTCCCACTTATGGAATGTATTTTCTATCATCTTCTATTTTATCTTCTATTGCAAAATGTCATCATTGATCCCACATGTCTATCTCTATATAGACATCTGCAGGCAAAATGCAGTGAAGCATTTTTTTTCCACTGGAATTTGTAATGCTTGATAATAAGAATGTTTCGGAGAGGCTGCCTGGATTTGACACAGCCTTGACAACTGCAAACGCTTCTGATGAAAGCCTGCTTGGTTTCCTTCAAGCTCATATGGGTGAACTTCTGGTACATGACTTTATAAAGCATTAGTTCCCACTGGAAACTAAAAGGAAAATATTTATATGAGATATAGGAAGGAGGAGGCAGAAGAATCGTGGGTGGAATGCTAGTCATGGGCAAGTGGCAATAGAATACAACCAGTGAAGGAAGAAAGACAAAGAAATGGGCAAAACAGTGATCAGGTGTGAAGATAAAACATTTTAACTTCTGTTTGTGTCAGACAAGATCCAAGACAGAGGAAGAAGGGTGATATAACTTTGCAAAAGTGCAAGTATTTCACAGGAGTTATGAACCAGATGTTACCACTGCATTTGAACCTGTGTTTTAAACTCAGACCTGAGCCTGTCCAAACTTAACATTTATTTCTCAGCTAAAACAAAATATAACATAAAAATACATGCAAACTAAATTCTAGGAAGCCTGGAATCTGCTCCAAATTAAGTTTCTCAGTTGTTTATCTTTTTAAATACATCTTTTTTTTTTTTAATATGAGAATATCTTTTTATATTTTTTGATGCATATCTTCATTATTTGGAAGTTATAGTTTTCTCTAAGGAAAAATGAAGTCAATTTGAGTTTTGTCTAAAATAAAATTGGCCTATTAATCTAATTTTTAATTGAATAAGGAGACATTACTGTGTTTGATTACCCACATGATGGTGATTTACTCTTTCACAATAATTTCTTTTTATATTGCCACCTTTTTCACTTACTTGAGGGAAAGGAAGGGACGCAAAAGCACAGACATTTAGTTATTTGCCATAATATTTTTCTTTTTTCACCACTTTTTATGGGCCTATCTCATGTACCTTCAATGGTTTTACTGAAAGCATTTCCGTCTGATCCTGCAAGTAGTGAAAAGAGTGGAGTGCAAATAATTCCACTGTCATTATATTTTTTTAAAGTCACATAAAAATTGTTTCTTCCCAACATTCTTTGAGAGAAGGAAAGAAAAGTCTTTTTTTTTTTTTTTTTTTTTCTTGTAGTGGTATCTTTTCAGCTTCCTTATATATCAAATTCCCTGTAGATAACAGCCTTGTAAATTGAAGTCCAGCTGAAATGGAGAGACAGAATGGTTTCCTCTCTTTGGAAGTAGAAAACTTTATTTCTTAGGTTTTTGAGGGTTTGTTGGTTGTTTTAGGTTGTTTTTTTTCTTCACTTCACACACATTAATGTTAAATTACCTAGTGTAGAAGCATTCTAACTTCAGTCCTTTTTGATGATAAGAGTTAATGGATATTATTCAGCCATTTTACTCAGTAATTAGATTTGGAGTTCACTAATTTTAAATAGTCACTGCAGTAATCTCTCTGTAGCAATTTATGCAGTGCTGTTATATTGAATTCATGGATATGGAGCATGCAAATATTCCAATGAGATCAGACTGCACTTAAGAAGCTTCAGGAGGTGAGGTTGGTCATTTGAATACAAAAACTATGAGAATTAAGAAACCTTTAATATATTTTTGTTTTAATTAATGAACATTGTTTGCACCATTGTTTTAATTCTCCTCCACAGAACTAAACCTATTATGCAGTCAGCAGTACTTCCAAATGAAATGTTTGGTTCCACAATCAGAATGCTTGCAATTGTCTCATCTATCCCCAGCAGAGGGAACGTCAGGAGAAAATGGATTTGCACTTTATAAAAATCAAGGTGGTTTTGGCACGATATGCTATACCTAGAAGAAACACATTTTAGAATCAACATTCTTGAGTCCATTTCCAGCCCAAAATCTTTGATTACTGTCATACATGGTCCCAGTCAAGAGCCACGAAGGATGCCAGTTTTGCTGTTTAGAGGTGTAGGTTTTTATGTCTTGCACCTCCTACTGCACTAGAAAAGTTTGGAAGAAATGTTTAACATGGATGGAGAGGGACTTAAATGGGGAGGACTTAAAAATTAAATCCAAACAGCTGGCTCTAAAATCATTCAGAATTCTGGAGAACCTGGGATCTCAGTAACAGATACAACCTGAAGTGTAAGGTATGCAGACACATTATCCTTGGCTAAAAAGCAAATACATTTGAAAGAAGAGGAGAAAGAGCTTTTTGACTACTTGGGAGTACAGATTAAGTGAACCATACTGTAGGTTTCCAGTGGCAAGGATGTTCCCACTCTTTCCTGCCATCCTGGCATTATTGTCCCTCTGTCTCAACTTTAATCCAGCAATGCTGCAGCACTTGCTCATTCAACCAGCTGACACTACACAGGTAAAAAAAAAAAATATATATATATATATATATATATATATATATATATATATATAATTACTTTAAAACAGGCAAGTACAAGAACCAGAAGTGATGGGAGGAAGAGCTTGGGAACAATGCTGCTGGAGAGGCAGATGGCACACAAGGACTGTTCCTTTTGGCTGTATATAATGTTACAACAAAATCTCACCTTTAGTATTAGCAGAACAAACATGGTATTTTTTCTTTCTAGTTTTTATTTGCCTTTTGTAAACATTTGCAGATGTTTTCTGTTTGGATGTTGCGAATACTTTACATCATGCTATTATCTAAAACTAATAGATGCTTGTCTTCTCCTCTCCCATTCATTTCTCTTGCTCTCCAGTGCATAAGGCTACACCTCCCTCAGTATGGCAGCCCCCACTGCCATTTTTCTTAGCAGCCTACAAACCACCAAGTCCAGGCTGTCACTATCACACCTAATGTTTGAGGAAATCTCTATGTATGGCCACTTAACAACATTAATAAATTTTTTTCTATATACCCTCTGTCAATATTTCTGTATCTGGTTGGACACTGGCTGCTTCTTGAAAAGCTATTCTTTGAAAAAACTCTTCTGCCTCATACCAGTTTCACTTGTTTTGTTCTGTGTAATTACTTGAAGGGAGGTTGTAGTGACATGGGAGTTGGTGTCTTCTCTCAAGTAACAAGTGACAGGAGAGGAGAAACTGCCTCAAGTGGTGCCAGGGGAGTTTCAGACTTGATATTAGGAAAAAAATTTCCTCACCAGGGAGGTTGTCAAGCTCTGGAAAAGGCTGCCAGGGATTGAGTCACCATCCCTGGAGCTATTTAAAAGACACTTAGATGTGGCCCTTAGGGACATGGTTTAGTGGGGTACTTGGCAGTGGTGGGTTAACAGTTTACTCAATGTTTTTAAAGGTCTCTTCCAACCCAAATGATTCTGTGATTCACAAATTCATCCACAAAGGTCCCTTTCTGTTATCACTTAAAGGCTTCCAAAAGCCTTCCCTGTCCATATGTCCTTAAAACAGTACTTATTTTTGACACTTCTCCTAGACTGCCAGCAGCCAGGAAGCATTTTGTGGTCCCTGAACACTTGGATAACATTTTGCAGATGGTGGATTCCACCTGCAGTTAAAGAAAAGATTGCATAAAATCTCCCCATTTTCCCAAATGGAAAACATCTCATACACTCTGTTAGGAATGAGTCTTCCCGTGATCTTTGAAGTAACCTATGATTTTTTTTCTTGTGGAATCTCCCATTATATTATTCAGCACACAGTATTTACCATTACAGTATTTCACAACACGTCATACACATGCTGCAGGCATGCAAATACACAGTTCTAGGATGAAACCTGCATTACCCAACTAGTCAGAGCATGTTAAGTGGACACTTTGTTGGTGATATTCTTTTGATAGAAACGTTTAGATAGAACTTTAGTGCAGCAATAAATTTGCAAAATGGCTGCAACACTGGTTTCTGGAGTCAAATGAGAATCATCACAGGCCTGAAGAAGATACAGTCTTCACTGTGGCATATCCATGGCTTCAGTAGCTGAGTACTGGTGGCCCATAAAGAAGATTCTTTAGCCTAGTGTAACAGACACTACTTTAGAGGTCATTTATGTCACTTGCTGTGGCTGAAACCTTATCTGTTGCTCTCTACCGTCTTTTCCCAAACCTGCAGCTTTCAGCTCCATTTGTTTCCCCTTCTCTATACATTACTTGAATCAGTTTGGCATTTTCAGCAGCTACAAAACATGAAGTATAAAATGTATATGAAGTATCTCACAATACACATTTTAAATACGTGCTATACCCACATTTTCCTAGGCTATCCAAGTAACTTTTTTACTAAATACTACATAGACATCTAACAACATATGTCTAATTCTCCATTTTCCAGAAATATAATAAGGAAACCATGCTTCTCTACATTACTTAAGGATCTTAAAGGGAGTTTAAAAATATGCTCTAATTAACAGTAGTCTAACATTTTGGACTAGCAGTATAAATTGTTCCGAAATTTATTTTTTTTTTTTTTGGCAGGCAGCTTTTTCCCTTTCTTCTAATTTCAGTCACAAAGAATGAGAACCATGTCCCTGAACTCAGATACACAGTTCCAGTTTTAAACACTGTCTCCAAGGAATCCCAACTAGCCTCAAGCTGCTGCTTGAAAAAGTATCTCACTTGTAATCTCTATACATCTACCAGTCCTGTGTGGTAGACACTCAGACACTCACACAAGGTGTGTGAAATGGCAATAAGTGCTACCTTTTGGAGAAATTAAGTTACCCTTTGATGACAGCCTTCTAAAAAGCTGAATAAGTGAAGCCTTGAGAGCCAAAGAGTCTTTAAAGAGTCAATTGAAAAAGATTCATGGAAAGTAATTTTTTTATAACTTATATTAAAAAAAAACGAAGCAGTCTAAAGAGCCCTATCTATGGGAATTTTAAGGTGCCTTCACCACTAGTACATCAAAAGATTTGCCCTCCATTTCATCCAGGTGTGTAACACTGTGAAAAGAGGAAGTGCTGCACCATAGTGTGTATGTTGGTTACAGATACACTGGAACAATACACAACACACATTCCAGATTTCTTGCCTTTCCTTGATTTCATGACGTGGCTGCCTTACTTTTCCAAACCATTTGTGCAGGTTTTATAAAAGCACCACTGTCATCAAGTCCTGCTGACCCTTGGTGGAATATCCAAGTCGTGAAAATAAAAGAGTAGGAAATTCTGCCAAGGTATTTCTCTAATGACAAATCCTTGCAGGGCCATTGTTATGGTCTGTCAAAGAGCCAATAAAAATTAACAGATTGAAAGGAAGATAGAAACAAACATAAAGCATCCTAATGGAAAATCCTTTTTTAAAATTATGCAGTTAAGAACCTTGGAAATAACTCAGCATGGTCCCCTTGGTAGTAATTCTAGCTAAGAAATAGCTGGAATTTTCAGTTTTCAGCTTCAGTTTTCTTCTTTTCTTAACACAGTTACAAGTTAATCTTTGCTAGGTTACCAGTTAGCAGAGAAACAGATTATGAAAGTTACTCTGCATAACACACAAGGTTAATTCACAGTGCAGTGTATTCAGACAATATATTTGTATTTGAAGCTTTTTCAGTTATAAGATGTTATCTCTTACTTCTCTGTGCCACGGGCTTTAGGGAAGATGCTTGGCATCTCAACTACAGCTAAGACACTAAGTGATTTGTATGAATGGGATGTTTTGTCCAGACCAGTGAATAATTAATTATATCTCCCTTGAAGGATTTGGGCAGCAACGATGTCAACACTGAAGCTTCCAAGGCAGTAAGATTTTTCTACTCAAATTAACCATTAGACATTTACTGAAATACCACAGTCTGAATTTTTATTAGAATAGGCTCAATGTTATGGAAATTTTATTGCCTTAAACAAAGTAGAGATGACTAGATACTTTAGTAGTGCAGTAAAGTACCGCTGCATAAGTATGGGAGGCTTTTCTGAGGCAAGTTTCTGAAACTGTCTTTTAAAACTCACTATCAAAATAGATACTTTATCATGTATTGGGTTTCTAAATCTCAAACAAAATATTACTTTATTGTTTTAGAAGTTTAAATTTTTACAAGTACACCTTTAATTTTTTTTTCTCAGAGAATGCTCGTTACAGAAACTTATCATAGTAACCACTCAGCAGAAAAAAATACGGAATTTATTACTATGATGCTATTAATTAGTTCCATCACACAACGCTGCATCCTTTTTTCAAGTGAGACGACTTTGAACTACTGTTACTCAGCTTTTATCCTGTTCTTTCAGTTAGTGCTTTAGAATTTTATGCATTTGACCTGCGTTCAGCATTTTCTGTCATAAAAGTCATGCATTGAATATTTTTGGGGGTTTAAGTCACTTAATTTGAGTAGAATTAATTCCAGTATATGACTGTTCATGTAATTTGATATTTTAAATGAGGTTTCAATTGAATTGCAGGTCCTTTGGGAAGATGGACTTCAGAACTGTTATTTTCAGAATCTCTGTGTTGCAAAAACATTCTTAAACTTGAAAGAAGTCAAGAGTCTGTTTTGGTAGAATAAAATGCAAAGGTTTTGATAGAACACAGTTATGCTGTTTCACCATTTTATTACTTAGCATGTCTCTACTAGGCACAAATGAAAGTCAGGTAAAAAAATCCTAAAACCTTATAATCTTAACATTTTTAGAGAACTTTCCCTTTCTAAAGTCATTTTTCCAAATTAGTAACTCCAGAGGTAAATTAAAAACAGTCAATGCTGCAGTAGAATATAATTATTTGGAGAAAAAGAAAAATGTAGAAAAAGAAGATTGCCAAAATAGTCAAGTAAATAGCTTAATCTCTTTCCCCAAAGTAGATGAAAATTTCAATGCGCCCATCAGAAAGCGATTTTCTTCCATGATGTTCTGAACCTGAAATAGTAGAGAAGTCTTATTTTCCTAGACTGGCACACTGACCTAAATATATCTGAGAAAAACACAAGGGGCCTAGTGACAAGGTATCACATAAATGAAAATGACAGCTTGCAACTTAGAACTCTAAGAAGAAGGGATGAGCATTTCACCTTTCCCTGTAATCCCTTGAGATTTAATAGGTATGATTTTGCCCCTAAATATTACTGAGTTAGAGCATATGAAATAAAATCTCTATAAGTATAATTAACTCTTATAGCCACTAAAATTTCAGATAATGAAATTAAGTAACATGCCAGTTACATAATCACTACTTTAGTGTAACTCAGATGTTCCAAATAGTTCAGGTTTTGATTGGAAGACCAACATCTTTCTCCTGTAACTGCTGTCAAAAATTATAAAAGCTACAAGGAGAGATGTCATGTTGGAACCTTTAATTTGAACACATGCTTACTCAATCTTAAAACCACAGAATCATTTAAACTGGAAAAAACTTCTTAGACCATTGAGTCCAACTATTAACCCAGCATTACCAAGCCCCCTAATAAATCATGTCCTCAGGCATGGTGTCTACATGCCTTAAAAACCTCCAGGATTGTGACTCAGCCACTTCCAGGACAGAAAGGAATAACTGGGGGTCCATATCAATTACTGGGTCAGACTTTGTCTGCTGAGGCTGAATTCTCTGCCCCTTGGCATTTCTTCATGCTGCAAGGCCCAGTGACATTCTTAGAAATAAAGAGACCTTGAATTAGCACAAATGACACAGAAGCATATCTATTGAGGGCATGTGACAAAATTCTTGCAGATGTTCACATAAATATTGTTATCAGTACCATATTTGTCTTTTTCTGTTAGTTGGACTGGAATGATAGCTCATGTTTACTGGGCACTGTATGTTCTCCACAACATGGCACAGAAAATTAGTCCTCATAGCAAAGAAAAATTAATTTTCTCAATTAATTTGGATAGTTATTTTGTTAAATGGCCTGGCACCTACAACAAAGTTGCTTTTCAAAATCTTGTTAACAACAGTAGTCATTAATAAAGAACACATGACTATGTCAACCACTGATTTTGTTACACATGAAGGACCCAACAAAAATGTAAGAAATCTTATTTCTTTATAGTTGAGCTATGTTCCAAAAGAAAAAGAAAAAAGTATATTGGACTTTAAGAATAAAAACTGTTGCAAAAATCTGAGAATCAGATAGCTTTCCTAATGTAAAATCACTGAAAATTGGAAACAGGATCAAAATACAAACTAAGCAACAATGAAGAAAAATTGAAAAATTTTCAAGACCCATTCCTCACAGTATATGCTCATGTATAAGTATTGTGCTGCATAAATGAAACCCATAGTCAAGGAGATATTATACCAGAACTATGCCTATTCTCATGTGTAGGAAAATTAGATTAAGATTGTAAAGAAAGATTAATATAATAAAAAAAAAGAAAATAAGTATTCCTTACAGTAATTTAGAAGTATATAGAGAAAATATATTTATACCATAGTGTAGTGTACTGTACATTTAATATATATTAGAAATTCCAAGGAGGATATCTTCTTTTATCCAGATATATTGACTGTGGATAAAAAGATAAACAACCTTATTATGTGTGTTAAAATCACCTTCAATACACAACTACTACATCCTGCAATAACACACAGTTACATCTTTCTTAATTGCTAGTGAAAAATGTTAAAAGCCAATCAATCTTTTAATATATCTTATTACCTATAGCTCTGTTCTTTTAAAGATATGATGCAAATCTTGCCTGTTTGTTAACTAAAAGCTTTTGCAGTATCATATAACATGCACTTGTGTGGCATACTTTTTCACACATTTTACTTGGAAATTTCTGTGACACCAATGAACTATGTACCATCAGATGTCACATTTTTAATGATAGACTGATATACTGAAATGCTAAATTTGAAGTCTATGTCTTACTCACTTTTGTCTGAAACTGAAGGAATTAAGGAGTTATGCTCCAAGTGATCAATTTCTGTGCCCTCGAGACAAACATCATCATGGAAGCCACACAAGTACTCAAAAACCTGGCAGTTTGAGGTGTCATTCTGAATTTCTAGTTAGAGTTGACTACAAGGTCAGAAGTTACTGCAAGGAAAAAACTATTTTAACAGAATAGCTAATGATATAAGTTCTGACTGATGGCTTATGCCTAGATTTTGGGAGGTTTACTGATAAATCTATAAGGACAAACTTTGACAAGCCAGTCAGAAAGTCAGCAGTGATTCTATCTGACACTATTTCAGGCAAAATGTTGATGTCAAAGGTCGACTCCTTGTAATACTGTGTATTTCCTTAAGTATTGCTTGTTCCTCTTTTGGCTCTTCTCAGACTACAGGCTCTCTTTCTCTCTAGAAATGATTGAATATAGAGAAATAGCACTTATTCTGAGTCACCCAGACCATTCAGAATGCAAGAAGGCTTTATTTTCCCCCTCCCCTTCAGAAATGAATAACTTCTTAAACATGAATACATTAAAATGTAACAGCCTTATTGAAAAGGGACGCCTGATATTTAAATTCTACTTATTCAGTTGGGAAAAAAGCACCAAACAACAAAGCCAAATCTGTTTTAAATGCCATCTTTCATTATACTGACTAGTTTCCATTTTCTAGGTTTTCTTAGTTATGTATATATGTGCATATGCAGACATTTTACATTCACATCTACACAGCAATTTACCTTTGCAATACAACTGCATTCTTGTAAAATAAAACAAAATACTTCTGTGAAATACCATTCAGCATGGGATGTAGGAGCAACAGAAAGCAATAATGATGTAAGAGTGAACTTATTTTCAATATCATTTATTTATTCAAGTTTTTTAGCTTGGGGATTTACAAAGCCCGTGTTAGTAAATAATTCATGATTCTCATTAGAATTCTTTATTTTTGTACTTCAGGCAAAAATATAATTTGCAGTTTGCAAACAATGGATAAAGATTAAATTTCTACCAGTGTTGTCACCTTCTTTGAGTCTTGGGTACAAGTGTAACAAAGGTAACATCTGACTGTTCCCTGAAAGAGTATATTGTTGATATATTGTTGAGCTCTCTTTGATAACAACCATACAAAATGCCAGTGTTATATAGGACATACCATCGTATGTATTTCTAGGTATCCAGAAAACTGTTTATTTATATTTCATGTTGTACAAACTTTCATAAATGAAATTATCTTCTGATGCTACAAATATACATGACTTCAGAAAAATCTGAATACTAAGGATATGGGTAAGTAGAAAATGATGCAGAATCAGCATGGGGCTAATAAAGACAGTTAATAGAAGTTATACTGACATAGTATCTTTTTGTGTCATCAGATAAGGCACTTTTGGAGAAAAGAAAGGCAGTAGATTTCACTTAAGTGGAGTTCAAAGAGACATTACTATGCTATGCCACCAGAAGCCAACAGTGTGTGTATTGGGAAAACTGATTAGTGCACTATGACTGAAAAAAATTGAAAAAAGTATTAGGATTATTCCTGATTAATTTCAAGATCAAAACTGAAATTGTACTGATTAGATAGTTTCCTTACTGACTGCCCAGGTAATAAAGAGGACATAGATGCAATATATTGGACACTAAGTTGCTAGAAACAGAAAGAAGGAGTTAGAATCTTGAAGGAACTGTCCAATCTACATCATTAGAGCCACAAAAATAGAACTCACATTATACTGCAATTTCTGTCATAATGACAAAACTGAAAAAAAACTAAGCAGAACAAAGCGTAGCTGCATATAGAAAACAAACCACTCTCAGCCCTGAGTATACTGGAAAAGAATTCAACAAACCACTTTCTTGCTCTGAAGGGTGAAAAGTTAATAATTGTGCTAATAATATATTAATTGAGATAAACTTGAATGCAACTTATATTGCTACTGCTTGTGTACTTTGAACTAAAGCAATAGTTTATCCTAAATGAATAAGCAGATGCAATCAGTTTTATGAAAAGCTTTTCTGGTTTGCTCAAAGATTTAAACATAGCTTAAACATAAGTCATGGAAAACTGTGTTGTACCCAGGTTTTTAATAATATATGATTTATCACCAACTGGATTTTGTGTTTGTGTATGCAGTTGGGATTTTTTTTTCTGTGAGTAGCAAGACACTCTTATCTGGTGGTCTGGCAAATGATGCAAGTAGAATATTAAATTTTGTAGGTTACTTTTTTTTTAATACAGACAAACATCCATCCATATAAAAATACTCAGGGTTGGTCACCTAAAAGATACCCACCTAGAAATGACAGGTTTCATTTCATGTTTATTATTTTATTTTGAAGAAAAGCAATATAAACAGGCTTAAAATCCCCAAAACACAAACTACAATATTTGTGCCCAAGAAAGTTATCCTGGTGGAAATCTTTTAAAAGGCACTAATACAAGTGTGTGCTTAGAGCCTACTGAAAGCAGTGATGTAGAAAACGTGTGGACAGAAATATGAGGAAGGACACATTAAGGACAGGGTCTGCAGGTACATTTTTCTTGGACACTCCAGCACCTCATCATCTATAAAGGTGTCACAACCCAACCCGAGAAGAGAGACCACAGGGCTCATACCTCCCCTGCCCTGCATGCTCTCTTTTCAGTATTTAACTTGTGTAAATGTGTAATATTGATGGGGCAGTCCTTAGCAAGGGTCCATAAGGCTTTAGAATAGAACAATCAACAGGGAAAATAAATTAGTGGGGTTATTCAACAAATCTTTCAGAGTAGTAACTGCATGGCAGCAAAATAAAGATATAGCCACACTGTTACTACTTTATAATGTCCACAGTAATAATTTCTGACCAATGTCAGCATTTAAGTAGGCTGCCAACAGAATTAATAAGCAAAGAACACACTGAAAGGAAGATGTAAATATTGAAAATGTCAGAATGAAAATTATCAGAATAGGAGGATGACAAAAGGGCCTGTTTGGATGAGGACATGGAGGTTGTCTCACTACAGCAAGTGAGACATTTGAAGTGCCTAAAGTGGATATTTGAAGTGAAATTGCCTCAGGAAATGGATGGAAAAAATGAGGCTTGACCAGCAATGATTTTAGAGGACTTTTAGTCCATGATATTATTTAAAAATAGCTAATGAACGAAAAAATAAAACCTTAACTAAACCCCTTTTTCTTCATTTTTTCTTGTGAGTATTAAGTAAAAACGGTGCTCAAGCTAAATACTGTATAATAACTTCATTATTTCTAAAAATCTTGAAATGAACTCTGCATCAAGTAACAGTAAAACTCTCACTTATATGCTCGTCTCCATTCTGACCAAAAGACAGAAAGACAAGAAAACGCAGAGAGAAGAAAATTGTATGTCAGAGAAAGATGAAATGAAGATTCAGTTTAACTTTTCATTTTGATTAACCTGTAGAGTGGAGCTCAAATGCTCTGCTAGAATTTGTAGAGGTTTGAAAGATCGATGAATCTTTGCACTTTATTCAGCTGAAATACTGAACCCAGTTTCAAATGCTGTGCCTCGAGAAAGATGAAGTGCTGTAACCCTAGTGAAGAGGCAGCAGAAAAGAAGAAAAAAGATGAGACTTAGAAAACATGAGCCATGTCCATTCCATTCAGGAATAAATGTTTGTGTACATAAAGGGTCACAGGAAAAAGGATAGGAATGATCTGCATAAAACATTAACAGACTTTTTGGCAAGAAAGTTTCATGTTAGGTACTAGGAAAAATGCTCAAGCTCTGAAATAGCAAAGTTGTAGAACTGATTGGAGAAGTTGTGATGTGCTCAAAAAGAAAGATAAAATCTGTGAAGAAAGACTCAGGTTCAGTGATGCTGTTGCAAGGAATAAAGGAATTGGATTAACTTTCAGGATCCCACCCAGCTCCAAAGATTTTTTTTTTTATGTTTTAGGCAAGTTAAGAGACATCAAAAACATTTAATCAAATTTAACATTTAAGAGACCTTCACTATGACTGAAATCTTGGGTGCATACAGAATTTTTAAAATATAACTAGCCCTTTTAAACGACCTCTATGTATCTATTAATGTAAATACAATGCCTTTATATTAATGAAAAATATATAGGGAATAAACTCAAATTTTATTTTATTGTATATAAGTTTGCACTACACTAAGCACCATTAATTTAATTTTTTGGCAGTTTTTTAACAAAAAGTCTGAAATAGTCCCACTACAGTCATCACTTGTTACAATCTATTTGGATTTATTTTTTAAGATTTTCATCTTTGATATGACTGACTTCAAGTGATGTGCCATTAAATGCTGTAGGGATAATTGACATTAACTATAAATTCTTGACAAAAGTCATGAACTCTGTCATGACAGCTGAGCTATCCCTTCTTTACTACACCCATTTATTGAAAATTACAACTTCAGAGTCAGAGAGAAAATATCCATTTGTAAATTTTTCTAAAAATATGTTTTATCACTAAACCTAGAGTCCCTATCATATATTTGATTCTCATTTTTCAGGTAGCTGTAGAAATGCTTCAGTAGACATTTGTCTAGAAATTTGTTTCCTCCACCCCATAGTTGAGGACCAGATTTTATCAAAAGCACGAGAGATCATAAATCCAATTTAGCATCTTCTAAAAAGCATTACTTTACTTCTCCAAACTCATGAAAAATGATGTTTTAGCTGTGCATTTTCAAGAGAGTAATTTTACTGTTCAACTAACCCTCAACAAAAAGCAACAGGCAGTGCCCTCAGTCTGCATTTTTAGCCTGGGACATGAAATACTTCCTTGTCCTGAGGGTCTAATTCTTTGTCTCTGCTGTGATGAAACAATGTTGATATAAAACCTCAGTCCATGTCTTCCTTCAGAACTCCTGGTTTCTACACAAACTAAGCCTTGTAACATTCACCAGAATGAGTTCCATTTCTCAGCCAATTCCCTAATCTGGGCAATTGTGGTTTAGGACTTGTGAGACTCACTAAGAACTCACCAACTCCCAAAGAGAAATACAGACACCACTAACCGGCAGAATATAAAATCATGCATAATAATATAATAAAATAATAAATATTCACTTATGATTTCCAGCTATCAATTATAATGTTCTTTTCTTAATTTAAAAATGTGTGAATATTTTTTTCATGTATAAAGCCCACCTTCATGCTGCAAAGCACTAAAACCTCATTCTAGTCCATTTCTCCATAGTGATCTGTGTAGAAATTCCTTTCATACTCATGTGTTCCTTGCAGGATAAGGCTCTTTCCATTACAAAAATCACTGACATAAATCACATTAAAATCCTCTCCTTTTTTTTGTTAGGTACTGATGCAAAAGAAGCTGAGCACTCTCTGGCATCTTGTAGGCCTGTTTTGTTGCTGCTTTTACCTTTCAAAGAAGCATTGCAAAACACGGTCTCCAAAACTTTTCCCTTTACTGTTCAAAGTCTGAATCATTATTAACCTTGCCTTTGAAGTACAAGGCACATTTACAATAAAAGACATGAAGACATTAAAGAAAAGAAAAAGTTCTCTTTTCAAGGTGAAAAAGAAAATACTACCATCTCCCCGTGTTATCATCCATTTTTCTGTCAAGTGCTTGCATTTGTTGAGTACTCTCAAGACTTTGTAGAATTCCAGAAAAAGCATAAAATACTATTTCTGTTTTGTTCATGAGGAAAAGTAGGAATAAGGAAGTAAAATGATTTGTTTTAGAGTACACAGAAAATTGTAGAGCTAGATTTAAAACTCAAAGCAGCTGGCTAGAGTTACTGGGAAAAATAAATCATGAAAACAGCGAATTTAACAAAACTGGAGATTTCCTATCGTTAAGGAGCAATTTCAATTAACTCCTTGCTGGAATACATGGCATTTTTCTTTAAAACTATCCCATGTCACAGAATCATAGAACAGCACAGATTAGAAGGGACTTCAAAAATCATCTAGTCCTGGGAAAGGGAGCCTTGATGAGATTATCAAGCACCCTGTCCTATCTCATCTTGAAAACCTCCACCAATGAGGGCTCTACTATCTCTCTGAGAGTTTGTTACAATGAATGGTTGATTTCACTGAAATAATATCTCTTCCTTTTGTTAAAACTATGTTCTATTTCATCTTTTTTTTTTAATTAATAAATATGCCTCTGCTCATTCCAAGCATGCTTTTTCAAATAAGTTAAAATGCATGTTATTTTAAGTAGTGAAAATGTACAAACATTTGAAGTGAAATATAATAACTTGTGGGAACCCAGCACTTCTGTACAATGAATCATTATGACTACACAGAAGCTTTAAAACAATCTAAAATGTGCATCACCTCTTTGGGCATCATGTAGGAACTCACACATCTTCCAATTTTTACAATAGCACCTGCCTTATAATCTCTTTTGTGTATTTAGCTTACTTATATATTCTATCAATTTATACATAACCTATACAGTTCACTTACTCATACATAACTTACATATCTTACTCACCATCTTATACTGCTTATACACTTAACACTATTTTTACCTGACACAGTATCTACACATGTTACTTATACTTAACACAGCACTTCTACCTAACACAGTACTTACACCTTTTACAACTTATCCATAACACAGCACATACACATTTTGCAACTGCAGTGCATGAGATTACACCTTGCTTGATTAGTCCCTCTATTTTGTCCAAGAGCTCTGCACACACTTTTCAGATAATAAAATTGGTTCTTAATTCAGAGCAGCACAGGCCTCTTTATCTATTCCTTGCTGTCTTGGTATTTAGCTTTTCAGCTTCTCCCTTACCAATTCTTTTTCAATTTAGTACAATTTACCTTTCAGTCTTTGATGCTCCAGATCCAGGCAAGCAGAGTCAAGATGATGGCAGCAACAAAACCCCTTCAGTGATCAGCAGCCAAGTTAGTCCAGGAAATGTAAATAACCAGCCAATACCTGACCAAGACCAAATACAAACCTCACCTCCTCAACCAAGCCCTTCTGACTGGGCTTAAGAACCCTCCAGGAGCTGATCTGCTGCAGCTGAAGGTGGAAGGCCAGGTGAAGCTGGTGAGGGTAATTCCAGCCTGGTCTCACTCTGAGGGCTCCAATAGGCACAACTACAGAGGGTTTGGCTGGCGCACACTGTCATGGTTCAAAACACCTTACAACAATAACTCAACCTTTCAAACCAAAGGAATTTCTTCATCTTTATTCATCAAAAGCAAAAATTTTAAGTCAAGTTCTCACAAAAGAGGAAAATTATTTATCTAATATCTGTAGCCAGCAGTTGATGTGAGTTTAGGGCTACTTATTTTTAAAAACTTAGCCACAAGTCCACATTTTTTCATTACAAAATGGAACAAGAAAGACTCTCAGTTGAGGTTGCTTTTTTGTATGTTTGCCACATTCCATGGGCTTGCTGCCATCATGGTCTCTCTTTGGTGAGAGACAAAAAAATTTTTAATAGTAAGCAGTTTGGAAAAGTTTAATATACTTTTTGGAACACAGAAGTGCAAAAGCCTTTGCAATACAGTTTGTTTATTACTGTTGTCACGCAAACCCATCCTTTAAGAATAAGAAGTTGAGTACAAACCAAGTATTTCTGTCATGTAAAATGACTTGTTTTCCTTTATTACAGAATCATAGAAAGGCTTGGGTTGGAAGGCACCTGAAAGATCATTTAGTTCCACCACCTTTCAGTAGATAAGGTTTCTCAGGCATCCAGCCTGGCATTGAACACTTCCAGGGATGGAGAATCCACAGCTTCTCTGGGCAACCTGCTTCAGTGCCTCACTACTTGAATAGTAAAGAATTTCTTCCTTACATCTAATCTAAACCTACTCTCAGTTTGAAGCTATTCTCCCTTGTCCTGCCACTAGATGCTGTTGTAAATAGTCTTCCCCATCTTTCTTATAGGTCCTGGAAGGCCACAATTAGGTTATCCTGAAGCCTTCTGTTTCCTAGGGTGAAAAATCCCAGTTCTCTCAGCCTTTACTTATCTGTACTTGACATGTCCTAATGCTTCAATTGTATACCAAAACTGAACTTTAGCTGTACTAAGATAATTACAAGTATAGCTGCATTTGAACTGCTTTATTGTCGCTCCTTTTAGCTACGAAGCAATTTTAAAACAAATTTTCAGGGATAGCATTTGAAGTATAATTATTCTCTTCACAGACACATTTCTTCAGTCAAAACTAGTGGTGTCAATCATTGACATTTGCTCTGCATTTATAGCTGTAAGTCCCATCAGGTAAGTGAAGCTGCTCACAGACAGAATGGTTAAATCCTAAAAGAGAAGTGCCACAAGGCTCCTGGATCAACTCAGAACAAACATTGCAAAGATAAACAGGATATAAACAATATTGCTGAACAGTGTTGCCTGAAGTTTCTGTAAGTGTTTTCTGTGTCAGGACTTGAAAAATTGATTCCCAAGAAAATAACTATGGTTTGCATATCAAAACCAAGCAAAAAATTTTTCAGATTTTCTCCTTGTATAAAGATGCTTGAATGTATATAAAAATTCATAAGCATTTTAAAGCAGTCACTACAATACAAAGTGCCATTAAAAAAACCCACGAAGACGATATTTTAATAATCTACTCTTTATCAGAAAAGAGTCATCTATTTTGAAAAAAACCCAAACCAAATGAAACCAAAAATGAAACCAAAAATACAAATGAAAACACATAAGAGAGATGTGGATGTTTGAAGACATGACTGGGTGAGTGGGATGTTCATGCATTCAACACATTTTCATGGATATAAAATGAGACTAATACTGCAACTAAGAGCATCAACAGTACAGGAACAGGAGTAAACTACAACTGTATATTCCCTCTGTAACTTCTAGTTTCTCAAAACTTGCCTGAAGCATGCAAGTTTGTAGCATATCTTCTGTACCTAGTGGCATACACATTTAATTTCATTATGTCTGTGAATTCTTGCTGGTTTTAGAATGTGCTCCATATTTTCTTAAAATAGAACATATTATATGCATAAACACATTCTAAATGGACATTTAGCCTCCTACAAGATAGATGTAGAATTTTTACAGGTTTTCTTTATAACAGTTGATTAATTTTTAGTATGTGGAAATGCCCTAGTATTCAGAAACAAGAATTTACCCAGGAGAACAGGTCTACTCTTGAGGTTCAGGGAGACTTATATTTTATCACATAGAAGATCTGACTATTTTGCACTTATAAACACGTCTTCCTAGCTCGTTGTGCATATGTTATATTTGCAGAACAAACTTTTAAAGCCATCTGAGTAGGTACTATCATTTTTGGCAGTAATTGGGATAGAATCAGAATGTTTAATAGACCACCCTATCCAGAAAATTTAATTAGACTGTCACTCAAGACTTTTTCCAAGGTCCCTCTAGTAGAGGTAAAACATGATCATGACCTGCTTTTTAAAGTCAAATTCTTGTAAGGAGCAAAACTAACCTACAAGGTCAGCTGAAAGGCAATGCAAATGCTGAACATACAGGTTACATAGATACAGGTCTTTCAAGAAAGATGTCTTACTCTTGCACAAACACTCAGAAGGAAGATAGAAGTTTTTAAGTACTATAGGATGAATAATTTTAGATGTATATCAGTGTTCTGATAATTTGAAACTTAATATACATATATGGCTTTGGCACATTTTAATTCTAACCAACATTGGCTAATTTAGTCTGGTATCATTCTTTGCAATTATGACTAAAGAACAAATAAAGGTTTGTTCCAAATTTTTGCCTAAATTGCTCTGAGTAAATGACTTCTTCACCCAACAAGATATTCTGAAAGTGGAAACTGTGCAGACCCCAAAGCCCTAGATTTAGAGTAAAATAATTGTCTGATTCTTGGTATAATATCTCTGATCAAATAATTGAGAAGAAGACATAATGATATTTATAATCCTGTTCTTGCTAATACCAATGTTGACATAAAGCAAAATAGATATGCTGCTGATTGTCTTTTACTATTAACTCAGTCATTAGACATGTTGAACCAGTTTATGACCAGCTATTAATGTGCAGCAAAGTAAGTAGTTTTACAAAATTACACATGGGTAAAGTTGTCTGAATTTACTGAAATGCAAGTATTCTTCATGACAAATAAAAATACTAGGGGAAAAAATGGGTAAAATATAAAACCTTTCCTCAGATAACCGTTAAAGATAAATTAAGCAAAGTTGTCTTTGTCATAGATTGACTGTCACATCCTAAAAATTCACTTACTCTTAATTTTCTTTCTTAAATGCACATCAGAAGTATCTTAATTCAAATGAAGGTTTCAAATTTCTTGCTATGATCTGCCAATGTGTGTGTTTTTGAATTATGGGTATGCATCTCAAATATCTTTTGCTACTACAGCTTTGACTTCTGACCTACAGGTCTGCTTTGATTAAATGTAGACTAAACAAAAAAAAAAATATCTCTACATTAAAATTAATCCATTGCTAGCTAGAAAATTTCTTGTAAGAATGTTAATTCATAAGTGAAATAAAAAGCAACCTGCTACAAAACGTTGTTTCAAAAGCAAGAATATATCAGAAAGGAAAACTAAATATGGAAGTACAGCAGAGTTATCTAAGGATCCAGGTTTGGGGGATTTGCTGACTTTCTTCTTTTTCTTTCTTAAATCTAGAGTGCTTCAGAGTTCTGATATTACAAAAATTATATTGCTTATAGTTGACCCAGATGGCAAAGTTGAACAAGAACTGACCCAACACTAAAAGAAACAGGAAAAAAAGATAAATCTTGCAAGAAAACAATACTGAAGGAAGAATACATTTAGGGTTCTATGAGGTGTGAAACTTTGGTGACAAAGCTCTTTTTTTTTTTTTTTAGTTCAAATTGAAGGTCACTGTAGTTCTTCCATGAAGTATAAGGTATTGCAATAAAAACTGCACAAGACAATAGAATTACAGTTTCAAACTTGATTTGCTTTTCTTCTGTGAAGTCTAGTTTACTTCATTGAAAATATGGCTCAGGTACATATGCTAAGAATATGGGAAATGAAGTAAAAATGCCTACTCTTTCCTTTTGTTCCTTGGTGAATGACACTATGTCACTTTTTACCAGTGGAAAATTCTTGCTGTGTACACTGGACCTGAAGGTAAGCTTCCCCAGGAATTAACTGAAACTTGAACTGAATGTACAGGGTTAACAGGAGGTCAGAGGTGGGGCTTACTATTTCTTCCACTTAAGCAGGAAAAAGTAACTTTCATATGCTGTGTATCATGCCAGTCAGTCTTTTTTCATCAAAAAATGTTATTGGGAGTAAAAAAAATACACATTTATAGCCTAACTACCCACCTTGAAATATCACTTGGAATTTAGAAATCTAAAACATAACTGAGTAACTCCAAATGACTTCAGATGTTGAGATTAAAAGTAATAATCATATTAGGTCCCTGCAAAATATGGAGTCATAATCAAAGAGAATTATTGAGTCTTCATTTTAATACAAAGACACCATGGTATCAACTTCACTGTAATTTACTTTTTCAGTTGTCAGAACTCAAGACCATCCTTTCAGCACATCCTCTCTCCCTCCATTTATAGAAAATGAGCCTACAAAAAGAGCAACCTGGTCTGCAAAGGTCTGGGTTTCTGACTCCATTCAAATATACCTCATGAGTTATATTCCTTCAGATTCATGTCACCTCAATTGGATGGACACATGAGCTACTTATCTAGTTTGATTGCATATCAAACTCCACTTACAACACCAAAAATCCCAATTTCTCTGAGGATTCTGACCCAGTGCTTGATTATTCTTGTGGGGATATTTTTTTCCTTGTATCCAGTCATGCCAGTCCTTCACAATTTGTGATCATGGTCCTCTGTACTCCTGCCAGCCTCAATCTCCCTGTAAGTAAGGATGGGTGGCTGTAAGGGTTTCCCACAGCTGTCCCTCCTCCAGGCTATGCAAACCCCAATCCCCCAGGCTCTCCTCACAGAGAAAGGTCTCCACACCTTACTGACCACCCTGGGGACCCCTGAATGCTGTTGGCATCATCCTTGTACTGTGCATCCCCAAACTGGATACCTCATGTGAAATTTGCTCCAACCTGTGATGAGTAAAGGGGAATGATCAGTTCAAATGTCCTGCTGCCTCTGATTGTGTTGGTACAGCCCAGGGTGCTCCTAACCTTTGTTGTTGCCTGTTGCTGCTGTTAACAACAACCAAAGAAAACAGCAAAACTCTTATCTTTAGCATTCATCTTTTTTTTTTTATTTATGTTTGTTGCTTTTTTTATTTCTGTTTGTTGTTTATGTTCTGTTGGTTGCTGTTTGTAAATGCAACTAAAGTGAACAAAACTACTTTGAACTTCTGAAAACTCAAGGCCCCTATATAATTAAGGTTAGAAGACTAATTAAAAGCAATAATCCATTTTCACATACTTATTTTAATTTCAAAACATCCTGTTCTCTCATTCTTTCTTATTTTTTTTCTTCAGAATCTTGTTTTCACATTCCCTCAAAACTGCAACCTGATTTCTCAAGGTGTGCAAGGAAGGGGTAAAATGAGTTACTAATTTATTATGTAATCAGCAATAGTTCCATTAAAGGATTCAGTTGACATGATGTTGTGTAACATAGAATCATCAGTTTTAATGTATTATTCCATAATGTGGAAATGAACATATTTTCCTTTTATTTTCCCATGGATATCTGGATAGACATCACCCATCACTAAAAGGCATGAAGCACAGGTATGGAGAAAGGTCTGATTGCCTTCAATCATAACAAATCTACATTTTTGTAGAACTCTGAGTGCAGAAAGGTACCTAAAAAGCCTGGTCACTGCTTCCTCTGGACCACTGGCTGATGAAAAAAAGTTTGTTGGTTGGACTTTTTTAGTTGGGTTTAGTTGAGTTTTTCTAACATATATTTTAATAGAATCAATTATAAAAATTTACTGTGCAAAGTAAAGGCATTGTTAACACTTCGGATTTTATGCAGTCAGCATGCAATACCTCAGAACCACATTTAAAAGATAAGAGACTTTCATTACAAAGATAGAAGAAAGGAAAGAGGGAAAAACTTCACAGCTAGCCCCTGTGATGATTTTTCAGCTAACTGGTACAATAATTTCAGCCTATAGAATAGCTACTCTTCTGTTCATCTCAATTCTGCTCATGGTTGAACACATTATGAGAATATGAGAAAATAAAAAATCCACACTTTGGGGTTCCTGCTACTTCCCTTTTAATGGAAGTAAAAAGAGGCTTTCAAAATCTCTAGTTTCATGGATCACAAAGTTATCTTGAAAACAAAACTTCTGGTAAGATTTTTTTTTTTATGGCAACAGTAGTGACATTTTGACAGAGTTGATCTCATTTATTATGACAGATAGACTGTGGAAAGGAATTTAAAAATATTGTATAAATAGATGATTTCACACTGACTTCAACGTGATCAGCATTTAGATTTTAATTTTTGTTGTAAATTGAGAATAACTGAAAAACAATGCTATTTTCCTTCCTTCACATTGAAAATTTTTGGTCTACAGCTTCCCTTTCTACTTTGAAAGATATACAGTAAGTACCCAAAAAGCAAAACAATAAAATCAAATATTTTTTTTTAAAATTATACAACTGGTAGTTTTACAGAATTATATCTGATAAATAGGATAATCCCCAATTCAATGAAAAAAGTCACATGTAGATGAAGCTAGACAATTAATTTGATCAAGATTGTTAATGATGAATTCAGAGTGAGCAAAATCCTAAAGCTTTGATTTAGTCTGTACTTTCTCTTGTCCAGGTATAACTTCAATTTAATTACACCTCAGTCTGCGGTCAGCAGGAACACCACTGCACATCTGGAATATATAAACACTTTCTATTTTTATAAATACTGTGATAAGAGCATGACAGAATAAAGATATATTGAAAAATAAAACATTCTTTTTCAGAAGCCTGAACGAAATATGTCAATTTTCAGGAATACCATTATTTTTGAGAAAATAAAGCTGTAATTTTCATTTCATTATGGTAGGAATAAACAGTTTAATATCTAAAGCATGGTTATATATTTATCTCTGACATACAGTAAAGTATTAACTCAAATACCAAAATATAATAAATATGAAATGTTATGCTTAACGTTTTCTTATGTTTTGCCATTATCTAAATCAAAGTTATCCCATGTGTCCCAATTTGATTTTTCCACTATATTAATTAAAAGAAAGGTTCAAGTTTTAATTTTTCTTCCTGATTTAAAATGGGGGAAAGAAATCTAGTACCTTCAATTCTAATATCTTTTTTTTTTTAATGAGTTTCAAGATACCATGGAGACAAGGTATATTTAAAAAAAATGTATATAGAAAGTAATGGAAAATAACAAACTATAATTTGCTAAGTACCCTTCAAATATATAATTAAAAAAACATATTTAGCAATATACTTTCAAGAGTGAGCTATCTGAACAGATAAGTCAGGAAGAATTAGGTGTTTTATCTGTTTAAAAGTTTTTTCTCATTCCTAATGTACGCCTCCTTAATATGGATGTCATCAGAAGTAACACATCGCAAATATGGTTCTATATTTCTTTACTAAACACAGGAGATAAATCAGTACAATGCTTTTATAGCAGGATGGTACTTTAGTATTCATGGCTTAGATATATTTCAGGCTGAAAACATAACTGATAGGAAAACCCCCCTCAGAAACTCATGGGATACTTCTCTGCCTGAAACAAGAAACTGATCAACAAAGCAAGAGAAAACAGCTCCGAGGTGATGGGCACGGGCAAAGTCCTCATGGAACTCTGAGCACAGTCCAGGGAGTGACCACAGCTGTTGTGAAGAAAGCTGAACTCATCTCCATGCTGAGGAGACCAGAGGGTGGCCTTGGCTCTCAATAAAGACTTGTATTGGTTGAGTGGGTCAATGGGTTGGGCAAATGCCCTTCCCTAAAACAGAAAGTATTACCTTCCTAAGGCAGCCAGAGCAGTACACAGACAGCTCGACACAGGGCATCAAAAATGAGCACCCACCAAGAGGAACTTTGAAAGCAACGACAGGCTTGAGCTGGCTTCAAGCTATTCATGCCTCCCAATAAACTGGGGACATGCAGCATCGTGATGGCAGCACACACAAACTGGCAGTGGGAATCACATGAGCACCAGGATTCAGCTGCACCTATACTGAAATTGCTATACCACGTTTGTGTTGTGCTTTTTTCACACTGCTGGATCTCTCTGCTAAATTAAAATCGTATGTAATATCAAATGCCTTCAAGTGAGTAAATTTGGTATTAAAACATTAAACCCTCTTCATGTGGCATACATAAAAGAATCTGGTCAGAGTATGGGAGTCTTGACAACTCTGCAAAGGCATATGCCTTGAGGGACAATAGATAGTTGCCTTTCAAAGTAAACAAACAAATTAAACACATTATAAATCATTCTCTCTTAAAGACAAATTTCTCGAAAGAGTATCAGAAAAAAATTATCCTTTTCCTGGCACAATGCACCATGATAGAAGGGAAGAAAGCTGATAAAAGGAAGACTTAGGTACAGTAAGGTGGATTGAGAGCAGCCCTGAGGAGAAGAAGTTGAGGTTGTTGCTGAACAAGAAGCTCAACATGACCCAGCAATGTGTGCTCATAGCCCAGAAGCCAGCTGTGTCCTGGGCTGCATCAAAAGCAGCGTGGCCAGAAGGCTGATGGAGGTGATTCTATCCAGCTACTCCACTCTCTGTATAGCTGAGACCCCACCTGTAGTACTGTGTCAACTCTGGGGTCCCCAGCATTAGAAGGACACTGGAAAAATTCCAGAGGAGGCCACAAAGATGGTCAGAAGTGTTGGAGCAGCTCTTCTATAGGCACAGGCTGAGAGAGTTGGGGCTGTTCAGCCTGGACAAGAGAAGGCTCTGGGGACACCTTATAACATCTGCCAGTACCTAAAGGAAGCCTACAAGAAAAAGGAAGCAGAACATTTTACAAGAGGTGTGTTGTAACAGGGATAACTTGCAACAAGAGCCTTCGGCAAGATGAGCAGGAAGGAAATCTGAAATGATATTTTATGGGTGTTGATGGATGTTTATTTCCCTCCAGCCCATCATGGCTGAGGCCCCATGGCCGACTGACCTCACAATCACAAGACTGCCCCCTTCTTCCCGAGCCTGGGGAGCCCCCAACAACCAGTCAGGAGACAGGCACAGGCCACACCTGACATGGGGACAGGGACAGACCCGTACACTGCAGGGTCCCTCCCCCCGGGACCTCGGAGGGAGAGGTACCTCAACAATAGCACAGGGTGTAAATCTTCAACTTGACAGAGCGTACATTGAGATTAAATATAAAGAGGAAAACTTTTACTGCAAGGGTGGAAAGGCACTAGAAAGGATTATGAAGCATCATGGTGGTGCTGCATTGACAATTGAACCTGATGGTCTTAAAATTCTCTTCCAAGCTTAATGATTCTATGATTCTGCAATCTGAGGTCCCCTCCAACCCAAACCTTTCGATGATTCTAAAGTACATGAAAGGCACACTAAATTTTGCCAGCATCTCCAAGTTAGGGGTGTAGGTATTTTTTCTTCAGATCATTTCAGTCTCCCAGATTCACAAGTTTAATGAAACTTAATCTTCTAGTTACTGTAAAAAATATAGCTTCAAAACAGGAACCCCATGTGTTTCACATAACATTAACTTCTACTCTACTGTGTAGGTGAATGCGAAAAATATTAGCAACATTTTGTCCAAAACATTTGAGTGTTCCTCACTCTATTCAGAGTAAACATGCTAAGTGAAAAAGGAAAAAGCCTATACAAACCCGAAAAGATAAATTTTGAGAAGATAATAAGAACCAAATAGTTTAATATGATATAGGCAGCCTTCTCACAGTTTTAAGTTTTAATGTATCTAAACTATTTTGTTTAAAGTTAAAAGACACAAACAAAACCTGAAGTAAAGAAAAGAATAAAGATGCATATCACATTAAAAAAATTATGAAACTTGAAATGGATTTCATAGTACCCCACAGTACCACCATTGTTTCCAGTTCCATAAAAATGTTTGCTGATCTTTTCTAATTTTTCTGGAAAGCCTTTGACATATTCTTGTAATGCCACAGGCTAAAGCTTTGATCTTGGCAAAAACTTTTAACAGTACCATATTAACTGGCTACTATAAACCAAACCTTGTTACAACACAAAACACGCTTTAACCATTTTACAGGTTTAAATCCAGGTTTCAGGTGTTTTTTTTTTAAGTTTGGTTACAGAAAATCTTATCAGTTCAAATGTTACACACCTATTCATACTTATCTACATGACTGCTACTACAATGCACCAGTTACAAGTGCAAGGTCAACCCTCCTTCTGTTACATCCTCATGTGTACTTAGAAATCAATTCCCTTCAATATTTCTGCTCCTAGTTTGATTCAAGATTTACTGACATGCACAAAAATGGGACCAACAGAAGGGATTTTTCAACATGGAATATGATTGCTAAAACCAAAATTGTATACATTGTTATTTAAATGTCCACCAATCTGCAGATCTTGATAGACAAGTCCTTGCTTTACCTTTCCTTTTCTGCCTTTTCTTTTCATTTATTCCTAACAGAATGGCATCTGACAAACATCACGAAGACAGAAATAAATGAAATTAACAAGGAAGGTTATAAAGGAGAAATGGGGTAGCTGATTTGGTAAAACAAAGACATAAAAGATCCTTCCAGCAACCAATCACAATATAACAGATATTCAGTAGAATAATTGGCCCCAAACAACTGATCTTTATTTTTATAAACCATACAAGTCATTCTGTTTCCCAGGCTACTGAACTTCAATTGGAAATTAAGGTCAGATAACACAGCTCTGAAAACTGAGGCTAATTTCTGTTTTTTTCACAAGAGAATAAACTTAATTCACTAGATCTAGAGATTAGGCAAGGCACTTGCTTTTTTTTGGTGTGACTCCATGCAGAATTCAGAATTCATAGCAAAAAATTTCATATGTTTATGTTCATCTTGGTTTCCACTGGTCTAACCTATAATTATCAAAAGTTCATTCCTGAGATTGGACATATCTGAAAAAAAACCCCAAAACTCCAAACTACTCCCAGAAAACATCAAGAGAAAATTTTACCCATCAAATGTCTTAAGTTAAAATATATTAATTACCTTTTTATTATTAATTCTTAGTTAATTATTATTTCTTATGACTACTAATTAATATACACATTTGTTTCTCTCCTGTATCTACATCCTGGTGTTTTGTTTTTAAAAGTACAAAAAGTGTATACAAGGTTTTAGCAGTGCAGTGGAAATATATTCTTGTGCCCTGAAATTAAACCACTGGTTATGTATATTATTTTTCCTACCTTCAGCATCTCTGGGGATCTTTTTGTTGATACACAGTCCAGAAGGGAAATTAGACAACTCAAAGAAATAACAACAGGATTTTTGTTTACTTTAACCTGCTGCATGAAGAATTATATTATTAAGCATGTGTTTCATTATTACCTGTTCTATTGTTGAATATTAGCTCAAGAAAACAGAGCATTCTTATTTTAAAAATCATGACAGGGGTTTTATTGTTTATTAAAGTAACATTCTATGTTATTCCCCCTTTCAAAGGACACATTAAATTACTTTATCTATGCAGGGAATATAGTGATGAATGTTGCTAATAAAATACCAGAAGAAAGGGAGAACTGTTTCACAATGATGGTACCTTAAACAAGTAAATTGTTCCTTTCACACAAAATACTCATGTTCAGTAAGTCTCACATTGCCCTTTCAGAGAATAACTTGACTGAGACAGCAGCTACTTAAACTGACCTGATAAGACCCCTGCATGTTGCATTTGGGGCTGCTCCTGCAGACATCTGAAAATCCCCAAAACTCTTGGGGAATACCCTGTCCCAGGAAGGCAAGCAAAAGCCATTGCAAGGCACCCTTCACCCCACTCCTTTGTGCCAGCACTGGCATTCCTACAGCCACTTGGATCAAAAACCTTCTTCTCCTGGTTAGTTTTCAGACAGATTTAAGAAAAGATTAATTTTTATCTGGGAAATTAATTCCAGTTAAATGCTACTCATCCTACAGCAGGGAGTGGAGCACTTCCAGCACAAAGAAAGGGGTGGGACTGTCACTTTCAGTAGCAGCCCACATTTCTGGCTGTCTAAATGGACTGTGGTGTTGCAGCCCTCCACATGTCTCAAGGTAGATTAAATGCACTTTTGCATTCACAGGGAATAACAAACTGCTGCTCCCCCACTGAGATCAGTGCCCAACTAAACAAGCATTCCTCTTCTCAGCTGCCTGATGCAAAGCAAATAGGTAATTTTCAGGTTTAAACTAATCTGTCTGATTTCATGCTGGAAAAAGAGAAGAGTGCTACAGCTGGAGCTGATCTCAGCTGAGAGGCTGCACAAATCAAAGAATTCAGTGCTTGTCACTCTCCCATGCAAGATGCCTGCCCTGGGCAAGGAGGAAGCTCAGCAAGGTACAGCCTCCAGTTGGGGCCTATGAGAAAAGAAGCACATGAATAGGTTTGTTGTGGGGGCCTGTCTTTGCTCAGCAATAACTTAAGGAAAAGATTTCTGAAAAGAAGATGGAATGTTGCTATTCCACGTATGGATTCTGTGAAGGTTGAATTCCCACTGCAAAAGGTTTTCCCTCTCACTGCTTTGATGATTTTGAGAAATTCATAATATTCACTAAATTAATGCAGTTATAAATGTAAATTTGCATTACTGGTTGAGATTTAGCTGTTATATGTAAGAGCCTAAGGGGTACAGATTTACCCCACTTCAAATACTAGCAGTAAGGTATATTCTATGGTTGCTGCTTCTGATGAAGTGCATTTCTATTGCATGGATAAGGTGTGAAGTTTTCCCTATAGGAAAAGAAAGAACCAGCAGTGTCCACAATGGCATTCAGGCAGGTGTTTTTATATTGGAGTTACCTGCCTGAGAGAGTGCAGCATCAACATGGACTTAAAAGTGACACACATTTGTCCCTGTCATAAGTTATTAGTAAGATAAGTGGTAAAAAGTCCCTCCTGGGGGACAGCAAGGAAAAGGTATTCTCTCGGGCTTTTGCAGAATACAGGCTGCCTTCAGGAAAGACATGGGGTTTTCTGTTTGTTTCACGTTTGGAAAAAGAGTATCAGCACAGTTAAAATCTCCTCTTGAGGGTGAGCTCAGCTGGAAAGTTGCCAGTGTCGCTACAGTCTCAAAAGCTCTATGTGCTACATAAGTGCAGTGTAATCTATCTGCTGGTTGTTCAAATTGCAGTTAAAATATCACATAATCTTACACATGGCTCTACTGAGATGCCAATCACCTTCAAGCTCCATATGATTTGTTAAAATAGTTATAAGTGGAAACTTAAATCCCTTTACACTTCCCTACAGTTATCTTCTCAGACTATGTATTTCTTCAAACCTTAGTTTTACTTTGAAGAGACACAACTGCATGTTTCTTTTGATTTATTTTATTAATTTTATCAGGATAACATCTTTTCCTCAAACTAGGAAATATCAAATTCTTACCTAAATTACTTCTCTTAATCTCACCAGTCAGAAAGGAATCTTTCTTTGCCCTCTAGGTAATTTTTTTACATAACTTTAAGAAAACTCACTAGCTAGAATAATCCTTTTCTCAAATCTTTTTTTTGAAATATCTCCTTGTACTCTGGGGCCTTTATTGCACTTATTCCTCCTCCTATTTTTTTAAATTTATTTATTTATTTATTTTTTTCCAGATTTCCATTTGTAGGTTGATCAACTCTGTTTTATTTCCTGCCTTTCCCTCTTTTCCCATAGATCATTATCTCCCATGTGTTGTACTCCTGTGTACGTTATGGACACTGGGATCTGATATATCCCAGGATTTTAGGTACTTTATATTTCTCTATGCCTTAAGCACCTTGCTGATCTGTTCCAAACTTCTCTAACATGCACAAATTAACATTAAACACAACCAAAACCCTTAACTTCATTGGTGCCTATATTCTGTAACTACATGATATAAAATTAATGCATATAAACAGCCTTATCTTGTATGAGGGTGTATGTAACAGATGGCAGCAGTGTGTGTTTGCTGCTGCAAAACTTACTGTGCATGTGCTATGCACCACACTGCTTGAAAATGCAAGACAAGCTGGGCAGTATGGAAGAAGTCCTCCTGCAGGGTGCTGGCTGTAGAACTGTGCTTTCACTCTGGAGGAAAAAGGCAGCCTGCTTGATTCCCCAGAGGACTTGAATTGAAACTTGAGGGCACAGAGCAGGGAAAAGAGAGCCAACCACCACAGAAGCCAAGCAGAAGAGAGCAAACCTCAAGCCTTTGATGGGAGTGGGGTTGTGCTATCAGCAGTGAGCAGGTTTCTTTTCAGCCCAGAGATGACAGAGGAGAGGAAAGCTTCCTAAGAACCCTGAGGGATCTTTTAGAGTTCATTCAACTGAGAAGACACTGAAAGTCATGAGACCCATAGGGAAGGATGCAGGAAAGAACCAACACACAATCACACAGTAACCAAAGAGAAGATTTTCTTTTAGATATTTTTGTTTCATCTGTCTCAGTAGATCTGACTTTTCTATCTCTTAAAAGCTACCTTATTCCAGCTTATTAGTTTGTGCTCTAATACACTTAGCTTTAAAGACTGGGAGTTGTTTGATGTCTTTTGTTACACTCACTATAAAGGGAAAGGTGGGGGTAGTTCCACTACCAGGCTCTGGGCAACCCAAGGTTCCTTCATGGGGGTGAAAAGATGAGATTAAGCAGATGTTAATACTGTATGCATTTTTGATGCACCACAGCTAAGAGGTTCAGTCCTCCAGCTGGAGAAAGGCAAAAAGAATCAGTAAAAAGAAAAGCTAATTCCATCCTTTGTAAATTGGAGCATAAACACTGCAGTAGCCTGAATAAAACTTGAGACACCAAGTAACAGTAATGGTACAAGTGTAATGGTACAATTGTTTTATTTGAGCTGTTAAAGAGAGGATTTTTTTCTGTTCAGTCACTTTTAGATGGGTCCCATAAGAAGCAACTTAGGCAGAGTCATCCTAACAATAGTGAAACATAACCTCTAGATGAGAAATGCGTAGGCAAAATACTGAAAATGTGCCTTGATACATTTTATCTAAGATAATATAGCGGCATAGCAGTTGACTTTCTTTAAGCTGATGTAGTACATAGTTTAAGTAGGACTTCAGAAATCCCATCATCTCAATTCCCTTTCAGTTCTGTGAATTAACAGTTGTGAATTAACAACTGCTTGGCATTAACATTTTACCAAAACACTCATCTATCTCTCTTTTCTGTCTTTGACTCACAATACACTTTCATACTACCTCTTTCCAAGAACACCTTGCCTATACACAGATAACTTTGCCCAGCCTTCAGAGGTAGATATCTACCTCCCCTCAGTTTTCTGTGTTGTCTCCTTCCTTTATCCCCTCTGAGACCGTGGACATCAAGAAACAGTGTTTTCATCTCCTTTTTTTTGGAGTATGTAATTCTTTCCTTTCTGCCTCCATTTTACACCACTAAACACAGTCTAAAATCTTAATTTCATTGACATCTAGTTTCCATCCTTTCTTGTCTTACACCACACTAACAATTCAGGACTCTAACCTACTTCTCACTACACCAAGCTGTTCTTCCTTCCTGTTATTTTCCCACCTCAGTTCTCTTTTGCAGATTCAACTTCCTTGAGAATGGAAGCAAAAAGCAGACATGCAAGCATCTCTGAGGGATGAATAAGGCACACTTGCATTCAGTTACGGTCTTCATTCCACACTTTGCACATAGACATGTAACCCTTAAAAATCCCTTTCTAAATTTTCCAGTCGTACAAAATTTTATCCAGCTTATTGAAATCATTTAGATGGGGATCCCTGTGACCCAGCCCTTTAAATATCTGATTGCCTCTCCACAGCTTCCTCAATCTCTTTGCCTGGCTACATCCCAGTATTACAGGAAAATGCTGTATAATGGGTGATAGAGATTTCAAATAAAAACATGCAAATCATGCACAATTTGTCTAAATATGCTTATGCAGGCCAGATGCAATGTGCAGCTGCAGCACAATCCTGTTTATATTCTTGACTGGTAGACTTTACAGTCAAAAAGTTCAGCAATATTCTCAAAATGTAACACAGGCCTCACTGTCCTCATCAACAATCCCTTCACAGCCTATATAGCTCTCTTGTGTAGAAATAGTAAACAATTTTAAATGAAATACAAATGTTCCGTTTTGCAGAGCTGTGTGCTCCAAGTCAATATGAAACTAAACATGCTTTATTTAGCAGTTATTTACACATACAGCTTCAATAAAATAAAAATGGTCTCCCGAAGGCAAGGGGCAAAGGAAGCTATTCCTGTCCGCCTGGTATTTTCCACACTACAGGATCAGCAGCTATGGAGCTCCTTTGAGAGAAGTGCTACCGCTCTTGGAACAACCAGGATGGCACAAGACATCTCAGAAAAAGGATATTTTACCCTTGTGCTCTATTAAATATCTGTTTAGCTCCACAGAGGTCCACTGTCTTTCCAAAATGAAATATGGAATCCTTTCCATCTAAGTCATCCTCAGGGTCAGCACTCTCAGATCAGTCCTTTCTTCATCACCAACCAACAACCTGGAAGGTAGAATATTATGTAGCCCTCTACATCTTTTCCTCCTCTGAGATGCCACTCTGACCTCATCCTCCTGGAGTTTCAGGCAGCTCTTTTAAGGTTCTTTTTGGTCACAGATTTTCCTTGTATGCTATAGCAAATTATAGTCCCACTCTGCCATCCTCAGGCTTCCTTAAAGCTGACTTTGCTGTGCTCTGGTTCTTTAATTGTGCATATTTTTTTTATGAAGTAGTACCCTTTGCTTCTCCCTGAGTCACATCATTCACTCCCTCCTGTTCATATACATATTTAAGTTCAACAGAAGTCACAAGAACATTTATCCTGCGTGCATGGGTAAAATCACATTTCACTTAAATCACAGAATCATGATTTACTAAGGCAGCATTGTAAACTCCAATCAAATAAAAAAGACTCTGTCTAGGGTTCCTTAATTATTAATTTTCATGCTATGTGTAAGAAAATAAATCAGGAAGCTAAAAATTTCAATGCTGTTGGAGAGAAACATCTCTGCAAATAGCGGTTGAGTACACTGACAAGATCAATTGCTTTAAGTAACTGATATTCAGTGGAAAAAAACATTACACTGAACACAAGATCAGGAAACAAGGAATTTGAGTCCTCTTGTGGTCTAAATATAAGAAGAAATTCTAGATTTCATTTTGCTAACTGGGACATTTATTTTTCCCTCTTTTACAACAACAAATGGAATAAAATAAAGCACGTAACACTTAAGTACAATTTCCTAACTTTGAAGATGCTCAAGAAACAAAAATCAAAGTAACTGTTTAATCAATCAAGTCATAAGATTAGCATTTTAGGCCTTTTTCCTGACAAAATAAAGTCATTAGATGCTTAGAAAACTTTGAAATAGATATATATATATATTTTAAAACTATACATTCATGAAGCATATGAACAAGACTGGTAGATATGTTTCATTTGAAGTCAGGAATGAAAAGCCTCATTAAAATCTTAAAGACTCTTCTGCTTAGAGATCAGAAACTATCATCTAGAAATGAATTCCTATTAAAGAAATATATAATTTTGTGTTTCCAAAAAGATTACTTACAGTGTCATGTATACCATCTGTGGCAGCTCATTTCCACATTACAGCAAGGAACCAGGAGAGTAAACTGAACATCTTTCCAAAAGGAAAAACTGAAATGGCCAGCCTGTCTTCCATTGCATACTGTGAAGGCATTTTTAACTGCATTTCTAAACTGGTCAAACCAACTTTCACTTGTGTCACTAACTCACCATTAAAGCCTTTATGTCCTATAAGAAATACAGTGCACACAGGGAGCAGGAGGCAAGGGGAAACCTAAGGCAGCACTGCATGTTGCAGTAATAAAGGGGTTAGGCAGTATAGACATTAAGACAAATTCTAGCATGCTCTTTTTGCTAAAACTGGGTCATTGTCAAGAAATTGCTGATGTTAGGATTTCTTGTCATGAATAATAAGAGAAACTCTGCCAGAATGTGCAAGTCATAATAGACTAGGCACATAGAAAATCTTATGAATGATGGTAACTTTTGAAGCTCACTGTAATGTTACTAGATATGCCCTCTAACTGATGCTATATTTAGTATCAGTTAAACTTCCTTGGCATCAAACCCACTGGTTCTCATGAAACTAGAAAGCAGAGGTGTATTAAGTTCAGCAGAGCATGCTTCTGCTGACATTCAGTGGTTCTGCTGCTTCCCAGAAAGTTTCTAGGTGGAACAAATAATCTCAAAATATTTTCAAGAGTCTGTATGACCAATTTTTCCATGATTCTCACATTTTAAAACATTCAGTATATATCAGAAAAAAAATGGAATAAAGTATTCTTATTTATAATTACTTAAATTAAAAAAAAATATTCACAGATGTAAAAAATATAGTGATTAGATATCCATAAGGTTTACATTCATTATAAACATATAGCTTGAGAAGTGGAAGAGGGAGAAATTTTTAAGGTTTCACTAATGTTAAAGCTGTAAGTAAATTAAACATTAAAAGTTATCTATAAATATAATTTGGCATATGGATGTCTTATAAATCTCATTGACTTTACATTTCTTTAACTTATGTTAAATTTATAGTCCTATACTTTTCTTAACTGCCTCACAAAGTCTCCAACACCTTCTAATCTCCATAAAATAAGCACAACAAAGGGCAGATTACAATTCACAAGATAACCTATTGTAGAAGGAGACAACACAAGTGAAAGCGTGTACCTGCTACTTCAGCTTTGCATCTGTCCTGTAACTCTGTCAAAAATAATGCTCCGAGTCAAGAGAAACCCCTCAGTGGATCTCAGATCTGTGGCCTGTTTTTTCTCACCTTGCTGCATTCATCATTTTGGTAATATTGTGTTTATGAACTAAAATTTGCACCTAATTTAAATAATCAACATAGTATATGAAGGCTGATTGTGATTCTAAGTGTCATAAAGTTTTATAGGTATTAACACCTCACTCAGCTACTTCACTAATATTGTAAAGGAAATTTTAAAATATATAATCTGTTCCTCTTACTGCTAAGGAAAGCAGCCTCTTTCTGTTAAAAAAAAAAAAAAATCTATCATATGATACAAAGTCTAAAAAGGATGAAATAAGGTAAAATTACTTTGCATATGGAATTTCTGGCACAGATTTTATCTTCTTCCATTCCACTGGAAAGTCAAGATTATATGGTCTCCAAACAGAATATGTGTACTTCTGTAGGCAGTGTGAAGGACACTGAAAGCTCAGATTTAGTTGTTTAAGGATTTCTAATGAGATTTATGAGTGGTTGAGCCTCTACAGAACTTTTCTGATGTGTGTGCTTGTCTTCATTTCCAGAAGCAACAAAAAACTAATATGTGATGGACAGAAAGGTGTGAGGCATTGAGATGAGAGCTCCTCCAACTTGTATCCATGTTATCACTAAGGAAGTGATGAGAAGGGAGAGGGCAAGATGAGGAAAGGATCACAATATTTTCACTTTCTAAAGTGAATAAATGAGAGTTTTTTCTTTTCTGGTTCTATTCTGACTTGGGCATAGAAACTTAGCAGAGGTTTCCTGATAACACTGACTGTGACAGAAACTGCTTCTGTGAAATCAAGGCAGGTGCAGAGGTTGGATGATCTAAAGCTGCATCAGGCTGGTCATGGTCATCCATAAAGACAGTCAGAGCCCAGATACTGCCCACTAACACCAAGGTTGTCTATGATGAAGGTGGTACAAACCAGTGGTAAAACCTTTATTGTTTTCTTTACAGTCCACACCGGGATGTGTAATATAGTGGTTCCTTTGCTGCTATTAGACAGAACAAGATCCCCACATTTGCCACATTACAACCACAACTTTTAGCACAGCACAGGTAGAGAAAGGCCTTGGCCTCTTAGCTTAATGATTTTGTCAAGAAGGAAGACAAATTCTTGTTAATGCTGTACAAAAATCTTCAAAGGTTGGTAAAATGACAAGGAAGAAACACTAGGCAAATGAGTAATGAAATCAACAGCTTAAAAACAGAAAAAAAAAAAAAAAAAAAAAAACAACCAAACCAAAAAAACCTCCCCATACACATATAGCAGAATTTCAGTAAGTTATTCAAATCAGAAGCAAAATCTGAAGCGGCTGTATGTGATATTACCAATTACAATCTTCTTCTGGCATCCAAAAATCATACTATCTATATTCTTTTCCACCCTTACGTGGAAAAAAAAATGCGTTGGAAAAGAGTTATATATTGACAATAATGTATACTACCATTTTAACATAGTTGAAAAGTCTGATGATTACCACACATCTCTGCACAACCAGAGACCACATCTCAGATTTTACCTAGAGATATTCAAGGCTGCCATTTTGATGCGCAGATAGGCTAATCCTGCACATGCATCCTGCCACTGCCACATAAAGTACAAACTGCACTAAGTGCCAAAAAATGGGGGCTTAACCTGCAAATTTTCTCAGAATATGTCTAATACAAACTGATAGAATTGGGTTTCTCACAGAAAGCAATTATGGCTGCCATTTTCTCTTAAAAACAGAGGCCTCCCTTATTATGTTATAGCCTAGAGATTAAGTTACATTCATCCGAGAAGTGAGAGACTGAGCTTGATCTCCTTCTTTTGCTAGAGGCAATGCAAATCTACATTACAGGCTACACAGAATTTCGACTAAAAAGACATTACTTTGCTAAAGGCATGGTCATTTATTAAACCACTCTAACTTGATCAAATTCATCACATGCACAATGTCCATCAATGAAATTGCAACGGCATGCTTACCAGTGTACTTAACATAATGTGAAGGTGTTTTACTGCTTTCTGCACAATATAATTCCTCATTTTGTCCTGACATGGAGCTTTGAGTAAATAGTCAGCATTTTGGAAGATGAGGCTGGAAAATTAGAATCTATGGAAAAAAAGTCAGGAAGACTCTATTTGCCCATAAATAATTTTAACTAATTTTACAGTTGTTATGCTGTCCATAGATACAGAAGTACAAAAGTGTGTATTCATCTGTTCTATCAAACTTTTTTGGTTTTTTTTTAAATGGGTAAAGAGAAAAAAAGAAAAATAAATAATACAAGAAAATGTGTTCAAGAGAGAATATATTTTCAGTAAAACATCTTTAATCTTCCTTGAATGCATGCTGGAGCTAGCAGCAATGTCTTAGCTGTTTTCTGATGAACCAAGACTAAGAAGACATCTAGCCACTCACTGCTAGTGGCCAGAACCAAAGGCAGAGAAGGAAATAGAGATAACAAGCAAGAAAAGAATGAGATGAAGATACCAGCAGCCCCTGGTATCAACACAGGCTGGGGGATGAGCAGATCAAGGGCAGCCCTGCAGAGAAGAACATGGGATGGCTGGTGGGTGAGGCACTGGGCATGAGCAAGCAATGGCTACTTGCACACTGGAATTCAACTGCACACTGGGCAGCATCAAAAGTAACATGGAGGGCAGGGGGGCAAGGGAGGGAAGGCAAAGGAAGGGAGGAAGGGGGAAGGGAAGGGGAAGGATTTCCCTGTAAAGGATTAGAACTGATGAACCTGAAAAAAATTGTGCCTAAACATTTTCCTAGTTTTGCCACAGGTTGTTGTTACCAGGGAGAAATAATCAAATACTTACTAAGATAAAAATAATTTTAAATCCCTACCAAAATCAGGTAGACAAAGAAACTGTTGGTATGAAAAGACATAGTCTTTGAATAATCAAAACAACAATCTTAAAAATGCTGTCATGCAATAAATAAAATTATACTGATAACAACATATCTGTGGTGGGTTGCCCCCGACTGGACACCAGGTCCCCACCAGTCACTCTATCTCTTACCTCCTCAGCTGGGAAGGTGAAATAGATTTAATGAAAGGCTCATGGGTTGACATAAGGATAGGGAGAGATCACTCACCAGTTAACTGCTGTGGGAAAAACAAACTCTATTTGAGGAAATTAGCTTAATATATTACCAATCATATCAGAGTAATGTAATGAGAAATAAAGCCAAATCTTCAAAACACCTTCCTCCCACACTTTCCTTCTTCCTGGGCTCAACTCTACTCTCAGTTTCTCTACCTCCCCTCACAGCAGTGCAGTGGGATGGGCAATAGGGGCTGCAGTCAGTTCATCATGTCTCTGCTGCTCCTTCCTCCTCAGAGGAAGGACTCCTCACACTTCTCCTGCTCCAGCAGGGGTCATTCCCGTGGGATGCAGTCTATCAGGAACAGCCTGCTCCAGCGTGGGTCCCCGCAGGGTCACAAGTCCTGTAACTGAATCTGCTCCAGTGTGGGCTTCTCTCTCCATGAGACACAGGTCCTTCCAGGAGCCTGCTCCAGGCACAGGCTTCACATGGAGTCACACCCTCCTTTGGGCATCCACCTGCATCACTGTGGGGTCCTCCAAGGGCTGCAGGTGGATCCCAGCTTCACCATGGACCTCCATGGGGTGCAGGGGCACAGCTGCCTCACCATGGTCGCCACCACAGGTTGCAGGGGAATCTCTGTTCTGATGCCTGGAGAACATTCTGCCCCTCCTTTTCCACTGACCTTGGTGTCTGTAGAGTTGTTTTTCTCACATGCTCACCTCTCTCTGGCAGCTGTGGTTGCACAGCATTTTTTCCTTACTTCTTAAATATATTGGCCTAGAGGTGCTACCACTGTCCCTGATGGGCTCAGCCTTGGCCAGTGGTGGGTCTACCTTGGAGCCAGCTGGCATTGGCTCAACTGGACATGGGGCAAGCTTCTGGCAGCTTCTCACAGGAGTCACTCCTGTACCCCTGTGCTACCAAAACCTTGTCATGCAAAGCCAATACAATATCTTCATTAAAAATAATGCTATTTAACATAAGAATGTTAGGCTAAACCCGTGTCACTGTTACTGTGCCCAAATGCTACCTATCAAGAAGCTGCACTGAGGCACTGTGTGGTAAAGTGGTCTCAACCCATTCCCCAAATCCCACGCACCATTAAAAAAGTTGCCTGTGATCCACACCAGGTAATATATTTCCCATCTAACTCCAAGCTCCCTGTAAGGGAACATCCTAAGACATAATTATTTCATGCTTGTTCAAAGCTATGAGGCAAGGGGGGGGTAGGGCAGTGGGTGCTGGGCTGCAGCAGCTGCTGCTGGACAGCTCCCCAGTCCCGCCCTCGGGGGAGGCTCAACGCTCACAACCTGCGAGGCCAGTCACAGCACCCAGCCTTTTGGCCATTCCACCTTTTGTATGCATTCAACTCTAAATAATGCAGAGATGCAGTTCTATTTCTTTACTTATTTCATTTAAAAAAAAAAAAAAAAAACAAAAAAACCAAAAAACCAAAAACAAAACAAAAAAAAAGAAAACAAAACCAAAACCAAAAAAAAAAAACCAACCCCAAAACTACTTGGTCTTTACCCACTTTTGTAGCACAAGGAGGAAGCACTGGATCTCCTCAGCAATTCATAAAGACTGGTAATGTGAATGAAGTGCACTATCTACAGGCAACATCTGTACCTTCTTTCAAGCTTATTTTTGATAACAACTACCATTTTCACGTGCAAGCAAGGTATGACCTCTTCTCAATCTCTGTTATTTGAGATTTTCTGAGCTTGTTGTAAGAACAAAAATAAAATAAAAGCTAAATAGTTTCTCAGACAAAAAAGACCTTAATTCTGAACTTGTAAGAGAGTCTAAAATTACTGACAGTTGTGACTGAAAGAAATATACAGTTTAGTGCTTTTTCAAACAAATTGATGTGTAGTCCTGAAACAGTCCTATATGTCAAATGGCAGGTTGGAGACATGAAATTGATTGTAAAATCAACATCTCGGTACAGTTCCAGTAAATGCTAACAATAATATTTTCAAAAGGTGCACATACTTATATGCACATTCATAGGGAAATTATATATAGATGCCATTGCATGTTTCAAATATCTATTAAAAATAGCATCTGATGAAAATTACCTTTAATACTCTGTAATTAAATACAATACTTAAATGCTTATGTATAGACATCCACATGGAAATAGACAGATACAAATGGATTTACTAATCTTTCTGTTCATGGAAATTTAAAGACTGACAATTACATCAGAGTTTTTAAAAGCAAGTCAGAAAATAAAACTGCAGTATTCCATCACCATGCTATTTAACCTGCCAGTATATAGATAAAGGAAAAAAAAAAACAACTCAGAATATTGTAGATATCCCTCTAACATCCTTTTTCTTAACTCCAAACTCTAGCTTTCCTAATTTGTTTACTAAAATGTTATGTTTAAGAATTAAAATTGTCTTAGCAACTCTTCTGTTTTGTCTTCACGTAAGAAAGCTATTTATATATATTTTTTATGATCAGGAATACTTGTTTTAATTTATTCACACATACTTGAGACTAAATAATCTATGACCCAACAGTTTGTTTTCTGAACTTTTATAAGGAAGAAGACAAATATCCATCATGAAGAATGCAAAGCACTCCCTCACAAGACCAAAGCAACAGTGCATGAAATTGAACTCAAAAAGAGCCTCCATTCTGTGTGACTTCTTGGCTGACACAATTTAGATATTTATAGCTTTACGAATATGCCACTGGAAAAGAACTTGAAGCTTTTTCTAGCTAGGAAGGATTAATGAACATGTGCACCTGGTAATTACAGCACTCCATCTTTCTCAAATCCCTCACATTGCCTCAATGGCAGAAACTGTAATGAAAACCATTGAAAATATCAATCTGGAATTCCGTAAGTCATTTAATTATTAAAGTACATAATCTCTAGTCATACTTTCTATGAACTATGCTAACACTGGTATGCAAAAAATCAGACCTTCTGCTTCATGTTATTACCTAGGACACCTTATTTAAAATGAAAAATTCACCTAATATCATCTTGGGCTTTAACTTACTCTAGACTTGATTGGAAAATGAATGGTAATAGCATTCAAATAGTTCTACAAGAAAACAGCAGGAAAAAAAATACCAGCCTGGGATAACACATGCAATTCTAGGAAGACAAAAATTACACACTAAATTTCAAAAGAAGTTTACTAGAAAAGAAATGGTTAAAGATTGGGGAAAACAAGCATTCTGTACTTTTTTTCATCAAGAAGGTTTTCAGAGTTATTGTCAGGTGGAAACTTTTTAACAAGCAGTGCATGCTGCCATAAACATTTGTCTAGCAAGCATACTACTAGAAATCTACAGGAGCAGGGGTGCTGTTTGTTTGTTAAAACATTACCTGAATAAACTTAAAAAACACTATGTGCTTCATGTTCTACTTTGAGATTAAAGAATACTGAAAAAACTTGGAAAATATTACAAAACAAAAGCCACTTTATCATCAAAGTAGTAAACCCTTGAATAGTCTATGAGCATCAACATTTGAATTTTTTCATGTTATTCTGACATTTGATATACCATTAACCTGAAGCAGCCAGATACATAAAGGTATGAAGTAGATCACCCAAAAGTATAAACAACATTACTAATAAAGGTTATTATAAGCAAAAAGCCTCAACTGCTTTACAAGCTAAAATAAATTTTAAAATACGTTTTAGTGAAGTCCTTAGCTATTGCAACATTTGAATGAAAGTCAATTATAACCTAAATGCACAGACATCTATATGGCTCTAAAAGTAGTCTTTTAAAAGATATTTAAGCACAGTATGAGATTTGAGCATTAAAAATGGCCTTTTTTTGTTAAAACATACTGTTCCTTGGTAGATTATAGAAAAAGAAAAGGCTCCAATAGAGATAAGTGTGCATGAAATGCTCTATCAAGAGTATTCAACCAAACTGACTGCAATAAGGGGACTTCAAAAAGCAGCAAGAGAAGAGATGTTCAAAGCACCTTGCAGCTTTGGGCTGCTGGCCTCTACTGCTGTTTTTAATACAGTTAGGTCTGACTTGGGAGCAGATAAATAATTGACAGAGGTATTTTCAGAAAGCTTTGATCACCCCACCGTTTGTCACAAGCTCCAAAGTAGTCACTGCAATAACACTTAATCTGGGGCTTCTTATTTCAAGTACAAAAGCATCCCCTCCCACCTACTGCTCACAGACTCCTGCATCAGAACAGGAGACTTAAGATGCAGCCTGCACAGCACTAACACGCCACGCTCTCCACCGGCAGATTCCTTTTCCAGCGTGCCTGTTTTCGCATCCTTACCTCTGAAAGGCTGTCCAGAACCTGCTAAGTTCCCCCAGACGGTTTTAGTTCAGAGCATCCAGCAGTGCATCCGCACAAAGCTTTGCCATTGCGAGTGTGAAGAGAAAGAGCTGCTGGGATGCTGAATGGCACATCAGCCAACTTTGTGTGTATCCGCGGCTCCCTGAAAAAGCTGGACTGAAATTCCCCTCGCCTGCGGATTGGATTCAACACCACACAGTAACTGTGAGAGAGACCGAGGATTTAAATGGGAAAAATGGAGAAGCGGGAGGGGGAAGGGGGGATGCATCTGAAGAAAAAAGAAAAATCCTGTCCTGGATACTGGATAAGTCTGTGAAATACAAGCTGCTCTTCAGAGTCCCACAAACACTTGCAAAACTACTCTTCTGTAATGTTCTCATTGCCCTGTGAACCATAGGACACCATCAGTCTAATAGCTGATATTTCCATATGGAATGCATTATTTATTTGCCTAACTAATATATTAGGGAATAACAAAAGCATTTCAGCCTTCATGCTACAATCTTAAAAAGAAAGTGCAATATGTGAATAAAACTCATTTTAGGTCTAGTTGGACTCCAATTTTCCTAATTTTCTGCAGACTACTTGTGTACTCGTTTAGATTCAACTAACTGTAAAAAACAAAAAAATGTTCTCTTTCTTCCCTGTTACATACAGATACTGAAGTTCCCATATAATGGCACATCAGTGTAGACTGTTTTACCTGCATTACTTATCCAGTCCTTGTAGCAAATCTACCTATAGCACTAAGTCCCAGCTTTACATGTTATGTTCTACAGTCAATCTAGAGTGAATCAGAGTTTGCAGGGATGCTATGGGCACATTTCAGCTGCTTTAAATATTCCTTAGCAGAACACTGCTTGCACTATTCTGATTAATCTGTCTAAAATGAAACATTTTCATCTGTTATAGGTAATGATGAACACATGATATACAATAAAAATTAAACTTTATGTATCTAGGAGGATTTTTTTTTTCCCCTGGCAAATCTAGCCTTTGCCATTTTAGGAATAACATTGAATAATATGTGCTTCCTCACACAGTCTTTCTCAGACCATAGTAGTGTGCAAATTTATTTCTGCTTGCTGACAATGAAAATTCCATTTTCTAGTGGCTCTACTCTTTTGGCACTGGCACAGCAATTTGAGGTTAGAAGTAAAAGTGCCAAGAAGATAAGAGGCCAGATGTACCATGGAGGTGATGACCTCATTTGGCAAAAAAAATATTTACTTTTGGCATATAGTTTAAATAGCAGGGTTTATTTCAAGCAGTATCTTTTTTTAGTGAGGTTGGGAGAGGAGGAACACCTCTACCCCCTCCAAGGTCATAGGAAACGTTAAAACAAATAAGACCCATAATAAAGGTCAAGCAGGAAAAAGGACCACCAAGGTAAAAGACATGGCTCACAACTATATCTATTCAGTGCATTTTTTTTCTCCTCAAATATTGTATCTGTCTAAATGTTAAGAAGTTCACATTCCAAATTGCATTACCAATTATGAGGTGTTAAATTGGCCTGTATAGGTTTTTCGGATCCTATTGACCTCATCAAACAGCTGTGATTGCTAAGCAATCAGTCTCTAATGAGTTTAAAAACAATTAAGAGAAGTTGAAATACCAGATGTATTTCATTTATGTATAAAGAAAAAATAACCTCTCTTAAGATGTACATCTTGAAAACTTTAATATGTACAAAATGTTCCTTGATTTTGCACTTTTGCTAATGTGTAGAGGAATCATCCTTTAGTGACTGAAAAGGAAAAACAATACTTATGCTCTGCCTCTGTCTTTTCAGTATAGTTAGTGCCTTATCAGCACTCAAACACACTCCTGTGAACAGCTCTGGAAAACTAGCTAGAATGCTGAAATACCTCAGCTCTCTCTCAATCTTGTCTTGGTTTTATTGTCTTATAATACAAACATCTGTAAAGTACTGAAAATTATATTGCAAATTTTAAAACCCGGTAAAACCTGTGCATGTAATGAAAGGAACATCTCAGAGAAAGAGCTGAAATGCACAATGTAGAGATTAACTGCAAGGGGAAAAATGCTATATACCCATCACAGGTAAAGCTTACAATACTGCTGGTATATTTTACCTTAAAGAAGCAGATTTTTGTCAGTACTCATTAAGGCTAGTTAAGATTATCAAAGTAAATAGATTAATAAATAAGTTTCTATATTAAATACTTAAATACATTAATCAAATACATTATCAAAGTAAATAGATTAATAAATAAGTTTCTATATTAAATACTTAAATACATTAACAGGCTCATTAAAAGGATTATGAACAGAAGATAATTCTTAGATTAAAGTTCAGTGATTGAACTTTAAGGGCATTTAGTCCATCATACTTCCTGTGCACAAAACCCATTGAAAGCTAAAGAGCCTTTATAAAAGACACTTTAAATCGTTTGTTTGTTTATGTTTGATGACTGTTTAAGTAAGCAGGAAACCAGATAACCTCTTTGCAAACAATTCATTATGTAGTGGCTACAGTACCACAGTACTACTTCAGGAATCATATTGCACACATTTTTCATGTGCACTTAGCAGTCCCTTATGTGTCCTACACAGAAATACTCCACACACATATTAAATATATATTTGTGCTTCCTTTTGATGGTAGTGTACAAGGACTGAATGTAAAGAAACTTCCTGGCAAAAAGATTCAAGTGCTAATCCCAATTTTGATTTATACTAAACCCTAAAGTAGTTTTACTTCCCCCCCTGACATTTTGCAGCCTTTCAGAGAAGATAACACGCCCCCATCTTCCCAATCACAGCTCTTTCAGAAAACCAGAGGACTAGACCCTGGAAAACAAAAGTCACTAAAATGACCCCACTGATTTCAGCTATCAAGGAGCAACACGGAGATAAAATGGTTTCCAAGTTATCTAAGCTTGAGTGTGTACAGAACAAATTTTGACTTAGCAAGTGAATAGGAATTCAACAGAGATGTGTCTGTGTTTGCCATGAACTCTCCTACAACAGTCAGGAGGCTGAATATTTAAACACATTTACATAATCCACAGCAGACCCTAGATAATGTAGAAAACATTTCATCTGAATGTGAAAAGAACCACATCAGTGTAGAGGGTCCACATCAGCGCCTTTTGTGGCCAGACAAATCCCATAAGTTTCCTCACTGCTCTCACTGATCATCATCCAGAACATTTCTGTAAGGAATGTACAAGCGACCTTGCCCTGATTACCAATACTTGTTTGTGACCCTACAGGAGATTATACTCTGCACATGAAACACAAGTCTGTTGTGTGATTTGGGTAGCCAAAACCAGAAGTCAGGAAAACTCTAGGGAAAAAGAGTAGCTTAATTTAAAAGCAGTGAATAGTACTAAATGAGATTGTTACATCTATCAGCTTCTAATTTTTTTCAATGTCCTGGTGAGCCTGACATCTTTGGGTCAGACAGGTATCATAACAGGAATGCAGGGAAAAAAATAATTTCAGCAGCATTAAAAGGACTGTGTCTCAAAGAGTGTTCATTTTTTGCAAAAACAGCACAGAAATGTAAGGCAGACAGAAGGGGCATTTTATAGATAGGTACTTTATTTGTCTAGGTTATTTCCAGGAGGTATTAAGAATCTACAGGTAAAGGAGACACAGAGGATCTAAAAAAGCCTCCTTCTATTACAAATTCTCAATTCTTACTGTTAAAATTGCTGCCATTTTGGCTTGAAGCCTTCTTGACACTTGGCCAAAGATTCTTGAAAACAGAAATTGCATAAAAGATGCAGTCACACCTGAACCTGGCATAGTTTATAGGCTATTGTAGCATGTAGGATAATGATAATATTACCATTAAGAATTCTACAACCTTCATGGCTCATGCTATTCTTTATCCTTTCTGCTTTGAGAACTTAAGTTCATGTTTTCTACTTTCCATGACTGTGAGAGGGTTCAGGAGCTGGCATTGTAAGGGAAAAAGGCCCCACTGCTGTAGTACACAATCAAGTCTTGCAAGTATTACAAGGACACGACTAAGAATAAAAAATTAAATTAAGAGCAAAGGAATGAAAAATATAACCTTCAGTTAGCCCTGAAAAGGTGGACACCCCCCCACAGCACTGGTCCTTGTTCAGCATTGTGTAACACAGCTGCAGGAGGCAGTGATTCCCTGTCCCTCCCTCCCATGTGTGCCAAGAAAACTCAGGAGGCAAGCTCCTTTTATTGGGTTTTTTACAGACTGGTTACCTACTGTGAAGCAGATATTTCCAGTTTCCAGCTATTAGGCAAGAAAAGGTCTAGTTATAATCCATTATAAGCTTTCCTGACAATGCAGGTTTTTCTAAACCTTGAGCAGGAGGTGCTGTAGAGGAGCAGGATTTACTAAGAACTTCTGATTTACTCACCTCCACTCCTGTTTTCATCTTGTTCATTTTAAGTGACTTTTGTGTGGAGGAAAGCCAAGAGACTAAACTCTAGGCTTTGCACACCCTCCTTTAGAGCTACACCCATATCTACCATCTGTATCAGATCATTCAGATGACCTTAAGGACTTGCTAGATACCATAACAAAATATGCTTAAATTACATGGACTTTTGCTTTGTATCATTTGTCAAGAACTGTTCCATGGTTTCACTCTGCTCTATGTTCCTATGTTAGCAGTCCTTGCATAGCAGGTGAGATATTCTGCAGGTGTTCATGAAATTGAAATAAGGCAAAAGACTGAAAAACTCATGTGGGTGAACTCTCTTGTTGAGTCACTCTCCCAAAAGTAAATTTTTTTTTTGTTGATTTCACCTCTCATTTTTCTTTTTAAATAGCAAAGGATTGAAGCAAGCTGAGTTTTGTTACTGTCAAGGAAAACATCTTAGATTACAGATACCTGTTTTTCTTAAAAGTTATATTAAAAAAAGTATTTTAAAGTATATTAGTGTAACCTACCCATAAATTGTTAATAGTAAAGTTCTAAAGGAATAAAGATGTAAGAAATTCCTTAACACTGACAACATCAAAGTTGAACACAGAAAGGAGTGGAAACTTCTCTTTTACCTGTAACAAAAAATAAAATACTGCCTCTAACTGCTAGGGCACCTGCTGTGCTATCAGCACTGTAGATCTTTCTGCCAATATACTGCCTGTTTCTTCTGATGTGGCTGCCATCCCATCTTCAGCTCTTGGCATGTGCACAGATTACTTCTAGATGCAGTAGTGAGTTTCTCTCTAAAATTTGCTTTGACTAACACTGAGAAATGATACTGCAACATCGTGCAATGCTTATTTCTTTCCAGGCAAATTAATTAAATAGCCAGAAGTCTGTGTATGGAGCCTTACAGATGCAAAGGGAACAGGGATGCTCCAGACAAGTTCTCTCTGTTGGTATCACCACTATTGATCAGCTGCCTTGTTGGCTGAAAAAGTGACTGCTCACCTGACAGTTACCAGGGAGGAGAAGCTAACAGAGAATTCTCATCCTGCAGTTCACCTCATCACATCTCAGTCAATTGGACTGGGCTTGTCTACACAGGACATCAGAGATGAGATTCTATAAATTAATAAATTTTTTAGCAAAAGATTTATTAAAAGATGGCAATTTGCCATGACAACAATTGCTTTATTCTCATCATCCAATAGACATAAAAAAGCTTCATTTTTATCTTTAAATTATAATTCTCATTAGTACAGTTGGGAGAAAAAATGTCAATGATTGTTTTGCTGCTTAGTATTTTTAGACCAATTGCCATATATCTTGAAAAAAATTATGAGGTGCATTATAGGAAGGCTGTCAGCTACATTACAGATCATGAATAGTTTCAGTAGCTCTAATATATATAAATTAACATATATCATCCTGCCACTGAAAAGCATATTTTAAAACTAATATTTGATTTTTCTCCTTCTGCACAACTTGTGATTCCATTCAAGATGAAATTTAGCATGAGAAATTGTCCTGTGATGAAACAGAACATCACTCAAAGTGTGCATACCAGTTAGAAAGATGAATTTATTCTACTTCAAAGAAATGCATGTTCAATTTAGACTTCTTTTTTATCACACTGGGTTTGGACCTTAAATATTCATTTTGATTATGTATTATTTCACTGATTTATTCTCTCATTAATTCAATCCTATAGTAATGTGATCAACTTCAATGGATATATTTAAACTGTTACATACATCTTATCTTTTTGTGCTACACCAAATTCCTCCATCAAAATAGTTAATTAAGGAAGAAAATCAAATTTTTCTTAATCTCACACTAATGCATAATTTTTTCCTTGAAAAAAAATACAACTTAATTATGAAAATGAATCCATTAATTATAGGAAGACATGTGAATAATATTAGAAATGAGCATGGCAAATGAAAAGTCGACACAGTATTCATGTTTGATTTAATACATCAAAAGTGAAGCGAGAGTGTGTCTAGAGAGCTCACTGGTCATATCATCTGACAGATATACAATACCCCAATGAGTGCTGATAAGAAGATAAAATGATATATATCTGTTTTTCTGCTTAATGTTTGGTGAAGTCTGTTTGCATGTATTCACTTTGGTGTCCCTGTTACAAAGGCAGTGTAATACAAAAGGACTTGGGTGCTCCAATTTTTTTTTTCCTCTACAAGATTTTTTTTTCTGAGACTTAGGGCAGAATCATTTATTCTATTCCTGATTTTCAAAGAATTTGAAGGAGTCAAGTTCTCTTATCTCTGTGGAATTGATGATCCTTTAGCCTCTTGCTTCTCAGATGACTTTGAAAATCCTACGTCCTTTCCCTGATTATCCGTCTATTGAAGAGAACATAAAATTTACTTATCTGGGGTATCCAATATGAAAAATGTGCACACACTGCTGAAAGATGACGGTGATGTGAATATGATCAAAGGGAAACATGGGGTTAGATTCAGGAATAAGGCAGTGATAATTTAGCTGCCTTCAGCAGAGCTAAGTTTGCTTAAAAAAAAAAANAGTCACCAACAGCAGCGAGACAGTAAAAGCAGCTACAGCATGTCCACATTTTCAGGAACACAAAGTACTATCATGTTCTATTTGTGTCATAGCTGTGGCCAGTGTGACAGGCTGGAATACTACAAGGATAGGTCATCACTGAAAAGTGGTATTTTATTTCACAAAGAAAAATAAAATGTTATAAAACCTAGTAACTCCTTTTTCCATTCTCAGTCTAAGTAGCTTGTATATTGATGAGAGAGAATTTCATGCATAGCTTATGCAAACTACTTTTTAAACAATTGAAAGGATCTATGATTGACAACATTTAAAGGTATCAATTAAAAGCTCCTCTAAGGCTTCTGCTGATGTGTTTACAGTTATTCAATTTTTCTTAGAGTATCATGACTATTACTTTCTGTATTTTGAATCTTTTCTGCCTCCTTCTGATGAAATAAATATCAGCTACATTTTTCTTTTCCCCCAAAAATGGAAATAAAATACACAGACTATTCTAGAATTTTATTAGCTAAATAATCTAATTATTTTGTTGTTGTTTGTCTTTATTACTTGTCAAAGCTTGGAATTGGGCTTGAGAAGGTAAACGTCTAAAAAACTAAATAAAATCATCGTGCATAATGTTAATAATATGAAGTTGAATAAAAAAGAGAGCATCTCAAGTGAATAAATTAATTGTTTCAGGCTTGAACAGAAGTCATAATAGGGAGAGAATACTGCCACAGTTTGGTTAGATAATACACTTGCACATATTAGACAGTTTTATCCATCTTAGAAAAGCTCCATAAGTATCACTGAGCATCTTCAAGGTCAAACATAAACTTGACATCATATGTCTGCTATGTCAGAAAATGATACATCACAGTTATAAGTTTATTAGTGTGAATAAAATCTTACCTGTTATTTTCATTTTGAAATCAATATTGAAACATTAACTCCTAAATTCTCAAAACACCCTAGAAAGATTGTTAAGTACAGTACAGTAGAACAGATCGTGGAATTACAATAAAAAGGAGGAAATTAATTCACATTTATAGAAAAGAAAAAAAACATAAAAACTGAGTTAGATTAAATATTTTCTATGTTTCTTATGTATATGCAGTCCATAAGGACACACTGAAAAATTTTCATTAGATCAAAACAGCAGAAGAAGAAACTGGATGGCTATATAAATCCCAAACACCTTGGGACCTGCTATTACTGAAAATGACTTCACAGTCTTTTACATGTAGAATTAAAGACACCAATGAAGATCATAAAATTAAACTTAAAATTGACTTATGATTCAGCTGAGGATCTCTGTTCTTTTAGACTAAAACATTACTGTTTCCTACCTTTCTTTATGTCTTGGGCGCAGGTTTTTTAATGACAACTAGTTAGGAATTTCATCCAAGGGTCATGAGACAACCCTGAAGAATACTGAAAGTATACCTAAGGCATCACTCTCTCCCCAGTTTTAAAGTTACACTTATTTTTTCTCAATTCTGCCTCAACTTCAGCAGTAGGGAAGGGTATGCAGATCGGCTTTACTCCTAACTTTCTTACAATTCTACACCCTATAAAGTCAGAAGTCAGCAGTCATCTGCTAACTGTTTAAAACTATTCAATAGGGAAACTTTTTAATAAAGTAAAAAATGGGGGAAAAGAGAAATCTGGATCCATTTTGAAAAATTCAAAAAACTTTTACACCCTCTCCAACAGTATGGAAAAACTGACACAGCCATCCCTTTTATGCAGTGTAATCACAATTTATTAACTCTGCTCCAATTAGATCAGAACTAGCTCCACACTATCAAAACTATCAAGCCAGAAACTGCCAGGCCTTCATTTGGATCACATCACTTATATACACAACTTATTTTTGATAATCACAACATGATTTAAATCTTATTAGATTAATTTTTTCAAAATTTGTTAGCTATTTTTTATGATGACTGCACTACACAGTAATTGGAACTTAGCTCTATCATTTAACACCTCTTTAAAAGGAAAACTATGAGCAATCTAAAGTTTATGTCAAGTATGTGTCATGTATGGCCAAGCTTTCTTTTGTGTAAATAAGAAAGTGTCACAGTCTTGACCATAAAGCACAAGCAGAAAACTCTCTGACTTAGTCCATGCCATGAGCATGATCTTTTAGACATTTGAAACTTACAGAAGGTGTCAAGCAGTAAGTGTACCAGATCTCCAGACAGGAGGGAAATAACTGTTTAAATCTGAGTATGAGTAAAAAAGTGCATTCCTGAAACTGATTAGCTTCTCAGTTTATTTAATTAATTAATTAATTAATTTTTTGTATTCCTCATCAAGGCCCCTCACATTAGACAAATATAACCAGGTTTATAAAATCAGCATTTCTTCCAAACTAACAACAAAGAAAAATAAATTCTATTTCTGTTTTTCAGTTTGGTTTGGATAAAACATTCACTAGGACTGAGCCACACATGATTGTTGGGAGGCCTTTTCTTCTCAAAACTAGTTATTTTAAAAAGGATAATATGCATGAAATAAAACAAGTTTCAGTGTAAGTTGCTGCTGCTGACTTTAAAAACAAATAATTTAAAAGAATATTTAGAATTAGAATTAAAAAAAAAATTAGAAAGAAAATTTAAAATTCTTGCATTCTGTCTTCTTCATACCTCTTGCCTGTCTTTATAGCTTAGCCTTGAATCTATTTAACCTAAAGACCTCCTGAATAAAATTTATGAATCATCCATTTAAATGGATAGTTCTCAACAACCAGAAATAAAAAAAAAATTGTTTGTTGACCTCCTGCCTAGGGTCTATGAGGAAAAAAAAGACAATCCAGCTTTAGCCATTCAAGTTGAAGCTGGCTTCAACAAGCATACACCTATATGAACTAGGGACATCTGAAGAGACAAAGTTCAATTAATTACATCAAATAATTAGACTGAATTAGACAAAATATTTGTCACCCAGTGCCATAGGAGTGGTATGCAGGAAAACTATGGAAGGATCTTTCTGATCTTCAGATAGGAAAACAGCAATTTCCAACTCAAGGATTAATTTTAAGAAAGAAGAAATCCTGGACACAAACCCACTTCTAATCCAATTTTTGCTGTGTCATTCAGGTCCTTACAGTCCACACCCTTTCTGTAGGTAGCACCAACTGAAGGATGAAGTTATGCACAGAACAGGAAAATCTCTCCCTCACTGGGAGTAGGCTGACCATGGCCTATGCAACTGCTAAAATAAAATTTGAAAAAACAAAAAAAAGTAAATCAAAGCTAAACCTTTTATTTTGTAATATTACTCTTCTAGTGCAGTGACAGTGAAAAAAAAAAAAAAAAGCAAAAAGCAGTAGTTTTCTCAGTAGTACCAATTCCCTGAAGATTTAAAACAATTTTCTATTTTAATCAGAAAAGAAGGGAAGTGTACAAAGTACCTTTGTCATTCTGAGTAAGTTTGATTGAGAATTAAAAGTAAAATCTAAATTTATCACTGAGGTTTCGTATGCACATGTAATTGTTGAAAATGTCTTAGGCTGTGTTGCTTTTCACAACCATAAAATTTGGTGAAGAGAGAATTTCACAGTTATATTCACCATATCATGGTCACAATCAGGTTCTGTAAACACTCTTCAAAATGAGACCTTTTAAGGGGTAGCCATCATTCTCAATATCAAGTTTCCTGGCAACTGAGTATCTGTGCTTCCATTAAATCAAGATGCTTCAGGAACTGTATTAAACTTCGCTCTTTTTTTTGGCTCTTTAAATAATAAACGTTGTCTGCAGAGGATAAAGGAATTTTCTTCTTTTTTTTCCACGAAAGTCAATAGTTTACTACTTCTATCAAGAGTCTGTAAGACAAAATTATAACAACCAAGGCTATGGAAAAAGAAAATGACGAAGAGAAAGAAAAAACTTAATCATCCATCTATCAAACTTTGGAATTGGTTGAGGAACATAGAATGCAAACAAATGAAGACTAGTTTCTACCATCAGTATTTTTGTCAAAGTCTTGCTTTGCTTAGCCCTGATTATTTGAAACTCTAACACAATAGATGGAGAAAGGCTGAACCAAAAATAATATTTCCTTTGTAGATGGCTGCTATGAATATGGCAAAACTTTTGGAAAAAATCCTTCCAAAAGTTCATGACTTATTTTCTTCAAAACAAGTAAACTCCTGGTTCCATAACTGCAAAATATCAGTCATGGTAGAAATAGGACTTTTCTAGGAGAATAAAGAAAGTCAAGATGAAAAAGCAAATCTGACAATGGAGTTATTGAAAGTTCACTTCTTTAGAGATGCACTTTCTTACCATACCACTACCAAATTTCAAAATCACCTGTTTGTCTTTCCATTTAGTCTTACTTTCACGAAAGCCTATGGTTTAAAATTAGTTTCACTACATCACAGCATTAATGTTTAACTAGAAAATGTCTCTCAAGAAGATAAAAAATAAATGAAAACTCCATAGAAAAATCCCCTATTTTTGTTTAGAAAAAGACATCTGAATTCCACATTTTATCATATGAACTTTTTTTGATAGACCATGTGTTTCTTACACTGATAGATGTAAGATGTTCCATTTGATAAACTGACCTTAATAGTAATTTATGGAAGTACATGGAAGAGTTGCAGTGACAGATGACAGTTCATATTTTACTTTTGGTGCCTCACTTCACACCATGTAAATACTTCCATGTCCAGTGTTAGGACACAGTACCAAGTCTCTCAAAACACCAGTCATCAAGTGTAGGATAGACTGTGGAGATCAGATCACTAGATAAATTTCTGTCAGATAGAATGTCATGTCTTGACATCTCATTTATGAGTGCATATGCAGAAATCTTATAGAAGAAGTCTTGGGTAGAAGAAACATACAAAATAAGAGTGATAAGAGCCTCCATCTCCTGTATTTACAATCATACTCACTCAGAAATCCACTATGAAGTAGAACTCTGTGAAGTAGAATGGTACAGTAGACAGCAACAAGCAACCAAACACAGAAACAAAAAGCATATTGACACATTATAGCAGCTGCAAAGGACAGCCCAATGATTTTGATGGCTTTTGCATTTGTTCAGAGATTTTTCTGCTTGCAATATCTCAGTTGAAGTAACATTTATTTCAACCTCAGCTGTTTTGGGTTTTGTTAGGGAATCTATTTAATTTAAAATAAAAATTGTCTTTCTTAGATTTCCCCAGTTATGGGAGATCTTACTTGCTTCTTGATCTGGACTAAAAGTTCCAGGGATGCCATTTTATTGCTACAAGGGAAAAAAAGTGCATTCTTAGATGCTTCCTGAAAGATGCATTGTCCTAACTTTCAGAAATCATTCAATCATGTGCATGATGAAACACAAAAAATTATAGGAAAAAGTTAAACATTTTAACATAACATATTGTTTTACTTTGTGACCTAATTTCCATATCACCATTTTGGGTACAGAGTGGCTGGGCAGTGCCCAGGTAGAAAGGAAACCTGGGCATACTGGTTGACAACCAACTGAACATGAGCCAGCAGTGTGACCAGGTGGCCAAGAAGCCCAGTGCCATCATGGTCTGTATGAGGAACAGTGTGGCCAGCAGGACTAGGGAAGTCATTCTTCCCCTGTACTTGGCACTGGCGAAGCCACACCTTGAGTACTGTGTCCAGTTTTGGGCCCCTCAGTTCAGGGAGGATGTTGAGATACTTAAATGTGTCCAGAAGAGAGCAACAAGGCTGCTGAGGGGCTTGGGACACAGCCCTATGGGGAATGGCTGAGGGAGCTGGGGTTGTTTAGTCTGGAGGAGACTCAGAGGTGACCTTACAGCTCTCCACAGATACCTGAAAGGTGGCTGTAGTCATGGGGGGGGCTGTCCCTTCTCCCAGGTAACAACTTGCCTGAATGAAAGGACACAGTCTTAAGCTGTGCCAAGGAAGTTTAGGTTAGACATTATTAAAAAATTCTTCACTGAAAGAGGGATTGCACTCTGGAATCATCTGCCCAGGGAGGTGGTGGAGTCATTGGCTGTGTGACAAAAATGGCATGGCACTCAGTGCTGTGGTTTAGTTAATGAGGAGGTGTTAGGTCATAGGTTGGACTAGATGATTTTAAAGGTCTTTTTCAACCTGATTCATTCTGTGATTCTTTGACTGTGTTTTTAAACTATCTTAGCCTTCATTTCTGGCCTCTTCCTCCATATTTTCTGAGTCATATCTGAATAGGTTTCCTACCCATATTGTTTATATCTTGCACAGATTTTGCTTCCAATAGAGCCCTGTAAAATTTCTTCAAGGAATGATTTATGCAAGGTAGAAAAAGTGCTACGCTCACATGTGAAAATTATACTACAGTATTGTCCTCCCAGGAGCCATAAACAAACCAGAGTCCAGTTTGTGCTATGGAAAAAGAACTTTGAACCTCACTGGGACTTTTAATCACAATATGCTGGCTCTGAATTGAAGATCCATTTTCTATCATGTCCCACTAGACTAACAAAAATCTGTTTGTTTGTGGAAGTCAATTTTAAACTTTTAGCAGAGGAAAAAGGATGCTGGAGGTGGGACCCAGCTTTCAATCATGCTTGACCTTAATCCAGAAGAAAAAAAGTATGCTACTCTGCAATGTTTACAAATAACTTTTTCAAAAACCATAACTACTCTTAAATAATATTTTCTGTATCCCAAGATTGCTAGGAAATATCCTTATATAACTAGGAATAATTTTATTCTGCACAGTCTTTTGTGGACATAGGGAAAAGTGTAAATTAAATCCCATCTGGTCATACTTTTCCATCAGTGGCTTCAGCCTCAGATCTGCACTGGTAAAGTCACTTAATTGCAAGAGAAAAGCAGTGACGCCTCTGGAAACTTAATTTTTCAGCACTGATTTTATTTAAACAGAATATCATCTAAAAAATCTGAAAAAATACCACCTACAATGACAACTCCATTTGTCAAAGAAAGGCCATTGATATTTTACCAATGAAAAAATAAAAGGTAATTGAGATGGTATAAAACACAATAAAGAATCTCTAAGCCTTCTGTATGATTTTTTGACCTGTGGGTAAGACTTCAATAAAAAAGTTCTGGATCCAGGTTATACTTAAATTACAACTTTTGTTGACTATAGGCAACAGGTTAATAAGATAGGAGACAGTACTACACATTTCTGGATTTTCCCTGAATGTTGTTTTTAGTTTTTGGGGTTTTTTTTGGTTTTTTTTTTAATGACATTTTTTATATACTTAATAGAGTATGGAAGCTGATTTCTGACTCTCACTAGGACTGCAAACATTAGAGGGCTGGAAATATGGAATGGAGAGGAACAGTTTCCCTCTTCTGACAGAAGGGTATTCTAACCAATACTGGTCATTGTTCTAAATGACTTTAATGATAATCATAATGTTAAAGGAATAATGTTAGTTTAAATCACTGTTATAGCTGAAATAGTGCTTTGGAAATAATTCCATGAAGAAAAGAAATATTCTTGAGCTCTATTACAACCTTATATTCACCCAAATACAGTATTTTTATGCTGAAATATGCATGTTAGTTACTGCTTGCTAAACCCTAATTGGTACTTGTCCTGACCTGTCATTGTTCAAAAATAGATATATTATATTTATGTATTCAGATATATGTGTGGAAATCACTGGTACATGTCCTCATGTCAGACAGCTGAGATCTGAATTTCTCTGTGCTATAATGAAAGCTGTGAAAGACTGAATTTGTTGAGAAGGCAAGGCTCACTCGCCTTAGCTTTTCTTTGTTGCCAGAAACTTAAAACCTGTCTTACACAGATCAATGGCAAGCAAAGGGTTTGAATTTCAATTTCTAATATTGGGATTGTTCTGGTTTACTAGTTCTGATACTCTCTTTAGGTTCTTTCCTATATGAAGTTCTTCAATATCTGAGCAAACTTACTAGAAGTTGGAAAAAAAAGGATAGAAGAATTTTACTGATCTTAAAAAACATAGATACTTAAAACTCAAACATCTTATGAGCTATGTAGTAACTGTACAAATCAAACACAGAAATCTATGTAATAATGGAAGAATGACAGATTCAAGAGGAATTAACTACAGTAAAGTAAAAACAGTCAAAAGTGAGAATAGTTAAAATTCCAGATTTCATATTTACACTTGAACTTATATTTTAACACTTTTAAATTGAGGGGGATATGTAATTTTTTAGCAATTTTTAGCAATTTTATGACAGAATGGGAAAATAATTACTTGGTCTACTGTTATATTACTCCATCACTTGCTTAACGTGCCTAATTATTATGAAGCTATTATGGTATGACAGTCCAGTAATACTCAAAATAATTACCTAGCCCGTTTGTATAGTTTCTAAATTTGTACTGTCTTCATGAAATCAAGCATAGCTAACATGATGAATTTCTGCCATCATGATAAACTGTCTCTGAGGTCAAGGATGTTCAACAGATTTTAAATCAATATTATATAATAACTGCTGATATTGACTTTAAAAGTAATTGGCATCCCACTTGAAGTATTACTGACAGCATTATGAAGCAAAAGACAATGTTTAAGTACCTGATAATGGAATAAACCAGCTTAATTAGGATTCTAAAATTTGAAACAATTTTGAATAACTCTCTTTTGCTACCATAGAAAATACTACTAAAATCCAATGGTAAAATGGTCTGCATATTAGTTATTGCGAACAATTCAGTCAGATCTACAATGCGTAATAGATAAGGTGAAGTAAGTTCTTCTATAAAGCTCATTTTGATTTTAAATGCAACTTTGAAAAACTTCCATATGAAAATAGAAATTTTCTAATATGTTACATTTTAACTGACACTTTATTTTCTGCATAAGTTACTCATAAGGACCGGTAAAAGACAAGGTAAAATTTTTACAATTTAAACTATATGTAAGAAATACAGATTAATATATGCACACATATGTTTTACAAATATTCTGGTGAGAAATGAACCCCAGAGAATGGTGCTCATCCCATTTGTATTACAACTTAGTTCAAATTATTTTTTATGGGATAATAGTGGACATAAATACACTGTCTTTCCATTAATTACAAATATATGCACTTACACTAACTTTACTAAGTTTATCTTTTTTTTTTCTCCTCTTGCCATCTGCTCAATATAATAAGTTCTATTGTGAGAAAATGCATTCTTTTTTCAGATACCAATACAAGAGTCAAGTAGACTAGGATGGTCTTAAAAATTTGAAAACCAGCCAAACAGCCGTGAGATAACTACATTTCATTAAAGTGAATTTTAATCCTAAATGTGTTATTCTTTCCTTCAGTCACTCTAAGTATTATTGCAAATAATCCAGCAGTATAGGCAAGACAAAATACAAGATGTATGTAATTTCTCCTAATTAGGACGATCAGGTTAAGAAAAAAAGTTTTATTCAAAGATGGGGTTCTGCAAATACACTTAGGTTGCCCCAAGAGGCAATTTTTATAAAGATCATGTCTTTAAGATGCATAAAGTCTGTTGAGACCTCATGAGAAATAAATCAACTAGAAAAGAAGCAAACATTAATCTAGTAAAAGCATTAAGTATTGTAACTAGATTAGTTATATGAATGAAATAAAAGGAAAATATTTGCTCTTACAAGTAACTTATCTGGGGAAAAGAAGGTAAAATAATGTTCCTACTTGTTCCTTATTGCTGCAAGCTGCTTACAGTTCCATCTCAGTCCAAACTGATGGTTCAGTATCAAAATAACTTTGTTAATTTAAAATTCTTAATATTGTTCTTTGTTTCTCAAAACTCACATTGACAGAAATTTGTTTCAATTAGTTTGGTTTTTTTAACTAATCAATGCTTTCATGTTGACTCGTCTCCAAGGATTTCAGGAAATCTGCTGGAGCCTAAGGGAAACCAAAATACCTAAACAACCTAATTTCAAGTTGTATTTAGGGACAAAAAAGTAAATCAGCATTCTTTAAGAATTAGAAGACTAAGGGATAGATGACTGATGACCACATCAGTCTCCAGTGATGGAGGACTACAGGTGTGTCAGTAACCAAAGAGAAAATGAAGCAGGGCACACATCAGTACAACTGAAAGTATAGCCTGCCTGTAGGAACAAAGAATCCAAACCCTGCTCACAGCCTTGAGCATCCCCAAAATGAAGAGAAAACAAACCAATAAACCAAAACAAACCCACTCCACAACAATTCCGAAAAAGATGTGTAAGCAAGAAAATTGTGGATGGAAGACAGTGGTAAAGAATCAGTTATGCCTGGAGTTTTCATTGTGACACAGACAAAGAAGCAAGTAAAATTCTTTGAAGGAAAATAAAGAAATAGGAAGCTTATTATTCCTCTGTGTTTTTCTCAAATATTGCTGCTACATAAATTCTGCAACTACAGTACATGATTTTGTAAAAATGGATGAAGTCAGGAATGTCAAATCATCTGCAAAGTCATGACATTTAGCCACACACAAAATAGTATTGAAAAACGTGCTCATTACTTTGTAAATGTAATTAAACAGTGACTATGAATGTGTGGAAAAAAGAAATAACAAACCAACCAAACCAAAAAACCAACATGGCAAACTTTAATTCCAGTTTTAGATTTATCATTTTAAACTAAATTGGAATTCTATAACAGAAAAACACAGTAACCAAGATGTGGCACCAGCAGCATTTCAAATATAAATGAAGTACAAATATCCATGGAAACCCATTACATTTCAGCTTAATAAGAAACATTTATCTATTAAAATAAAATCAACATGAGTCATAGAAATGTCTATTAGACTTTGGGGGTTCTAAAGAAACAAAAAGTATACTTTTTGCTTTTCCCCTCCATCCCCAGGCCTGCTATACCATTTCAGGTGCACCTTGAGAGGCTTTCACCAAAACTGCTGAGTGATGAATTGCCCTTTGACCACACCAGCTTTGGGGGTGAAGCATCTCTAACCATACCAGTGGCTCTGGAATGATACAGGTGGGCACAGCACTGACTGCAACAGGAACATCAGCTGCCTGACCAACGTGGGGAGCCACCAGTCACACCCTGACAGCCTTGAAACTTTTTCTACCTGAATCAGTCCACATGGAACCGTACCATTTTTGCTGGAGTTCTAGAAAAAATTCCCAAATGTTTTGGAAATTCTAGTAATTACTGATCTGAGGACGGAAATGTTGCAGATGATTAAGGAAAATTTGTAGATGATTAAAGTCAATCTTATGGTGACCCTATGAACAATGGTCCTGAGTGAGGCCCTCTGAGCTCTCCTTGAGCACCATGGGCTGCAGCACCTTTGAGTGGGATGCCTTTTGGAGCTCCAGAACCCTCCCATTTGCAACACTCAGAAGACCATCCCTGATGATGAGGCCTGGGCTGGTACACCCCTCATGCATCCCTTCTCCTCGAGGTGCCCCCTCATGCCTGTCAGGAATGCTGAGGGATTTCACCTGAGTGTTTCACTGGGATGGAGGGGAGTTTCTGACAGGTACCTTTACACACATAGCTACAGCTGTATGCCTCTCTTTATGTGTGAATTGATTTTGGTATGGATGTTGTTATCATAAATCTGTAATTAGGTCATTGCCTAATTTAGTTGTAATTAGGTCATTGCCTCTATTTGTTATTTGCTGATTAAAAATTTAGGATTTTCAAATGGTTAAATTTCCTATGCCCCAAAAGCATGATGTACTGTAGCAAAAACATCAAGTCACCAGAATAAACTATTGGATGGCTTTTCTATTATTACTTTTAAAACAAAATGTGTACTGTTGGGGTCATTAAATTTCCTTCCCTTCTAAGACAAGCAAACAAATGAGCACAAAGACAATAAATTTATCAGCCTAATTTCTTTGGCTTTCTACTTTGCCTTGCTTATGGCAGGATTGCAGAATCATGAGCCTCGTATAACAGGAAACACTGCTGAAAGTCTTTCAACTAAAAAAAGAGGTAATGAAGTAGGATAATGATTGTAAATTTAGAAAATATCAGAGCAGGCTTTATTTGAGGCAGTATCACAAAGATGTACCCAGAAGCCCAAGCACCTCTGAGTCTCTAAACCTTATAACACTTTCAAGTAACATAAGGACTAACAAAGACTCAAAAGAAAAGTTCTGGTCAGTCATCATAAATTATAATGGTGTGTCTTCCACAAACCAAAACAGTATATAAGTGTAACACAACCTATGGGTTCAAAAGTGTTAGAGCACCCACTTAAACTGAATATATAGTTTGGACAGTATTTTTCAATCATCAAGATAAATCATGAAATTGTTTAAACTAATCACAGTAAGTATTTTCAGAGCATTCCAAACCTCTGTTCTGTATTGATCACAAATGCGAAGTTTGGCTTTGAGATCTTGAGAGATCTTGAGAGAAAACCCAGCTAAAACTGAAGCCCCACTTCACCAGACAGTGTGCAATTACAAACAAACAATCCTTGCCTTGAAGCCTGTATAATCTAATAGAAAACACTACAGTACTTTGTGTTATTGGAGCAGTTCCTGAGATCTGCTTTACTCTTGAACAACATATACCAAATGCTCATTCATTCAGAGCAGATGTTAATTTGTGCTACGAATTCTGTTAGATTACTTGACAAAAAGCTCTTGAATAGTTTAGGTGAATTTAGAATCTCACCCTCTGCAAAGTCAAATAGAGAAAATCAGATTTTTTTTTTGGGGGGGGGGATTGTTTTTATTTGTTTTTGGGTTTCTTTAAGTTTACACCAAAAAGGATTTTACTGTTGAAGGCAGAGGTAAAAGTCTGAAATACATTCATAACAAAATATCAATATTTGAGGGTTTTTTCCTTAAAGGAGTCAATTTACTAAAATAACAGCATTAAATCCATCACATGAATACCTCTTAGCATATCATCTCATTAAATTCAATGATTTACATACAATGTGCAGAACATATTTTTGAAACTCAGCTATTAAAAACAACAGTTAAAGGAAGAATGTCTTGTGCATTATACTTCAGATTGGTGTATTGCCTATTGCAAAAGCATTGAAAGAAAATGTTTGTGATCAGAATTTTTAGATTATCTAACAGTCTCCTGAAACAAAATGTGATGTAATAGATCCACAAAGACTGGAAAATGAAACAATATTCCGTTTTAATTTAAGACAATTCACTGTAGGACTGAATCATGGGGCATAGGTTGAGATTAATAAGAGATAAATGGCCAGATATTGTAGCAAAAAACAAAACCAAACCAAAACAAAAAAAACCTCAGTAGTTGTCATTAATATGTTCTTCCCACTAAGAGGGAGCAGAGAACCACCTTGTCTTGCTTTGGAAGGAAGTAGAATATAGTTATTAAATAATGGAAAATAAATAAATAGAGATGATCACCTAATTTATATAAAATAATTAGAACCTATTTCTAGCTCTCAGTAGAATAAAACTTGTATGAACTGACTTACATAACACAGGTGAATAATAGTTCCCATTTCCACCACACTAATGGAAAATTACCATTCACAGAACCCTCTGCTCCTCTTAAGACCCTGACATTCAGAAACATTATTTATATCAAAATTGTTTCCTGAATATTTTAATTTGACTTCTAATATTACCCCAATAGCCAGACCTTGCCCAGTTTCAGTACATCTTTATAAATGTCCTTTTAAACTGCATTTCCACACAAATGACAAATAATTGATTTTGACTGTCACCATTTGGGAGGACATGGTGAGATACCTCATAATACGGTGAAACTGGCAAATATTTGCCACTCTAATAGAGTAATTGTATCTTGGAAAATCTGTTCATAATATGTTCTCTTTCATTTCTTCTTTCTCTTCTAGAATTTTTGGCATGACTGTCCCTTTTGTACACCAAGGGTTTGCTGTCTTTATTAAAAAAACAAACCAAACCAAAACTCAAGAAGCCATTCTGAAATCAGCAAAATTCTGAGATGTGGACATCTAAAATTTAATCTAGCCAGAGCATGAATAAAACAGTCTATTATAATCTTGTTCTAATTAATGCATAAACTGGTATTTGCCACATTCCAAAATACATTACATATCCTTAAATCATTCAATGAAAATTGAAGCTTGTAAGTGGTTTCAGCAAATGAGGCAAAAGAACATACCTATTTCTCCTTTTAATTAAAATCAGGGTATAATTATTGTTGGAATTCGGAAGATATTCAGCAACTGCAAAATACTTAGACACGTAAAATAAAAGACTTTTTTTTTTTTTTTTCTATAGTGGTCTTAATTCCATTGTGAAAAGTCAGACAGATTTTAAAAATTGTGTAGTTGCTATGGGGCTTTTTTTTTTTTTTTTCATCCATTGAAAGCCTAGATTTTGAATGAAAAGCTACAGCATCTCTGTATTGTGTTTATTTTTAGAAGACTAAGAAATACAATGTTTCCTGTCTGTTGAGGTATAACAGGAAGAAAAACAAAAAACAGATTGAGATCAAACAATCACTCATAAATATGTAATGTTGTCCTGAACTTCTCCTGTAATCTTCATTAAAATAATAAAACTTTAGAATTTTTTCAGTTTCTAATTTCAGAAAGAAAATTAATTGCATACAGCACTGCAAGCTGGCTTGATGTGAGCAACAATGTGATAGCAAATTTCTTCCAGGAGCTTTAAACAGCACAAAAGAAAGAAATGGCCTCTATCTAAAATATTTTCTTACAGGTGTTTGTAATGAAGTATTTGTTAACTCTTTAACACAGTATGTCAAATAGTTTAAAAGAAAGTACTTTTTTGGAAAACAATTACTCAAATTTTCTGGATTTTTTTTTTAATTCATATGATTAAGCTCTGAATTTTTGTGAATTTTTTGACAGTGCAAGGGAAAAGCTGTTCCTTTGTTTTCTGCTCTGCATAATCTCTAGGGTTTTCATAATGTAGGCTTTTATAACAGAGTGGTTCTTTTGAAACAGTTGACTTTTGGAAGGAACATGACTTTAACCTGCTGTCTTGTCCAGCATGATTACTATATGGCTTTTGTTTATGGCTTTGGATGGCAATGAAAAGCTCTATGTGATGGATGGAGTTTGCAAAATCTGTTGGGATGCAAGGTTCTAAATAAGATTATTAAAACTATCCATGAAAAGTAACGCATCCAGACCTAGCTGTACTAATTTATAGAACTAATATGCATAGAAAGTTATTCCCCAAGAGTCTTACCCTTCCCTGATTGTTTTATGTAAGCATTTTTATTGGCTACAGCTAGAGAGACTCCCAGGCTCAGCAGTCATTAAGTGACAAGGTTCAAGTCTCATAAGTTCTCTTATCTTTGCATCTATGCACCAACACCCACAAATTTAATCACATATCATAGGGACCACTGATGCAATATGAGATAAACTTCTGAAAGACTTGTGGAAGCAAACCAGATAAATATTTTGTGAGGCAAAAGAGCCTCCTCCTTCAAAGTAGTCATTCATTTTGTCACTCATTCTCCAAAACCTCCAAGACATAGTCAGATTTTCTACTCTATTTATACCATGACAAAAATAAATTTGACTCTGAAGCCTATTATCTGTACATCTCACTGATTAGAAATGTCCAGATTAGAGCTGACACTGAGACAAATTCAGTAATATGGAAAAAATTGCATCCTCCATTTCCTTTATTTTTTTTATACACAGACAAAAAAATGTTTGTGAAATAAGTACAGACCTCAATCTCCTTCCCAGATCCCCATTTGCTAGCACTCACTTGAACTGGTGAGGATAAATTTCCCCAAACAGTGAGGCAGTTATAGTCAGGTACCAGGAATTTTGACTAATCCAGTCCAAGAACGTTGTTTTCTCCAAGACAGAGGAAAAAACCTCCATATTTATTAATTCTACTCATGTATAAAAATTATGCCACTCTACATCTGTGTGCTAGTAGCTATTTCAAAAATGGTCATAATGAAATGTTTGAAAAATGCATTCTAATTAATAACTCACAAGATTTAATTCAATTTTCAGAATAAACAATGCCATGATTTACAATAAAACCTAAATATAAGCCACAAATTGACACCTAATGGTGCAAGAGTAGGCAGAATCACATAAGCAACTCTAAATTTATTATTTCTCATAGTCTTCAGACATTTTAATATCCTACCAACAGTGACAATAAATTAATTAGAAAATTTTAATAGGATACTGTAAATTAGGCATTGTGTGCAGTAAAGAAGACTTAAATAACTGATTTATTTGTGAAGAAATACTTCTTTTGGCTTGAAATAATAAGAAAATATTTTTTACTACAAATTTGGAATAAACTATTTTGGTATTTCATCACTTCCACCAGTAACAGTAACAAAAGTGAGGAGTCTTTCAACAGTAAAAGAAAGGGTAAGGTTTTTATATATACAGAAGTTAACTTTTAAAGATCAAAGTATTTAATATTTTTCTTAGCATAAGGAAGAAGCAGTAACTTTTTTACTAGGGATTAAATGAAAATGAAGTCTTTCTATTGCTGATAGAACTTCAGTCAAGAAAGGCCCACGGATTTATTTTTAAGATGAGCTCAAACCAGCAAAAGAAACATTTTGCTCAGTTAGGGCCCAGGTATCTGATACAGAGATCATGTATATTACTTGAAACATTTCTACTGAGACATTAGAAACTGGACAAAAGACTGAACTTCATGGGAAGTCTCTGAGTCCTTTCTTAGGGGCAGTAGCATTCTGCACACAGAAGTGTTTGATAAGAGGGTGACACTCAGTAGAAAGAAAACCAGTGATCTTTGAATAAATGATGCAGTCAATATGAGAGAACTGATGGCATTTATGTATTCTGGCAATCACCTTTGCAGCATTTTAGTTCCCAGTTCAGAATATTTAGTCAAAGTACTAATTTTTACTGTGTAAAATTGTAAGGAGAACATTAAAAAATAAAATAAAACAAAATAAAATAACTACAGAATCTCTTTTCAACATAGTAGTAAGGGATAGCATGCTTTTTTGTACTTATAAAATATGAGGCAATAATACATTCCTGTCAGATATATTTCCTTCCAGACCTGTCCTTGCAATATGAAGGACATTTTAGCATGTACCTTGATTGTTCTAACTAAATATTCTTCTAAAACAACACTAAATTGGTTTCTCATTTATTCCAAATTCTGTATTTTCTCTCTCTTATAGAATCAGAATCAGGTAACAATGATCAATGATAGAAATCTCTTTGACCAGAGTATTTTGTTACAGTTCTACAAGTTTTCTGACAATATCTCTCATCACCAAAAAATATGAGTCAAAATTGAAGCAGGTAGAACAAAACTGAACTGTTTGAATCCAAACTGGAATGAGGAGATTCAGAAATTATTGCCATGACCTTTATCCCTCAGTCAAGCAGGAAGTAAGTGTAAAAGCACAAAATCTAAAATATGAAAGACAAAATCATTATATATATAAAAGTTCTTTTACAAGTTTTATATTTAGGGGAAAACAGAGCAAACTATCCACACACTGCTGTGCTTTCATGGGACAGAATATGTGGCCTTGAGCACTGAAACACTTTCTTTCTCCTCTTTACTCTGACTGCATTTGTGCTCTATCCCAGAAAGAGCTGTTTAAATTCAGTGGTTATTAAATCATCAACATCCATATAATCCAATTTAGATATAAAAGAGAGAAATTATTAGCACAACCATGACTTTCAGCATTGAAGCCTGGATTCTTGGTATCTTCTTACTTTAAACATCTACAAGGCAAAAACATGATGTTCCTGGCAGGATGGTGCAGCAGAAAGGAGGTCTAGGGAAGATGTGAGTCATTCACAAGCCGTTTGCAGGCAGGGATAAGTATTCTAAAATGTAAATGCTGGACACTACAATGTATGAACAGTTTGAGATCTGTAATTTACAGAGCAATTTCTACATCTAGAGTATCCTCAGAAGGCTGAGTATAAACAATAAAGCCCATCATCCAATATTTAAGGTCTTCTGAGACCTTAAAAAATAAACATACCCTTGATATTTATGCCAGTAAATTAAAACAAGCACTTGGCAAATTAATGTTAAAATATAATTATTTTTGAAACAACTTTATAATGACCAGTCACAATAAATGAACATCATGAATAAAATGAAATTTCTTCAAAATTCAGATCCAGAAAATCATAATTTTCCTATTGAAACTGCATCACTTAAAATAAGAAATGAAGTTAATCTTGCAACCCACAACAGGATATTAAATATAGACCATTGTTCAATTCTTAAGACCAATGCAAAGCACAAATATTCTGGATGTTTTATATTTTTAAAATAAAAATACTGTTCTTAAATTCTCAAGTAATGATTCAAGTATGTAACTTCACAACCTACTTCTGAAACAGTTATGGAATTCCTTTTTTTTTCAGCTTTTTAGCACATATCTCTGACACATCAAAAATCTCCCCCAAACCTCCATCCTAATCCTTTCTGGCTTATTTGCTGTATATTAACCTACCATTAATTACCAATACAACATGGTGGTTTTGCTGCTTTGTTTTAATTTTTTTTTTTTTTTTTTTTTTTTTTTTTTTTTTTTTTTTTT
>JACBWW010000007.1:33270917-33362695 GCA_020086605.1 Lanius collurio
TAGATCAAGGCTGCAAGGCAGATCATAAGAAAAGAAAATGAAAAAACAAAGTTTAGATAGGTGACTGAAAAGTCTATTCTAGCTTTCAGCCATGGCAAGATGCAACCACAAAATACAGCACCTGAGCTACCTTGCTGATCATACAGATGGTATTTCAGTTTGGGTAATAGTGTGCTATTTTGAGAACTCATGTTCCAGAAAGAGAAATAAGCACAGAAAGAGACAAGTTGTCTGGCTACCATGTGAGAACAGATTAGAAAAGTGTGGCTTTAGTTTACTGAATGTGGTCTGATAGGGAAAATAACTGCAGCCTGTGAGAACAGGAGGAGATAAACGTCAAGGAGCAAATGAAACTGAACTACAACTCAGTCCTGGCTCAAAAATAAATAAACTCAGTGCAAATGCAGGTATCTGAAGAAGTTACAGTCACCAAACATTAAGGAGTAAAGAGACAGAAATTCTCTCTGTCACAATAGTGAGAGAAAAACAAAATCCCTAATTACTTTAAAGACAGCATTTGATACATTTCAAAGGGAATACAGGATGTGCTATCCACGAAACATCCTTTTTAATCTTGTATCTCCTAATCCTAAAATGTGTCAATTACAATTTCTTAAAAACTGAAATGAGGCATTTCTTCTCAGCACCACAAGTTCTGATCTCAGAAAGTCTAGTGAAAAATTCACAATAAGAACATTTAAGAGTTCATGACCTGAAGTGAAACTATTCTTAGATTTCATTCACATTATTTATAGTGCATAAATGTTGTTTAATAGCATGCCATTATGCAGTAAAAAGAAGCACGTCTTCCCTCCCCAAATACACCTGAAAGAATGTAATTACATTTTAACTTCTATTAACACAATCATCTAATCATACTGTTGACTATTTCATTTTATATAAGCATTTGACTCTGTATTTATTGAATGTTAATGAACACATTAATCTTTATTTTTCCAAAGTAGTCCTACTTAGAAATAGTACTATGTATGTATGTATTATACATCTGAAGATTTTGTATAATTTTCTTTTTCTAAAACAGCTCCTTCTTGAGTACCAGACTATTCACTTGCTTGTGAAAGCATTTTCAAACAAATCCTGTTAATTCTGAATATGGTTCACTAAGCAGCATGATCTCATTAATAAAACAACTTGCTACTCTAGTAAATCAGAATGCTCAGCTGTTTTAACTGTTTCTCTAATGGAAATTCTAATGATCTCTTCAGTCAGCCTCACAAAAGCCTAATACTTTTGAAACAAGACCCAGTAAAATAAAGAAGCAATGAAGAGAATGGAAACAGTGCAACTTCAGACTTAGCACTCTGTCACAAATAAATGTTAAATAACATTGGGGTTGCATTCTTGAGGTTACTAGGAATTTTTTTACACCACTTGAATATTCATTGGAAAGGTACTTTTTTCTGTTGTACTGAAATAAACAAAATTTTTGAGCAAATTTGTGAGTTCATGGGATTTCTAACACAAGGGAGAAGGGAAGAAAGAAAAAGCTTGATGGACTGAAAAAAAAAAAAAAAACACTGGAAAAATATGTTCCAAATGTTATCATATGTTCCATAAGAAAATAATAAATGGATAACAAATAAGAAGGAGGTTAGGTCAAAGGGAAATATAATTTTCTGCACAACAAGACATTAACTCAGAGTCTTTCAGCATGATGTTCTGTTCAGTATGAACCTTTCTCAGTGATGACAAGAAAATAATATCTCTAATCTGCTGAGACTTTGATATGTGCTACACACCCAGGGCATTTGTAATGTCTATATTACATCTTACCTTCATCTGGGAACACTCAAAAATCAACTTCTCAGAAGGAAAATGCTGATTTAGCAAGGGGTTAGAAAAAGAAAAAAAGAGACAAACTCTTTCTTTTTCATGGATTCATTTTTTTTGTAAACACTCATTTGAAGCTGCTCAAGGACCCAAGAATAGTGCCAAGAAAGGTGATGGTGCCCAGGGAAAGCAAAGAAGAATGGGTAAGGCTTTGTGACACCTTTGTGTCTATTTAGATATACATCTTACTGTAGTAATACATATAGAGTTCAAATTGTGGGACAGAGAAAGGGAGTTGAAGTTTCAGAGACCAAACACATAAGCTCTGCTACCTTTTACACATGAAACAGAGAGCATTTTTAATTCCTTGATGACATTCTATTTTGTAAATCAGATCTTAGACACCTTTCTTCAATATTCAAAGCATTGAAATAATGTGCAGAAAAAAAAATTTACTTGATATTTTAACTGCTTAGTGTTTTACTTAACAGTTGTATCTTTTTTTTTTTTTTTGTAATGCTTGCACCACATGATTTTGTTAGCTTTTCAGTTCAGCAGTTTTACAGTCAAGAAATAGCAGTATAAATCTTTAAAAAGTTGATTTGAAATATTAGAATTCAAACATGATTTATTTTTTAACTGTAGGACAAGAATTAGGTTCGTGTTGCACTCGAAAAACCCTCAGTCTTTAATGTTAGACACACCTGACTTCTTTCAATCTGAAATCAATAATTCAATCCAGCAATTCAAATGTAAAAGTGCTAATTACTTTAACAGCACCTTTTTCTTATGCACAAGTAGTAATCTATAACACAAACCAGGGTTTGGTCAGGTTATTCAGCTGAAAGTGTTTACTTCCAAAACATCAGTTTAGAATTAATTCTTCATACCCATTACCATTTGATTCACATAAGAGGGAAATGAAATAAACTACCAAGAAACTAGAGTTATTATTTTCCTTATGATGCTCAAAGATCTTGCAGGATGAAAAAGCATACTATTTGGAATTGGACAAGTAGTAACTAAGTGGCTATTCTGTCACACTGCAATTCACAAATAAAAACATCCTCCAGGTCCTTTGATTAAACAGGCAAAATAAACAATACTTGCAAGACATAGTTCATGGAATATCTCCTGTACAGCTCAATGGTTAATCACATTTCTTCCACAAGAATTTAAAATTAAGTCTGATACTTCTGCTGGTCATAAATATCAAATAGAAATTAATAAGCATTTTAAATAAAGACCAAAGAAATATGTCACTATGAAAGTACCACAATATATTGTCATCCCATATCTTATGTTTAAAAATGTATCTTACAACAAGCTAGCAAAAATTCTTAGTTAACCAGGCAAACAGACATATCTGAACAAAATTGTCACTGTTCACTCAACACTAGAAATCCTCCTTAAATGAAATGCAAAACTATACAGACTATCCAGACCTAAAAATTTCTTAAACCCTGCAGAAAAACAAGAAATTGGTTAATCAAATCATACCTGGATAAACTGCTTGGTTTTCACAAGCCCCACATCTCCAGCCTCTATCTGTGCTCTTGACAGCTTCTCTTCAGTTTCACTTAGCCAATGATTAAATCTCTTCATGTCAGAATGAAAATTCTGCCACTTTTCCAAAGATTTGTCAAACCGTCTGCAAGTATAAAAGGAGATGAAACAACAAACTATTGATACTTTATTTATTGACTAGAGAAAACAGAAATAAAGAGAAGAATGCTGGATAACTCAGGTTAAGATCAGTGTAACATTGATGGCATAATATATTAGCATTTATAACAGTTATATCAAATGGCAATATGGCAGTACCACTGAAGTGAAATTATCATTAAGAAAATACAGCACAAAACAGAGTTTTCATCAATTTTAAAATTCTTTTCAAGAAAATGCAATGGTCTTCAAGTGAATTTCCACTTGCATTGTGCAAAGGGACCCCTTATTAAAACCTTTTTTCTATGTACTTCACTTTGACTACTTTATAAAGATAGTTATGCAAAAAAAAAAAAGAATAAAAAGTCCAAAAAACAAGGATGATTAAAAAAAAAAATAGAATACTAAAAAAAACAGGATTTTGACCAGTAAACAAGGATGAAAAGTATTACTACCATGTCTGCAAGACTACAATCCACTACAAAAGGACCAGATAAGTACTTCTGGCACTTTGGGAAGATCTGACCTGTTTTTGCCTAGAGTGATTGATTGATCTTCTTCAACAGCTGTTTGACTTGGCCACTGCCAAATATTAAAGAAATGAAATTAAGACAGAATTATAAGGGGGGCTTGCAAATGGTCTATGTCTTAAGAAATTCAGTTATCCTGTGTGTTAGATTGGTGTGGAAATGTAATCACTAATCAGAGATTAGCCAGAATGTTTTGTTAGAAGATCATCATTAAATGTGCTACTTTTGTTTAGTTTAATAATCCTCCTTTACAGGATTATAATAGATTTTAGGGTGTACTTAAAAGATAAAAACAAAGATGCTCAATTATTTCTCTAGGAGATAATCTGGCTCTGTATGGGTGAACTATATGATTATTTGAATGTTAAGGAGTTTAATTCAACAAACAAAATGACATTACTCTCAGGGAATACAGATCTCTTTTCCATTTTACCGAAGATTTTTAATTTTTTAGAAGAAAATATAAGCAGACTATTGACCTGACTAAATACTAGAGTCAGTCATCTAACTTATTTATTAAAATTACTGTCATCATTTATCATGGTTACCATATTTTATTGTTCAAAATTAGTCAAACCATAATTGATAAGCATATTATAACAGGGGTTTTTTTGGTTTTTTTTTTTTTTTTTTTTTTTTTTAATAACAGACTAACTCAGAATTACAAGGAAAAATAATTTTACTTAAAAAATATCACCTAGAAAATAAAATTAAAATTCTATTCATTTTGGTCCAGAATGGTCTCTTATTTTGGACACTATATTAAAATATTTTTTTTCTGCTCCTCACAAAGTAAAATTACTATTCTCAGCATAACAAAGTTTATCAGAAGTGTCAATGTAAAAAAATTCAGTAGGGATTGATTTTATTTATTTGTATTATTGAATTATTATTGTATTATTTAATTTGCATTCGAGAACTTGCAAACTGGATCTCTCATTACTCTACCTTCCTCTTTTGCTCTGAGAAATAAGAGTTGTAAAAAGAAGAAAACCAAAAATTTACAACAAGAAGATATGCATATATAAATCTTAAAAATTTAAACACCAGTGCTTATTGTTCGTTTCCAAAAACACCTTGTTACCCTCAGTATAAGCCAATATAAAACATCAGTAAAAAAAAATACTTTTTCAACATGCAGAGCCACTAAAATCCAAGGCTCTTGCAGTCATTAAATACTTAAATAGTGTTACAATGATAAGAGAAAATGTAATTTTTGCTGCAGTGGCAGGTGGTGGTCCATTGAAACGTGGTCGAGCAGCTTCCTGCTCTGGGAAGTTATGGGACACCTCTCCTGAATACACCTAAGTGAAAGCTCCCCTTGTTGAATCTGTGCGTTGCATCTGCTTACACACAGGACTACTTCAAATAGATTCTTAAACTTTAAAAACAAAGAGGGTTTTGTTTGTGTGTTTGTTTTACCATGTGCAATCTTCTTACCAGGTGGGGAGTTCAGAACCCATAAAAGGAGAGGGCTCATTAACTATCAGCGCTGAACATGGAAATTGCTGAAGGCTTGGCACAGCAGAATGGAGAATAAATTCATCAGAGAGCAGTACTCTGAGGACTATGAAAGCTCAGAAAGCACATGTCTGCCTCAGGAATCCCCAAGTACACAATTTGGAGGATAGGAAAATTAAAGGCATCCTATACCCTTACCTAGGGATCCACTCTGATCTGCCATAAGAGGTGTGTCATTGAGCTAAAATACCCCACTGTAGCCATTCATCTGTGACTTCATCTGCTCAAACCCTTTCCTCAGACAGGCATAAGCCCAAACAATGTGCATAGTAGGTGACTGTCTGGAATAAGGGCAGTATTTCCTTTCTGATGTGTATTCCACTGCTTTTCTTAGCACATCCTCAATAACAAGGTGCAAACAGACACCCCAAAGCCAAGCAGGAGGTTCTGGATGAGAATATACAATTTGTACACACTAGAAAGCACATAAGCATTGTACATGAGCTCTGACACAATAAGGCAGCTTTATTCCTCTATCTCAAGTATGTTTGAGTTGATAAGTGAAAAAATACTGTCACACTGGCCCATTTTTATCATATATGTACTGACACTCCAGCAGGAACCATGTTACGTGGTGGCTTGTGGGAGCAATTGTATTTTATCATATTAGTACATAATGGATTTATTTTGCCTCTGGAGAGCAAGAAAGAAAAAAGTACCCAAAGACAACTGCTGAGGTAATATGAAGAAAAATTTACATTAAGTCATAAAAATATTGGTGGCTTCCTTCCCTCCACTCTTCTGAACCCTCTGACCTGACTTGCTACAAGCAAAATTTAATATTTGGTAGCATTGTATATGATACTGCACATAGATTTACAAATGACAATTTTGATATAATTTCAGCAGAACTCCATATAATGGGAATATACTTGAAATTCTCTGTCACAAGACCGGTGTTTTTAAGAAGACATGCAAAGGTGAAAGGAAAGACCTTTGAAAAGAGGAAAGACACAAACATAAGATGGGGTACAAAAGGTTATTGGTTTGTTGTTGTAAACCAAATCTTAATTCTGCATCTATGTTTTAATGAATTCCTTGCTATTTTGATAACATTTCTTGATAAACTATGAAACACACTTTTGTGGTACATTCTGGTTTAGCAAAACTTCACAATCAATCGATCCACAGAAAAAAAATCCTATTAATTATACACTATCCTAAAAGAAATAATTGTATGTCATGGAAATTGTTATTGTAAGAAACATGCATTTTATTGCTCATATTGGAAAAGCATTCCATTAACTTCATTTCTATACTGTTACTAAAAAATATACTGTAGGATTATGCTAATATTAACCCCCAAATTATGCAGTTTTGTCAGCTTGATTCAGCACAATTAGCACTTTGTAAAAAATACACAAAAGATCAAAGTAGTATAAATAATTATGTATTGAAATGTGAGAGCATTAACTTTAATACTTAAGGCCATTCTTACAGAAAACAAAACAGGAAAACTTGGTTTTGTCAAGCAACTTCTACAACTAAATTGCTTAAAGAAACAGCTAACCCATTTTCAGAGGTTTTGATGTGTTCATTTGATTTCACAGAATTCATGTGTTTTATTAATTTATATTTAATTTCTATATCCTCTATGCATTTGGACTCATAGTGGTTATCTCATTTTAGACACTGATACACCTAAATCCTGATCTCAGGTTTTGCTGTGGGTCTCTTCTGGGACTACACTTAGCTGTACATATTCAATTCACACTTTTGTGCAGTGTCTTTCACTGATAAACTATCAAATGATCAGAAATAAAAACTAAACTGCAGCCAAAACAACCATCACAATGCCATCCATCAATTCAAAATTTAATTTCTCTCCTCTTTAAAGAAAATACGTTCTGCAGCATTACATAAATTAAAAATATTCTACATTACAATTGCATTATAAATGTTTTGATATCTTGAATTGTATTGACTGTATTACTCTTCTTGCCTCAGTTACTGATACCATATCATTCAGTGTCCATCTCTACATCAAAGAAAAAGATATCTAAATTAGCTATGAAAAAGCAAGGTCATGTCAGTCACTGTTGGTTTTTAGGCATATGCAAATGCATTTTTATTATACATGAGAGAACAATAAACTTAATAAACATTTACAATTAATAATTATACAGCAAATCCATTGGATTCTAATGGATGCTGTGTATCAATAGTTTAAATAGAAACACTCCACATAATTTATAAAACATACACTCTTTTTCTGCACGACACAAAATTATTTATTATACATGTGAACTTCAAAATTCTAATTCTTTATTTCCTACATTGTTTTCTTTTATCAGAACAGAGATGCAATAATATATTTTAGAGAACTTTGCCTAGACACCTGGATTAAGTGTCAGTAACAACTTTGCTCTAGAGAAAATAAAGAAATACTTGATTAAGTGTGACCTCAGTGAAAGAGTAGCATATTTTACAACTCTCTCATACATTAAAAATATCAATGCAAGGTCATAAAATCAAAAATTTCATAACTTTCTGAAATATAACTATAAAAAGCTTGATAAGGAAACCCCAAATCAAGTGTTTTACATGGAACAAACAGTGGCTCAATTTTATGGAAATCCAAACCAGTATTTCTGCCTGCATGTGAAGGGCACTGCACACATTTCATCCTCACAGTGGGTGACAGTGTACACTGCACTTCCAGCCAGACTACTGCAGCGTGTTATTAATACCCACCCTATGGGGGCATCCATCTGATAAAATTAAATATGAGTGAAAAATCACATTTACTTCTGACTGTCAGGGTGATGTTCTCCTCCTTCCCCCACCCCAGGCCCTCTGACCTGCTTAAGGCCAGCTCTGATGTGGCCCAGAAGCAAGAGCTGTCATCGGGCTTTAGTGAGAAATGACTGCGAGGAATCTCATGTGGGGTTTCTGCCCAAGGCTTCAGGGCCATTTTTAAACTCAGACCTTGACCTGGGCCACTCTCTAAGTCTGTCCACAGCACCCCTGGGTGACTGCAGCCAGACCAGCTCTGCTCTCCACCTTCAGGTATGGTGGGGACTTTGGGAGAGGTCCCTGCTTGCAGCCCCTTACCCAGCCTTGCTGTGCCTTGGCACTCTCAAACATCCCTTCTGGAGTTCTCCAGAGCAGGAAGCTTCAAAAGACCTGTGTACTGCTGTTTACACAACACACAGAGCAAGTATTTCCTCTGTCCTTCAATGTCCCAGTTCCTGTGACTACAGGAGGGTGGCTGGAAGGTGGGGCAGTCAGCACAGAGGATACAACCTACCAAGGGGTGTTTGACTGCCTGGACTGCCCAGCTACACCCACATGGGCTCCTGGAGAGAGCCTCTTCCACCTGGGCTTCATCTGAACTAAATCCAGAGCACTCTTTGGTGTGAGACAGAGCACAGCAAGCAGCTGAGCCCAACCCAAACAAAATACTCATGGACAGATTCTTAGTCAATACCAGAGAAATCTGGCAGGCAATTCTGGCTCCCAGGATCTGTTTCAGATTCAGTCTACGACAAGGCTCAACGATAGTTTACACCACAGCCTGGACACAGAGTCAGGTGCAAGACACTGAATTATAGACAGCTGGAAAATCATATCCAATTGGGGGAAATCAATTTTCAGAAATTCCTCAAATTACCATCATAATTCATAAATAAAAAATTCATTTCAGTGAATTTGTGGCACAGAGCACAAGTATGTGTAATGTAAAGTATATATTACAGGATGGCCCCTCAGTAATCCCCTGTAATTACTATGAAGTGCTTAAATCCTATGATTTCCAATGACAGAGTTCTTAGTTCAAACAGTAATAACATGTTTTATCCTCCAAAATTGCCCTGTTCAATTTTATGCTGCCACTGCCTGTCTTGAAATCCCCCTACAATGGTGGCTTTAGAGCAGGAAGAATAACAGGAAACTGATGATACCAGGCTGTTGAGTCCCTGAGCTGAAAGATGTTATTTGTCCTGTTTAAGGTGTGGTAGATGTGTACAGAAATATATACACTGGAAAATTTGGCTTCCTCGTTTCACTGAAAATCATAGTAATGACAGATCACTTAGCATTATCTTCCTAAAGTACAGATGCCTGTATTTTCACTAGATATTTTTTATCTTTTACAGCTTTTCAGTCTGTTAAAAACCTTTTTAATAAGTGATTGCTGTTTGGAGGATTTTTTTTTTTTTAATTTTACAATAAAATTTCATTTAAAACCCCTTTTCCCTTTAATTTGGAAAATTCATTTGAGATGAGAAACCCAGGTCCAAGTCATAGTTACTAGATCTTATTGTAAGAGTAGCAGATAGTAAATAGTTCTGTCTTTCTGAAACTAAAATGCTGATGACTTACAGACCTTATAGGAATGGAAAAGCAGAGAAAACAGTATTGGTAGAGGAGAGTATGCATCATACTGCTGCCAAGGAGAAAATATTTGTAAGTCATAAAGAGCCTGTTTAGATAAAATACCTTACAGTGCCTTTTCTGTGTTTTACAAAAACATCTTAAATAATTCTGACATCTGTTAATACAATACAAAACCAAACAAAAATCTATACTATACTCAGAAAGTATATTTTCCAGTATTATTAAAATTAATAAGTATTTTCACAGTAGTGGCATTTGAAAGCTTGCTTTTTACCTTTGACATCTGTGAACAATGATTTACTGTAATGAAATAAAGTATTTGCAATGTCCAAGATAAACAGAAAAAAGACAATGTGTTTTGTGAAAAAGGAGCTGAATGGCAAAGGTTACCATTACAATGGCAACTAATACCACCTAAAACCCAAAAAAACTTTAAGTGGCATGTTTATGAGGGATTACATATATATAAACATGTATATATGCAAATATATTCTCCATATATATAGATACACTAATTTACAAAAAAAAAAAAAATTCAGAGTATTATATACATTCATTTTGTGAACAACAAAAGACCTTCAACACTGTCAAGTAAAATTTATCAAGCTAGAAGTTCTTACTTCATGAATAAATAGCTAAAGACATTTTGGCCAATGCATATGATTGCAATATGGAGAATTTAAACAATGCACAGATGCCTACAAGGACCAGTATCAGAAAGCTACCTCTAGTCTGAGTAACATGCAGTAGAGAACAGGTCATGTTCTACCACTTGATCCAATTCAGTTAGGAAAGCTTCTAATGATTGGATGGAATAGCTTCCAGAAAACAGTTAGGAGTCCTGAAGGTAATTCTCAGAAGCACAAACTGTGTCTGTCCAGTACAGGGGAGGTTTAGGTTGAATCTTAGGAAACAGTTCTACACCCAGAGGGTGGTTGGGCACTGGAACAGGCTCCATAGGGCAGTGGTCACAGCACCAAGCCTGACAGAGCTCAAGGAGTGTTTGGACAACTCTCAGGTGCATGGTGTGACTCTAGGACTGCCCCGTGCAGGGCCACAAGTTGGACTCAATGATCCTTGTGGGTCCCTTCCAGCTCAGGATATTCTATGATTCTGAGTCTAGTAAAGAATCCCAAACACATCATCCTATCTGTTCATCACTGATCTCAAAGAACAAAGTTTGGGTAAACGTATCTCAAATTATGCAAGCAAGACATTAATTCAAAGAAATTGCTGCTGAGGTGACGCTAGAGGCCAGAATTGTACAATGTGACATGGTCAGCTACTGTTGCAAAGGCCTTCATAAATCTTTCTGGGCAGTGGAGAGTCTGCATTGCACATCCTATTCTTCAGCAGCCAGGAGGAAAAAAAAACCCAGAATATAATTGAAACAGACTCTAAGGTCATGCAGAGTAAGACTGTAAAATGTACGTTTAATGCAGTTTCTGTCTTCAGGTACACCTCAAACACCTTTTTTTTTTTTTTTTTGTTTTGTTTTAGGAAACAGAAGCTAAACAGAAATCTAGTCTTTGGGGATACAGCAATACAGCAAGAATCAATAGAAGGTGAACAGACATAGCCTACTTACCAGAGAAAAGATGCTCACATATTATGAGGCTCTGATCATTCATATTGTCCATATGTCAGTCCCAGTGGACAGTAAGAATTATTCACAGAATAAACGATATGAAATGGAACTTAGAAATAAGCTTAATTTAAAACTGACTTGTTCCATTTGACAATCCTTATTCACTCTCAGTAAAGAAAGTAATTAGTAGAATATACGTGTATTTAGATTAGCAGTATTTAAATCAGTCATACAGTATTATGTTTGTTTACTCATTCATTTAAAGTTTACATTGAGATAGTAGAGCTCTGTTTAATAATATAATTAACATGTTCAATTCTCCTCTGATTTGAGTAAAATAACTTTTACTTTCTTGTAGAACAATGTGCAGTTATGATCCTAAAGAACTATAGTTAGATTTCAGGCATAACAAATTCTAAAGAGAAAAAGATATTTCAGAGCACTTACAATTAACTTTTGGTTATTAAGTGTCCCAGCTAGAGATATTTTTAGTTAATATCTGATAATTGAACTGTCAGGTATATTAAAATGTCGATACTTAGCCACTGCTACTGTGACCTAACTATATAATAAGGTATATTTTACTTGTTTATAGATAAACTAACAAAAGAAAAGTGATGGGCAAAACTCCACAGAATACTCATGTTGCATATTTCACTAGGTGAGTTTTTGTAACTCCTATTTTGATGTTTTAAGAGAGACCCACTTTTATATGAAAATTCATAACTATAAAACTTTTCAGTGTTATATCACAGACGAGAGTTTTAGGCGCTTTATTGGCATCAAGAGTTGGGCAGCATGATGGAGCTGCCCATCTTTTAAACATGCACTCACAGTCATGTTAGTTGATGTATATTGACTTCATAGGTATGTTTACAGCAAGAAGTGTTAGGGTCTTTATCATCACATTATGTCATACAAAAACATTAATCAGGCACTGTGAGACATTAAGTCTAGGAATATTTTTGAGTTATGTACATTTGGCCTAGTTCTTTCTGCAACTGCAGCCTCTGGGGTCTATAGCTTTTTCTGTGTCATAAAAAAACCCTGAGAACATTTTCTAGGAAAATTGTTGTCCTGGGGTGATGTCATGAAGCCACTTTATTCCTTAACCATCTGCTCAATGCCCAAGGATGCTGTGCCTTTAGGATGGACCCGGGAGGCGGAGCCACAGACCCGGGGGGCGTTAAACGGCTCAGCCCAGCGGCTCCAGGGGCTGGGCAGGGAGTGCGCTGGGAGCGCTGTGCTGCTTTTCTGGGTTTCCTTTGTGTTCCAGCTAGCTGGGATAAGGTTCTGTTGGGGTTTTTTCTTGTTCTTTTTCCCTTTCCTTCCCCTTGCCTCACTGCCTCCCTTCCCTCCTCGCTGGTCCGGGGAGCCTGCAGGGGTGGCCCCAGTGGGTCTGTGGGGTGGCCCTGGCTGGTCCAAGCCCAGGCATCTCTTCCTTCTCCAGGAATTTGTTGTATTTTGAGGGTTTTTTTTTCCTTCAATCACACACTCATGCTGCCAGGACAGAAGTTGGTTTTCCATCCCACCTACTCATGTCTTCTCCACTGTCACATAGAAAGAACCATAGTTCAGCTCTTGTGTACCCTCTCTCCCTAGCTGTGGGATGCTTGCTTCTGGTAACAAGGCCTCTGGTCTGCACCAATGTGGTTCAGAGAAAGCCCTCTTTCAGCTCCCTCCTGAGTTTCTGATGAGTCTTGTCCATCCTTTCTTCCATTTTCAGTATGGTCTCTGTCAGACTCTTTTCCACAGCTGCGATTCTTGCTTGGGTTGGGCCAGGCACAGTGTCTGCATATGCCCAGAGCCTCCTCACCACAGAACTCACTGTCTCACCCCGTCATTCCATGCCATCATTTCCAAAGCAGGGGTGTATTCTGGTGTCACATGTCATGCAACTTTCAGCCACATCTCTGGTGTACATTTTACCGTGTCAGGGCTCCTAATTGCTTGGTCATCTGAGACTATGAGCTCTATCACTGCCAGTTCTCTCAGGCATTGAATCCCTTGTTCCATGGTTTTCCAGGAGTTTAGCTGCAGCTGGAGATCTTTCTGGCACAGGTATCTTTCATTCACACTTTTTAAAAGCTGTGTCCAGAGACCGAGAGCTTCAGGGCCCCTTGTTATCCCTTGGTTGATACTTAGATCATGTGACAGGGATCTCAAATGCCTGGCTTCAGTGCCATCCAGAATTGTACCATCGCCTGCAGCGTCCCAAATTCAGACCATCCAGCTTAATATAATTTCATCAGGTCGTTAGGTGTAATCTTTCCTCAAGGTAAGAAGACTCTCTATGGACAGGGACTCAGCGGTAATTTCAGGGGTGGGTCTAACCATGGACAGTATCTCCCAGGTGATCCATGAATGTGAGACATGTGCTGCCATCAAACAGGCCAAGCGGGTGAAGCCCCTGTGGTATGGGGGACGATGGTCCAAATACAAGTATGGGGAGGCCTGGCAGATTGATTACATCACACTGCCTCAGACCCGCCAAGGCAAGCGCTATGGGCTCACCATGGTAGAAGCCACCACTGGGTGGCTGGAGACCTACCCTGTGCCTCATGCTACAGCCCAGAACACCATTCTGGACCTTGAAAAGCAGATCCTTTGGAGGCATGGTACCCCTGAGAGAATTGAGTCTGACAATAGGATTGATTTCAAGAACAACACCTGGGCTAGAGAACATGGCATTGAGTGGGTGTACCATATCCCTTATCATGCACCAGCTGCAGGCAAAGTAGAACGGTGCAATGGCCTGCTGAAAACCACCTTGAAAGCACTGGGTGGGGGGACTCATAAAAACTGGGAGATGCATTTAGCAAAGGCCATGTGGTTGGTGAACAACTGAGGCTCCACCAACCAACCAGGGCCTGCCCAATCCAAACCCCTGCATACAGCAGATGGAGACAAAGTCCCAGCAGTGCACGCCAGGGGACTCTTGGGAAAATCTGTTTGGATTACTTCTGCATCAAGTAAAGACAAACCCATCCATGGGGTTGTCTTCCTCATGGGCCAGGTTGCATATGGAGGATAATGCAGAAGGATGGAGAAACACCTGTACTACAGGGAGATTTGATGTTGGGCGAGAAGTGCTTGAAATGTTTCAATGTCTATATATATGTTTGTTGAATGTGGTTGCCATTGTTTGTTTGTATATAGTGTTGTAGATGTGTTAAAATTCATAAAAAAATCAAAATACCATAATTGGAATAAGTTATTAATGTGAAATCCAGAATGTAAAACTATGTTTTATCAACTGTATATATTATAGCATATATGTTTAAACTAAGTTGTGTTCAGGGTACACCCTGGCAAGTCTCATGACATCTTGCCCAAGAGAGGTGCTAATTAAGCGCCGGCAAACCCAGGAGATAATGTCAGTCCCAGGATTGCACCTTGCCCAACTCTTTTACCATCTGAAAGAAGCAACGAGATAGAATCTGCTACCTCTCGGACATTGCTGATGAATGGACATGTTGCTCAAGATACTTCATTGTAATTTGATAAGGATTTCTCGGAAGGACCATCATATGTTCACAAAGAGAATCCCTGGACACATCAACATCTGAATGTATCTTTGAGCACTGAATCAGAAGATCATCAAGAATGAAAAGGACAAAGGGTATCATAGCCAAGAGCAAGAAAAACAGTATAAAAACTGGACTCAAACTCTGTAAAGGTGTGCACTTACCTCTCTGAACTGCTGGTGGTCAGAGCTGTGTACGTGTCACCCAGGGTCAATGACCTAGGCTTGGCCCTGCTTTCTTTTATGAGTGGCTGATTTCGATTGTCAATTTGTTCAAATTTGTATATAATAAATTTTATTTGTTTTTATATTAATAATTTGGCTCACGCAAATTATTAATTCAATGAAATTGACATTTCATTTATAACAATAGTTATGTATAGATGTATAAACGTGTGTGTTTAAAGTTGAAATGTATTAATTTGGGCATTGAGCAGATGGTATGGAATACGGACACATACTGACTTCATAGATGTTTACAGCAATAAATGTTAGGGTCTTTATCATCACATTATGTCATACAAAAACATTAATCTGGCACTATGAGACATTAAGTCCAGGAAAATTTTTTAGGCTATGTACATTTGGCCTAGCTCTTTCTGCAACTGCAGCCTCTGGGGTCTATAGCTTTTTCTGTGTCATAAAAAAAGCCTGAGAACACTTTCTAGGAAAATTGTCCATGATTCACAACGAGAATTTTAAATGTTATGTAACACAAGCTTGTTGAATTTAATATAGATTTTTTTTTAATTTGCCCATAAAATCAAGGAGTTTGGAATTTGGAAATAAATCTTCTAAGCAGGTTTGCACTTTTCCTCAAAGCAAAATAAATAGCTATAGTTTGAATTGTGGCATCATTTACTGTTTCATTAAATTTACAGAAAAGCAAGTTGAAGCAGGAAAGAATCTTGAGGACAGCTGTGAGCAACACATAAGAAAAGAAGGGGCAGGCAAAAGCTTGTATTGGAGTAAAATAAATTAATTTTTTTCAATACTAATCCTCTTTGTTAGAACAAAGTATGTCATCTATGGCTATTAACCAAAATGAACAACTCAGTTTTCGCAAGAAAAAATTTAGATGATCTTAAGGGCAATAAGGAACAACTAAGAAAAGCAGATTTACAACAGGGACTGAAAGGGATTTAATTACCTGCCCTGATTAATCATAGTTCCCACCTTACTTTGTGGCTGGTATCTGAGAGATTTCCAGCCTAGACACACTTTTTTTTCTCCAACTCTTCAGATCTGCTTCCCAGATATAGAAGTTAGAGAGAAATGGCAATTTAGGCAGAAACCAAAAAGAAATGGCTATGTCTCCCTGAAAGACAAACCTGACACTCCAATCCCATTCATGGCCCATGACCTACCACGGCTGAAAGAGAATCATTACTGTTTCTAACACTGCTTGGACAAATAACCGATAATTTCAAAGTATCATTACATTTTGCTTAGGGTTTGTAGAACTGCAGTTCCAGGGTTCAAACTTACTTATAAGTAGAAAAAAGCACTGACTCAGATTTTCACAAAAAGATTTTGAGATTCCCAGTGCTTTATCTCCAACACTAAAGAAGGTCTTGAAAATCCCTCCTTGCTCTCCAGAGTAACAAGCTAACTGCAATGGATGCTTCTGCAATTGGTTCTTCACAGATACTTTATCCCCTTCCTCTTGTAACTAGGAAACACAAAGCAATGGTCCCTGGAGGATAAAGTAATGACAGAAAAGAAGCTCTTTAATCTTAAGCAACTTCCCCTTTCTGAAAGGGGCAAGGCTATACAGTTCCATTTACAAGATGACAGCCAGCTCGATTTTTCGAAAAAGAAAATCCCTAGAGTAGTTTAAAAAAGGCTCCCAGTCCTCTGCCAGCTCCTGGGGATCAATACAGAATTCTCATTCAACTAATTTCTCCCAAATCGCTGAGGGAAAAGACATGCTAAGTTGTTTAACTAGGGAAGAACAGTTGTTTTCGATTAAGCTGTGGTAAGGTATTTTTTAGTTCTCTGGGCCCTGATTATGTCTTGTTCAGTCCCAGGTGAATCTGGTGACTGTCACAGGAACAATCCAGCACCAGCAGAGAACCATACTGATCCTAATAGGGCCTCTGCAGTACAGAATGGACTGCAATTATCATGAAAGTGATGCTTAACTGTAGAAGAAAGAAATAGCTGACGAAGCACGTCATGCTCTGTAAACACAGATAAAAATACTGCACTCACACCAAGATCTTCCTTATATTTCTTAGAGAAATTTTACTTTCATTGTTCTTTTAAAAATACAATGTCAAATAAGTAGATTGAGATAATTTTTTTTAAATGTGTTTAAAATTCAAAACTTATGGCTCTACTTACTTAAAAAATAGCCAAGCAGGTATTTAGGTTGTTTAAAATTAGTGCAGAAAAAAAACATGCTGCTCATTTGCAGACATATGCATACAAAAGAAAGGGAAGGAGATGAAAGGTAGAAGGAATCCTACTCCTTTCTGTGCTAGCAAAAAAAAAAAAAAAAAGCCTAGTAAAACAGTCTGTTGAAGAATAAAACAATCTTTCTTATTTTTGGACATTACCCCTAGGGAAAAACTTTGACACAGCAGCAAAGTCTGCTTACCTATGCTTTGCTTCCCTTACATAGCAACATCTCAAAGTTCCACTTCAGGGGTTTTAACTAGATGGAATTACATCCTTGTATTACAAGGTTCTGTAATTAATTTATTCTACTTACTATAAATATGTCTCAGTAGAAAACCGGATGACAGAAGGAGCTGCACATTAGTAGAAATCACATACAACACCATTTGTATTACTTATAATATCAAGAGCATTAAAATGAGAATCCCTTAAAATTATATTTAATCCTAATTGTTAGATTCTTCATTGTCAGAAGTAAAATCTTCTTAACATCTTCTATGTAACTTAAACACTTTTTTTTCTAGTAACTATTTAATTCAACAGCCACCTCCATAGAACAGTTTAACTGTGTATATGCAACATACATAAATATATACTTGTCTATAAAGGCTTTATTTCAATTTTTCACTCTTTGCCTGGTACACACTGATGACTTCAGTGCATAATTTACATTTCAAAAGGCACTTCAAATACAAAAATGCTGACTAGGAAAAACATTCAAATTCAAGGATTATCACATCACTGTAGCCAAGATTTCTTGCGCTTTCTACTAATAAGTGAATAAGTGAAAAAAACGGTGACGCAGTAAAAGCCCAAGACTAAAATTCAGACTTCCTACCCAGAATCTGTGTGTCACTCTGGGGTAGTAATCTGCCTTTCTTTAATCAAACAGAACTAACGTCAAGCCTAATTGTGAAAGATTTGTGCAGATGGAGTGAAAGATAAAACCTGTTAAACACTGTCAGGGCTGCCCTGGGCTGGGTGTATACCTTCTAGGGTGTACATACACTGCACAGCCTTATACCTCTTTTTGCACAAAAAACAGCCCATCTATAGCAGTAGCTCCACCATTCACTAGGAGGTCACCTGGACCAGTGGTTATGTAACTGGGTAACAGAAGAAGATTTGGGAAAGTTGTTTAGTTTGGATATCAGGAAAAGGTTTTTCATCTGGAGGGTGGCTGACCACTGGAACAGACTCCCCAGGGAAAGTGGTCACAGAAACAAGACTGACAGAGTTCAAGAAGCATTTGGACAATGTTCTTGTGATTCTTGGTGTGTTCGCCACAGGATCAGCAGTTGGATTTGATACTCTGTGATTCTACTCCTGTCATCATAAACACCACCGAGCATGTAGTCCACAGGAAAATACAGTGTTAGTCAACCCCACTGCTCTAAGTCCATAAACCTAAATGGATGTCACTATCAAATTATGGCACTAACAATTTCACAAAAAAGAAACAAGCAGTCAATTAACTTCTGTTGTAAGGGATGAAGAGTTCCTGAGTGCTGAGTGTAAGCTGAGATAGGCCACTCTGCTCCATATCTTGACTGCTGATTTCAGGAGTCTGAAAACTGTCCTTAGATCCTCATCCTCATCTACTTGTTTGGGGAATATGAAGTTGCAGTTTGTCCCTTTCTCCTTTAGCAAATGTAGGGCTAGGTTGAGCAATCATTAACCTGGAGGTGAGGTTTAGCCCACTAGATGATTTGCTGAATGTGTACAGAAAGTCCTCTACAAACACCGCTGACAGAAGCAGAAAGAATATCTCTGGGCAGTCTTAGAAATACCAAATGTGTAAAATAACTGTGCATTCATGGTGGTGGTGCACCATTTACTAATTCTTCTTTCTGTCTAGGACCAAGGCAGTGTATAATAAAGTTATCCCCATTAGCTATTGTCATTCCTTCACTATAAATATGTAAGGAATCTGGAGCATCATAGCTTGGCATCCTCTGAAAGTGATAAGCAAACCACCTGCTGTTATTTAGCCTAACTGGTGAGAAACCCTTATTGCATCCCAGGACTTACATAGGTGATAATAATGAAAATATTAAAAAAAGAAAGAAAAATATGAAAATGGAGGAAAAGAATGAGCTCAGCTGTCTGGATGTCTTGTGAAAGATGTCGTTGTTGTTTTGAAGTGACAAATAAAAGAGAGAGGGAAAATTTTAGAGAGTTAAAACTATGGTTTTTTTTAAACACCTGCTCTGTAATCCACTGTTTAGTGACCAGACGATTCAGAGTTAAGGAAGAGAATATTCAGTCCATGCACCTTAATCAAAGTTGGAAGTTTATACAATATAAAAATCTTATAATGGTAAGTCCTAGAAAGCTACAAGTTATTCCCAGACCTTTTTATTTTCTCTTCAATATGACTTTCTCCTTTCTCCTATTCCAATCATGGACTTATCATATTCAAGACTGTAGAAGCCTACACAGTTTAGAATTCAACTGTGTGGTAATCTTCACTAAAAGCATGCACTTCTGTCTCTATCAGAATCTTGGAGAGTGAAGTGGCTATACAGAGCACACTCATAGAGTTCCCATTTAGGCCAGGATAAAGGGCAAGCTGAATCAAGAATTCCATTCTCAGCTTCATTCTCACCTAATTTCCTCCTAAGTACATGGAGAGCTCAAAGGTGGTTCACTGAGGTGCCCCTAAATAACTATAAATTCTGATCTATCATTGTTGCTTGGTCTTACATGTTCTGCAATGCTCAGATCATGGCAAGCACGTTCTACTTTACTGTTTCAACATTTCTAGCAGCTACTCTCAATGCTATCTATTCTGCCTCTATATTTTATGATGTCACTACCTCCCCTGCTTTAGAGGAACACTAATACTTTAGAGGATACTCTGGAGGATCATGACTAGACTACTGCCTTAACAGCAACAGTTACTGAAATAACCTGAGCTGGTGAAGAGAGAAGGTATGGCAACTGTGATTAGTTCAAATGTTCTTTCACCAGGCATGGTGCTACATCTTGCCTACACACTGAATGCTGTGGACTTAATTTCAAAAACTAAGGATCTGTAACTTCTGCTATTATCTACTATAGCATTAGATGACAACTCTGAAAAAGAGATTTAATAAAAACAGCAAATCCAGACGGGAATTGACTTGGAGGCTCAAAGCTGACTGCTAAGTCTCCTTCCAGAAATGTTTTTATATATGATTTTATATTTGTACACTATTGCTCCATAAGCTGAAACAAAATCTTGTTGCTAAATTATCTATATCTCTTTCAAGAGTCAGTTGTAGAGCTCCTTTTCTACTTTTTCCTTTTCTATAGCAGTGAAAATCCACTGACAGCAGTGGAGCTGCTTATGACTGAGAGTGCCATAAGACAGCATTAGGAGGCAGAAGGCAGGTGGTTACAGAACCCTTCTACTTGCCATTGAACTACAGATCCCTTTCTCTTTGCCTGATATGGACAATTGATCTCATTTTTACAACGGAGCAGAGTACACAGGTATTGTTTACAAATGTCACCGCATTTTCAGAACTGATTGGAGAAATAATGCCAAAGCAACAATCATGAGCAGCTCAGTGTTTGCTAGGATCACCATGATTCATGGGTACTTCCTGTGCAGACACCTTGGAAATAAGCTCTTTCCTGCTACAATATGTGGAAGATGATGATGCATTATAGGATGCAGAAAGACTTGGGGAACTGACCAAATTCATCCAAATTGGAGAAAAGAAATGCACTTGAACTGGCATTGCTGTTGTGCCAGAGGATTTAAAGATAGTGAAGAGAATTGTTGGTCTGTTTAGTGCACTGCAGGGAAAAAGACACTCATGGTTATTAGAGGAATTTATTTCTGGGCTTGCAGTCTCCCACAGTGTCTACCAAAGTCTATCAGTTCAGAAAGGTAGCAACATTTTCTCCTTTTCCTTACTGGCAAACTACTGTGCTTGTCATTAATCACACTGACAATATGAAAATGAAGTATTATTCTGTTAAGTATTTCTATGTTTTCTGATTTTTCACTGATCTACCACGTCAAATGCTATAGGCACAGACAAGGTACAAACACACAAAGTTGTGTGTTATCAAAAAAAAAAAAAATGCTTCAAGCAATCATAATGAAAATATTTGAGCCTGGGGTATCTGCACTGGACCTTTATGATTTTTAACTTCATTTTCTTGCTTGATGATACTATTGATTTAATTTGATTAGCATAATGGCTTTTAAAATTAGTATTCCCTGTAAGATGCTAACCAGACTTACATCTGTTTTGGAAAACCACAACAATTTTTTCCCATGCTATAAAAGGTTTGATGGTAAATTCTTAATTCCACCATTTCTACACTGAAATCAGAGGGGATAACAGAAACAAGTCAGTAAGTATGGAAGAGCCTTAAAAAATCCAGAGGAAAAAGATCATGGGACAGTAGGGGCCTCTACCACATTTTTGTGTTACATGAAGGCCTGTGAACCTGAGTGGAAAAGTGATTCCCCAGATTTATGCTTCATCTGGGTTTCCAGCTATCCAGAGGGCATTTTGTATCCTGACAGAAAGAAAAAAAAAACTATTTTGGAAAGATGGAAAAAGGACTTTTCCTGTTAGCCAGTCCTGCACAGCACTGGGATGACAGCACAGCCTCCAGGCAGCCCCAGCCCCATGGGTACAGTGCTCAGGGAGAGAGCAGGGAGGCAAAATAAAGAGAAAAAACAGGAAAAAACCCCAACCACACATACAACAAAAAAGCAAATAATTTCCAAACCCTTTGTTATTTCTAACATCTGTCACAACTTCTCACTTCAGCCCCCCTGTATATTCATAGAGGTGGCACTTGAGGGAAGTGGTGCTCTTGTGAGTACATGGTTAGGATGGAGTTTAAGGGTCACTTTTTGGCAAATCAGAATATTTGTGTACAACCTTTAAAAAGCATCTGGGTATTACAGATCTTCCTGTGTTGTTTGTGAACTCTAAATAATACACTTTTTTAAGGATGTTTTGAGTTGATTTAGCCAGATTTGTGAGGAAAAGTAAATAAGAGGCTTATAGGACTAGATATGGGATTAGGAACCATTTAATACATAAGACAGCTTCTATTACTGCTTATGATTTCTTTGCATGTTACCATTAGCAGTAGGACATCTGAGTAGAAGTGTCTTGTGCACAGCCAGAAAACACTTCTGAAGGTTTTGTCAGAGTAGTCAGGAGAGAATCTCACATATCATGGAAAATCAATGTGTGGCCCTACAATACCACAACTTCAAACTTTAATTGCAGAATATCTACCATTTAAGAAGATATAGTATACATAAACTTACAAAAGGACAGAGTCTGTCTTTGAAAAACCAAAATATTCAACAACTGTCTTGATGACTTTTAGGAAATTCTGCTATGTAGTAATACCTGCAAATTAATTTGACTGATTATTTCTTAGTTCTACACAGAAAGTAATCACAATTACTGCATTTTATATGCTATAATAATATAGTCAGTCTATATTAAACACTGAAGAATGTTAATATTTCTGCAAAAGATTAATAATTAAACAGTAATTTTTTTTTTTTTTTTTTTTCAGACTACATCCCTAAACTATTAATCTCCTGAGTCAATGAGTTCAGACTTTTCACTGCTTTAGAACACAATGAAGATTCTGGAAGTTGAGATTTACTATTTTTGTCAGCATCCTATTTTCAGACATCCTTCTTAAAAGTCAAGGTGACAGTCTTATCATATTGAAAACATTAAAAGAACCTAGATTTTGGCATAAATCCTGAGATAATGGACAGAATGTGAGACAGTTACTGAATAAATACTAAATATATAAATCCTATTAATTGGAATTCCTTAAAACATGTTTTCTCCTAAACAGCTGTTGAAACTGAGCTCACATTGTTGGTTTTTTTCTTCTTTTCTCTGAGAATGGAAACAGAGGCATTTATTTCCACCATGGGGAATATATGCTACAAATTATTGGGTTTATGGCTGTTTAAAAAATATTTAGCATAATCTCAGCTACATTTTCCTTATATTTTGCTTTTCTTTAATTATGCTAACAGACAAAGCATACAACTATTGATAGCCTATTTTTTATTCAGTGTATTCTCTCATTTTTTTTTGTAGAAAATTCGATTTCACATTACTATATCACTTCTTAGTCCATATGATTTCTATCTCAAGAGATATAAGACTACCATGAGATACATAGTGATGAACTCATAGGATTTGACACTTCTCATGCATGTATTTCTGGGAATGTATGAGTACCCCACTCAAAATAATATCAACAGAATACAAGGCAAGCATTCAGTTCAAGTTATGATCACTGCAGATGAGAAAATGGAGCACAGAAAAAGAAAACTCTTCCCCTCATAGCAAGGAAGTTGCACAAGTCTTCCTTAGGTACCTTTCTTAGGTATTAAACATCAGTGTCAAAAGTTCTGATCTGATCTAAAGGAATAATGTGTCTCATACATCAGTTAATCCTCCTCTTGCCCAGGAAGATGAATGCTCTAAAGTCCTATACCTTGAGACTAAGCTGGCAAAACCACTTAGAAAGCTAAGCTTTATGGCAGCCAAGAGTTATGCATATAGGTGTTTTAACCTAGAACCACTAAACTTCCAGTTCTGAGCAATAAAGTGCTGCATCTGTCAATAAAACCTGGACCATAATCCTTATAAGGTTTCTCTACCCTTCCTTTCTCAAAATGGTTCCAAATACAACGGAAATGTCTCTCAACCTGACAGCAAAATTAGAATGGAGTGACTAAAAGCACTTTCATACATGCATGCAACTACACACACACGTACAGAGGATTCAACCTACAGTAATACATGTTAGGAAGGCAAATTTATGGCCAGGAAAAACAGTTCTGCAGCCAGACATAATACTTTACAATAACAGCTAATGAAAATGGTGGAAGGAAGCTCTTTGTTTAATAGTGATAAAGGAAAATCAAACAGTATCACTTTTAGAATTTTATTAACTAGCACTGACAATAAAGAGTTTGAATGCTTGAAAGAAACACTGTGAGTAAAATGATGAAGGATAAGATTTAAAAGACATTTCTGAAAATCTGCATGGTTAGAAATGATATTCACAGGTTTTGGGTTGTTGAGAAGCAGGTGCTCGCTTTTCTGAAACTTTTTAAATCTTTAAAAGTTCAAGAAATCCAAGTCCTTTGCGAGATAAGATGGACAGACACCTTAGGACCACAGAACAATAACTTCTGATTATTAACGTATTCCAGAGGTCTATTTCAAGCAGGTTCTAGAGAGAGACTGCAGGAAATCTTACTGATGAATGCATGAAACTTTAGATATCTTAAAAGGACGATACTTATATCTGAAGAATTTTCCACCAGATGCAGTGCCTCCTACCATTCAAATAAGCATTATGGATTTTCTTCATGAGTATGACATCAGAGTCCTATAAGAATGAAGCCACATAAAGTCTGAAAAATATAATGAATCTATAAAGAAAGGAGAAGAACCAGCAGGGTCCCCCTGCCCTTCATGCTTACAGGTATGATTGAAGGAGGTGAAATCCTAGAAGTAGATAAAGGCAAGCCAAGGATTATGTCACAGAACTCAACCTCTATGAGTCTTTTCCATCAGCCAGGCTGCATCTCAGGACACTGAGACAGTAAAGGCTTTACAGCCCAGGATGCCATTGGCTTTCTGGGCTGCAAGTTCATGTTGTCTGCTCATATCTAAGTTTTCATCTACGAACATCCCTGACTCCTCCACAGGGTTGCTCTAAAGTCCTCATCACCCATCAGGGTAAAACCAGTGGTGGAAGAGTCAACACGCTCACTCAAAGATCTGCCATTCAAATGGAGCTAAATGGGCCTGAGCCAACAGAAACCCCATGAAATTCATCAAGAAATGCAAATCCAGAGCCTGTGAAGGCAGTACCCCTTGCAAGAATATAGTTTGGAAACTGATTGGCTGGGAAGTGGCTCTGCAAAATAGGATCTGGAGTCCTATGGACAGCAAGTGGGACATAAGCCAGCAGTGTGCCTTGTTAGCCAAAACAACCAAGTGTATCCTGGACTGCATTGTAGCAGCACAGCCAGCAGACTGAGAGAAAACACCATCCTTCCTCAGTCAGGTCTCATTGGGCCACATCTAGAACACTGTGTCCAATTTTGGACTGGTCAAAACAGGACCTTAATGAACTGGAGTGAATTCAGCAGGACAACTCCACAATGTCATGGGGCTGGGGTACTCTGAGATTCTATGAGGAGGTCACTGAAGAGGTTCAGTCATGCTCTTCCCAGGGGTGCACAGTGTGAGGATGAAAGACAACATGCATAAAAGGAAATGAGAGGTTTAGACTTAATACAAAGAAAAAAAAATGCACCATGAGGACAGCAAAGCTGTGGAACTGGTTCCCAAGAGGTTGGTCAGTCTCAGGTGCTGAAGGTCTTTAAGACCTGTCTGGCTAAAGTAACCTGGTATACCAGTGTTGACACATTTTGTGGAGAATGTTAGACTGGGAGAGTTCCTGAGGGTCCTTCCAGCCTGGTTTGTTCTGTGATTCTATGACACTAATTAAGGAAATGAAAACTCTCTAAGTCACCATAGCTAGATCTTACACCTCACTGACCAGTCGCTCAAGACAAAGGGAAAATAAGGGGGCAAGGTGTAATCACACAGAGATAAGTTGCTACAAGGGATTCTAGTGATTTTTTTATGACTAACAGGCTAAAAAATAAAACCTAAGGAAATGAAACTTCAGTGATTATATTGTCCATCACTCATTTCCAGGAATAAATTTTCTAGCCTTTTAGACAATTTCAGCCAAATTTGAGAGAGAAGTCTCAGAGGTAATTGTCCTGTTATAGGATTTTGAAAAATTGGTTGCTGAAGAGAAGGAAAGACATTTTGCTTGTTTTAATATTCCAAAAAGACAAGTAGAGGGTTCTTGAGTTCTGTTTTGATTGGCAACTCTATTCGAGCCATCCAGCTAATGCAAAATATAGGTATGGTCTGCATTCTATGGGAATTATATGTGGATCTTTTCCTTTATTGTTTTTCAATCTTGGAAACCCTTCTCTTATTAATATTCTTACTGTCATACAAGACTTGTGGACAGAAAGAATAAATCAGATAATCTGACTATAATTGAGGCTACAAAATCTTACAGTGTAATTCTTATGTTGCCCTAATAGATAGAGAATTGCCTCAAGGTCTTAATGGAATTATAACTAAACTCAATTCTCCTGAGTGATATCAGACTTAATGATATAGGAGAGCAGCAAAATAATTGTCACTCATTTTATTTTAGTGTAACTGTTGAAAGAACATTTTCAACCTCTTGAACTAATCCCTCTTTTACTGAAAAAGCAACTAGACCCTTAAAAAAATCACCAATCAGATGAAATATCTAGAAATGAAAGTCTAATCTAGAAGGAAACTACATATTCCAGGAAAAGACAAAGAATACCACACCAGAAAGTACTGTTTGCAATGGGTCAATGTCATAGCCCCCTACAGAAGCTCAGAGGACAGGGGGTTAATGTGAGTGTCTCAAACACCAATAGCCAGATGGCCCTGGAGCCAACCAAGTGTTGTTGGTGAGAACACCCTGTGAGAAAGAACAGCATGTGGCTGAACAAGGGGCCAGACAGAGGCAGCACTTTTCTGGGACATTTCCTTGTTCTGGCTCCTGGAGATAGGAACAACACAGTACAGGGCAAGTACAGCAAGGAGGTCGAGAAGAGAGCATGGACTGTTGGCCAAAAGCCAGCCCAGTAGTCTTCATTCTTCAATCAAGACTCCTTAAGCCCTCCACAAAGCCTCTGACCCATTTTCAGAGAGGTCTAGAATAAACTGCACATGATAACTAATTTGCATAGAAAGCAAGAAACTTAGCTCCAGGGTGGTGAAAACTTAGTTTTAAAAAGGTGCCTTCACAAAGCCTGGGTGGTGCTCACCCCATCAGCTGGATCCATGTGGCCCTTTCTCTCTTCACCTCTCTTTTTTTCTCTCATTTTCTCTCTTTCTTTCCTTCTTTCTTTTGCTCTCTCTCCTCCTCTTAAATTTCTCTCTCTCTCTCCTCCTTCACCCCACCCCTTAGTCAAAATCCACCTCTGTGTACTCATAACAGACTTATACCAATTTTCATCATGTGTATAATTATAATTTAGTAATAAAACTTTATAAGGCCTGTCTGACTTTTGTTGTTCCTTCTTGAAAATGACATCTATAAATCTAGGGTACTCCCTTCCTGTTAAGGATGCGATGCCACAGTCCCCCCAAAATAACAGTAAATAGAAAACAGGTATTTTGGTTACTTTTACAAAAAATTCCTGCAATACTCTGCTACAATTTAAGAATAAAGCTTTTTCCTGTGTTAAACAATATTTGTGGTTCTGCATATAAATAAAAATAAATAAATACAAGGGTAAATTAATCACAAGAGTCAAACTTTTTGGGAGCAGAAACCACTCTATTAATGTGCAGTGTACCTAATGCTATAAGAATTGGACAAAACAAATAGTTTTTGTCAGTTCAGCTGCCATAACATTTTGGATCACACCAGCAGTATTGACTAGCTTTCACCAAAATCAGCTCAAATACGGACTTGCCCATAAAGAAAAGAAAATTTGAAAGCTGACTACCTCTATTGAATTACTGAAGGTCAGCAGGACAGAGGACTGAACCTTGTAATCTCAAAACTATTAGTACCAAGGTCTATGACTAACACAAAACTTGCTGCTTTCTACTCAAAACATAATGTGTCTCTTTGTGGCACATAGGGATATATGTAATATATTTAATAAAAGCAAAAAGTTGCTTTCAAACTGCCTTGGAGGAAGAAAGAGAAAATTGTATTTATGAGATGACAGCAACAACTTGTACAGAGCTGAGAAACAACAGTGATGAAAAGTATGAAACAGGAAACTGCAACTGCTGACTTTGGCTCCCGATGTTAAAAGCCTAAGCTCCCCCTACTGTCAAAAATGCTTTCCCGGGAGGTGCTCACAAGGAAGGTGCACTGTGCCATGGCAACCAGAGAGCAGCAATTCCTTAACAGCTTCAAGGGATTCTGCAAAGGAGCTCACCTTAATACATGGGACCTAATGGCTGCTCCTGCAACCTCATCCTTCATCCAGTGCACAGCTGACCCAGCTAAATATTCATCTGCCTAAAATATTCTGGCAGTACAATGTAATGATTCAATACCAACAGTGGAAGTATACCTTATTTGTCAACACTTGCAGAAGGTAATAGAAGTCATTGCAAATAAGGTTTCAGACCCGAGGCTATCCTGCAGTTCTCTTAGGCTGTATCTACACAGATGGATGCAGCTAAGCATGAATGAGCTCTTCCTGTGCTTTGAGATGGTTGGGTATAAATCAGGACTATCTATGAAGTTATAGAGATGCACTAACATAGCATTGTCCCTAAAGCAAGTATACCCTTCATTGCAGCTGTCTCATAGCTTCTGACACTGACCACGATGTCATATTTCCTTTTGTATGTGACATGAAGGCCCAAGACAGCTCATATCCAGATGGCTCAGAGTCTGTTTGCTTCTGCCTGCATTTGTCTTCATATGTATTTGCATTCCCATAGTTCTACAGCCCATATATTCACGACTAAGCCATAACATTTCCCAGACATTTCAGTGAAAATCTTTCAGTTTGTAGAACAGAAAAAGGCAATACAATAATTCCTGTAGGAATGTGGTACAGTTTTGTCACTGAGCATTTTACACTGAAGTTATGCTAAGTTATGCTAATTGTCAGGCTTGAAGGTTGGTGATTTAAAAACATACAAGTTTCTTTTTCAGCTTAAACACTTTCACGGAATAAACACATGCAAGATTATCTCCTCTACTTATTAAAATAAATTCTGAATTAGTTGTTTTCACCTCATTTTACAATACAAGCAATTTCAATTCCCATATCAAGAATTTTCTGCTTTAAACTCCTTAATTACACTCTCATACTGATTTAATAAACATAGCTCTTTCCCCAAAACTATAGTGTTATTTCTCATCCTGCTTCAAATTTGCTATTTAAGTTTGACAAATAATTTTAGATTTCACTTGTAGCTGTTCCATTCAGAAGATGATCTTAAATATAGTGCCCCATGAAAAGAGACATTTTAATAGCCACATATAAGGTAAAAATATTTTCCAGCTTTTGATATAAATTTAATCTTTTGAGTTACAAAATAGGCCACAAATATTTCTATGTATTTTGGGTTTCTTTACAATATAAATATTGACAGAAAGCCCTATCTAGACTGTCTATAATAAAACATTTATATGTTATGTTGCACCTGCTTGTTATACATTATTTTATATTTACTTGCAAGCAATTAAACCAATGAAACTTACCAAACTTACATTAACTTGATGGTGGGCTATTATGGGGGTAAATTAAGTGGCAAATCTGTTGCAAGAATTTGCTTATAAAACTACTGCTATGGAGAGCATTTCTGTACAGCAAGCAGGATATGGAAATAAATTAACAACTAATGCTGGCTGTAAGAGTCAAGCATTATAAGCTGCCCTTTTCAAAATCTAAATGAACAATTTGAGTCACTGTGAAAGAAAGCAAGAAAAAACACCCCTACCCTGCATGTAACGAAGGTATGGTAGCTATTTTGAGATTAACATTAGAAAGGAAATAATTTTCTTCTCTCTTTGGGGATGAACTAATCTGTTCTGGTTTTCATTTTCACCTTGAATCCCGAGCCAAGGGTAATTCTGATAACAAGACTTACAACCTCAACAGAAATATGTTAGCAGATATTTTTTTGTAAGAGAACAGCCACTATTTCTCACTTTCTCTAAAAATACCTATGCCTTCCACTAGTTGCTTTTCTCCCTGTACTGAAACAAAGCCAGCTAACATTCATACCTGTTATTCACTTTGTCAGAATAAAGTACAAAGTGCAAAGTACAAAGAAATGCTGACTGGGCTTAGTGAAAGAGATATATAACAACATGTTTAGATATAAATTAAGCTGCATTGTTTTGTTGTACTTTCTAGTTTAAGATTAATCTCCCCTAATTTTATCTATCTAAAATTAATGTCTCTAGCCTTATCTTGTCTGGTCTCCCCGAAGACTCAGTGGACACATTACATATATTGCAACAGTTACCTGTGAAAGAATTGCCTGGCAGTATTTAACTGAGAAAGATTGTAGACAAGTACTGCAAAACAGACAACTAAAACTTGGATAGCTAAAAGTAGGTCACGTGACTTGTATCTTCAATGACTTCACATTTGCAGAGCATTGTTGGTGCCACAGATGGAAATTGGAAATCCCCAACTGAGAATCTCTAGGAAGGAAAATATAAATAGCCTACAGTAGCTCCCTAGGACAGTTAAGTAAAATTAAAGAGTCACCTGCAATAATTCTACTGTGATGTTCCTTAAGATAGATATGACAGTCAAGGCTACAAAACCATTTTCTTAGAGGTTCTAAATGTGCTTGTTTTATCTTTTGGTTTCAGTTTGGATGCTTTGTAAGGTTATATAGCTGTATAATGAACAGTCACAAGGGGATTCAGAACTAAGTATGGTTTTATAGCAGAATGTTAAAGAGAAACCTACACAAGATTTGCAGGGGATGAATGAGAGAGTTCGGCTACTCTGAAGTAAGAGGTTGAGGCCATGAAAGAAGGGTTGAGATATTTAAATGTTTCTGGAAATCTATATTCAATAAAATAATTTCCTCACTATTTTAACACCTGGGTTTACACTTGTCAGTTGCTTACAGATACTACTCTAAGAAAATATCTCATACTATGAAAAGGTAAATACACTCTCAGTACATCACTTGGGCTGAATGCAGATGTCTTGATATTATAACTATAATTTCTACTAAGCAAGAAGAGCACAGAAGTTGGATCTGATTCAGATACCATAGACAGGCATGTCCTCAAGGCTTGCTGGTTCTGGAGCAATTCAAAACATGGGCAGGTTACTTATATTTGAAAAATTCATGTATTTCATTTCTTTTTTCTATCCATGGATCGGATTAGTTCTCAGTAGAATATATCAGTAAGGGATTATGACATCTGCTACTATGTGGTCTTAGAAATATTACTTCTCTGACAAGGAATCTATTCTTTATGTATAATAAATGTTTTTTCCTTAGGCCTTACCAAGCTAATCAACAGCTAATTTAAGGTTACTCAGAAAAATTAGACAGTTGTACTGTTATCCAAAAATTAAACTAATTCTTAATATAAGCCTATTAAGTAGTTCTTAATCATTTGCTCTTGTTACTATAAATAGTTCTTAATCATTTGCTCTTGTTACTATAAAAATTGTTATTTGTCTGTGAATTTTATAAAGTGGTCAATGTCTTTTTATTATAATTTTTATGGATTTGCTATCTTTTCTGATATTAGATTGGTATATCAATTTTTCAGAATTATCAAGAAACACTTTCTAAAGCTATCTGGTACCAACTTTGTCACATTCTTTCAGAGCATTTAATTTTTAGTAGATTTGTGATTAATTATATGTGCATTAATATAGTCTGTAATGTATGCCCTGGAAGAAAATTCTTAAATAAGACATGAAAAAGGCAAAAATTAGTTTCCTGACATTAATATGAGAGATCCATTAGAATTTTAATTCATCATCAAGAAACAGATTCAAAAATATTCAAGGACTACAATATCTGTAAAATTTTAGTATTTTGCTTTTGAATTATATTATCTGGAGTATTTTTCCAATTTTTCTGCCTTGCGTTTATTCCTTTTTTTTTTTTTTCTCTTCTTGTTTTTTTTTTTCATTCTCATTTGCAATTCCTATAAATATTTTAAATTAACATCTATTCTTTAAAACTTTCTTGCACTTTATTGATTCAGTGGTTTCTGGCAGTTTTAGAAAGGATTATTTTTAGGGAGCACTTGTTCACAGAAGAAAGACTTAGGCATAAATATCCTGGGAAGACAATATCCTGAAAAGACAAACAAGAGCTTTCACCAGTAGTATGCTGATAAGATAAAAAGTTATATAAGACAGTAATTTAAAAGTCTATCTTCTATTGTGGTTCTTTTTCCCAAAAATTATATGTTCTCATTCAATAATAAAAACACCTAGGGACGGGGTGCTAATGTTACTTCCTACACAATCATGATTAATACAAAAACCCAGTATTTAAGACTGCTGGAAAGAAGGAAGAGTATTGTGAAATTCTGGTACAAGGACAGGAAAAGTACAACATCTGAATGACTGTTTTTACTGACACTGACACGTAACTCTACCTTTCAAAATTCAGATTCCATTGTCTTAATACAACTGTTGGAAAAGATAACATAAAAATTGAGTATCAAGTAAAGGTTGAAGTTATAAATTAAATAATAAATTGCTCTTTAGCTCACAAAAGACAAATCCTGCCACTACAGTTTCCTGGAGTTTGCTTTGCACTTATAAAACTGAAACAAGGAAACAAATTCCACTTGGTGTAGGATGATACCACTCCCATTTATCTCTTGGAAACACAGTGAGTTACAATGTTCTGGAATTATTTGGAACTGAAAGGGAATTCACTTCTGTCAAAGAATCGTGCTTACATATATAGGCTTGACTTAAAAATTTAGTAAGTGGAGATTAGTGTTTCACTGTGTTTGTGAAAGAGTAAAAATTTGCATTCATCCTAGGTTTCTAAAGCCACTGGAAGAGTACTCTAGGATGACCACAGCATTTTTGCTTAAATTTTTTCAATGAAATATTGCCTGTTATTTTACAGTAAGTACAATATGAACTGTTATTTAAATATGGAAAACATGCTAAAGTAACAATGCGAAATAAGGTTTTCAAATACTGTAGAAGAGCTGCATTTGTAAAGCTATTTGAGTGCTTACCATTCATAATGTGTTTCTGTCAATCTGGTGCAGGATCTGCTATAAAACAAACTGAAAATCTATTTTGATTTCTAATTAAAGAGAACTCACTCTAGAGTTAATTACAAAGTATCTAGATATGAATCAGGACTTCTAAGAAATCAATTTCACACAAAAGTATGCAACATGAAGGTTTCAAATGGCTTCTATGAGATTTAGAGTAAGCTCTCTGCTAGTAACGACAGTGGTAAGGAAAGTTGCTTTGTTCTTTCATCTGTCATGGTGATAGTTGACTTTTCATTTATTTAAATAATAATTTCCATGTTATTACAAGCCTTTGATTTCATAAAAGCAATATGCAGAAATGATCATAGCTACAGTACATTTGCTTCTGGTACCTTTCAAACATGGAATATTCACATTCACTTAGACACACCTCCTTGAAAGCAAGACAGCTCCAATAATAATACCAAAGCTGTCCTTAAGTATCATCATCAATAGCATATCTGATAAACACAGCTTCAGCCATGTCTCAAGGGCAGAGTTACACTGATATTTTCTCTCCTTACAGACACAAACTGCTGGAAGTAAAATCCTAAAGGCCATATTGTCCTCCTTCACCTCATCATTTGGATTTGTGTGCAGTCTAAATGCACCTCACAAAAGAGCAGAAACTGTAGGGATCTTCTAGAGTTCAAACAAAACCTCTTAAACAGTTACTCAATAAGACTGACACCGAACCCAAAAGATTTAACAGAAAAAGAGAGGTGATATCAGATAGCAGTAAAGCTTATCATCACCTTGCATTGCTGTCCATCATACTCAAAAAGGGTAAGTCACCCAGGCAAAAGCCAGCTGGACAGTAATCATACTTTAAAATTCTCTAGTGCCTTTATCTGATGACCTCAAAATACTTGACAAATCCTAATTCATTTCACCTCACAAGTCTTCTGCTGCTGGCTAAATACCACTATAGCCTAAATAACAAATAACTGAGTGTCAGTGATGATAGTCCAAGCCTTCAGCTAACAGTAAATTGCTGTCCTTGCTATGCACCAGTGGCAGAAAATGCATATGAGGAGATTCCAAAGGTTTCTCAGAGACTGATACACTTAAATAGTAACGGGCTGGGCAAAGCCAGTCTCCAGGGAAAGGAGATTCCAAAGGTTTCTCAGAGTTTGGTGTACCAAACAAGCAAAAGTTTGAGCAAAACCAGCCTCTGGGAAAAGCACAACACCAAATATCTCCTGGTCTTGTTATCTGTGTGAGCAGATTTTCTACAATCTCTTTTCTAACTTATCCTTCATTTTTGTACATGACATCATGAATAACAAGGATTTTTCTTACCACACCAGAACAGGACTTGTTATTTGAAGAAAACAAAACCAACTAAACAACAGGCATAGAAGAAGAATTTGTAAATCCTACCCCTTTGTACATCTATCTCAGTTTCTTACACTTTAAATATTGAGACAAAGCAGAGATGACACAAAGATTACTGACTTAGGTTTTTTTTATTATTAATCTCTCTGATTTTTTTTTTTTTTTAAGCTTTACTCTCTCTCTCCGGCAATCTAAAATCAAAGCTAGTGACTGGCTGACAACAGAAATAAAATGACTGTAGAAATCTGCAAAGTGACAGCTGTTTACCAATATTTCTAACCCAAGAAAATATAAAGGTTACCAAATATTGGTTTGTAGAACAAAGTCAGTGCAGGCTTAACCCACAGGGAGTATTTTTTTTTTTTCTTCCAGTTAGTGCTTACCATACTTCATTCTATCACAAATGCAATAATTATGTACACATCAAGCTAATTTTTTGTATAATAATTACAAGGTTTTTAACAACATTTTCGTAGCTAAGTGATATTTCCAAACATATTTGGAGTGCAAAAAGTGATATTCTATCAAATATCAATGTATTGTTTTTTGAGGTGGCACATCAAATAAAACTTTTAATGTCAAGTTTTAGGCATTGCCTGAAGAGCCAATTTCGTAAAATTCCTACTAATGGAAAGTTTCAATGAATGGAACTATATATATACATATATATATATAATATCTATATATAATGATTTTCATTATCAGATTATTGTCATTCATTCTCAGATGAATTGTCATAGAATTTTCTGTGGTAATTCAATAAATGCTTGAAACTATGACTTTTTATTTAAGGCAACATTATTTGTTAACTCCTAAATTCTTAAATTCATGATTCTTAAACTCATGCTGGAAAAAAGGTATATCTCCTAAATCATAGCAAGTTATGTATCACTGCCAGTAACATCTGATACATCATCCAATTAAAAAAAAAAAAAAAAAATTAGGAGGAACTATAAACCTATGTCTCTTATTGCACAATGCTAAAATTGGAACTTATTGGCTACCTGCTACAAAGTACAAATAAGTTACTTGGTCACTAGCCCTTGTGGTGTTCCTAAACATGAACCATGTCTGAAATATTAGATAGATTGGCTATTTTTTGTATATGATTTCCAGATTAAAATATCAGAACAATACACCAGTAGAAAAAAAAAAAATCTATGATATCGTAGAAGATGAAAGCTTTATTTATGAAAATTTGAATGCCTTTCTATACTTCTCTGGACTGTCCAAACTTGCTGTATAAAGTGTAATGCAAATATTTATAAAAGGATGATGCTGAATCTAGAGCTGCTAACAATTCTAGTTATCCTTATTAGACCTAAAGTGAGAACTGCTTCTCAAACTCATAAATGCTCTTCATTCAAAAGAGCAAAACTCTGATGCATGCATCACATATTCACATTTTTAAATCAATAACAAAGGTACAAAAGACTAAATGCCTAAAATTATCTTAAGGTAAATGTACATAATTTGTAATGACATAAGAATGTTTGCAATACGATGTGAGATTGTGGTCTAATGCAAGTGATAGCTGATCAAAATATTTTCAGTTTTACGAAAATGCCCACAAATTAAATTAAAACTCTATATAAATATTCTATGCTTAGTTAGAAGAAGGTATTGTTTGTGACTTTAAAAGATACTCCCACAAAAAGAAGAAAAAAAACCAATCATCAACAGTAGGCCAAATATGAATGAAGGCCATCAGAAAGAGCAGTTACTTACGCCTGCCGGTCCCTGTACGTCTGGTTAACTTTCTCCCATTCAAAATTAAGTTGAGTCAGCTTTTCTTGTATATTTGCTGCTTCCTTTGGTGTAACATTTTGCAAAGCCAGTGTCTTCTTGTTGTTAATGATTTCTACACGACCCTGCAGTCTGGCCAGGCTATCCTTAATGCTCTGTAATATCAAGATTTTAAAAAATAAAAACAAAACATTGTTTTTATAAATAACAAATAATTGTTCACAAGCAAAAGAAGGTAGTACAAAATTCTAATTTAACGATAACATTGATAATAAGAGTAATTTTGCAATAACCTGGTGTAATAACTGAATGTCCATCCTTTCTTTGAAGACTGAATGAAATAGATCTGAGAAGGTGAGGAGCGGAAATAAAGTGTTATTTTCTCAAAAGTTCTGCATGTCAGTATTTACATTTCCTGACCTTTCATTTCCCTTTACTTCTCAGTTCAGAAATCCTTCCTTGGAGCAATCACCAGGAAAAAAGCCTGAGCCCTGCAATCCCAGGTGGAGCCTGCTGAGGTAACTGAGATGATTTTGTGGTGTGCAAAGTGATCACTGAGAGGAGTTGCAGAAGAACTGACCAAGATGCAGGAGGGAAATCCTTAATACCAACACAAAAACAATGATCTGGCAAACAAAAAATATTGGCCATTAATTTCACCTGGTTGGCAAAAAGCATAAACTTGGTACAAAAATTAAACTGCAAAATCTCATGTCCCTGGGACATGACAGTAAAGAAAAAAAGCAGGTCACTTGATGTTTTGTTGGTTAAACTTGAAAAGTAATGGGTTTCTTTTTCACTATCCAAGTCCCCTAGAATGAGATAAAAAAATGTCTTGCAATCTATGCAAGTGAATCAAAAGAAATGTAAGATAGACATTCAGAAAAGGAAATTTCACACTCATTGATTTAACTAAATCATAGCTTTAATATTTGGGCCTTTAGACATGGAATATCACAGAGCTTCAGCAACAACTTAGAAGGAAAAAAAATCGAAAATCTATCCGCTTTAATATAAAGTGAGTAACTTTTAATTTAAACAAATTAATCTTACATCTCCAAAAATCTCATTACTTTCATTTCCTCTCATTAAGGTCTTTTCTACATGACCTTCTCTAAATATTTTACAATTATTTACTTTTGAAGTATTTAATATTCTTTTAAAATTAAATATGATATGTACAGCCAAGCTGTACTAGTAACCGAGGAAGTGTTTGACTTTTATAATTAAAAAAAAAAAAAAAAAAAATCACAGAACAGCAGCTGCTTTTTTGATAATAACAGGCATTGAGAAAATATTTTGAAGGTACAATTGAGTGCATATTAAATTATCCAAAATTCTTAAGTAACAGGTGTGTCATCGAACTTTTTTACCATGCCTTATATTTTAACCAACTGCCACTGTTTTGCTATCATTTTTCTGCTCCACTTTTTAGCACTGCTGATTTTTTTTTGGTCATTCATTCCTTTTTCAGGTTTTAATCAAACAAAATAGCAACTTTCAATTTGTTCCAATTTACTGTACACTATCAAACCATTTTAAAACTTCATCAAACAATACTAATTTTTGATTCTGGTTTTAAAGTGTTGCTCTACTAGTAACCTTCCAAGTATAAAATTTAGTATTCTCAAAGCTGCAGAGATGTGTGTAGCTACTAGAAAGAAGTTGTTAATCTTAGAAAGTCATTTATAAACTGGACACATTTCATGGGCAGTTTGAACCAAACTGAAGCACTTCCCAGCCCATGAGTAGTGAGTCCTTCTCTGCTCCCTTTCTTTAACTTTTGCAGGCTAATGCTGTTCTGCTGGGAATACTGACTTGGATTCTAACCCTGCGATTCCTCTTTTGGTTTTTTTTGATAAAGAAACTTTTATGATATCCATGTAGATTGTGATTATCATTTCCTCTTTATTCAGCATTTATGAATTCTGATTCAACAAGTGGGGTTTAATTTTATTTTATTTTTTTAATAAACACACAATCCACACCATCTCATGGCTAGATAATAAGTTCTACTATTTTACTGTAATGACTTTGACTTAAAAACAGGTTTTTAGAACCATCAGTATGACAGAGCATACTGGTGTATTACTAGTAGTACTAATATGAAGCAACAGGGAAGTAGGGATAATTATCCAAATTGTTTTCTCCTCCAAACTGCTGGATAAATATTTTAAACACCCTAAGAACTTAATAAAAAATCTGAATAACTCTTGGAGTGACCACAGGTGGTTGTAATTTTTTAACTACTTAAAGTTATTGCACTGCATCTACTGTTTTAGAAAATATAAGACTTGAAGTCTTTACGTAAATGTGAAAGCAATGCATTGAAATAATTGTGTACAAAACCATTCCACAAAACAAAATAAAAAATACTTTGGGCTCCTAAAGTTCTAGCACTATGATATGCTATTCTTTGAGAGAAAAAAAAACAACCAAAAACCATTCCATAAAGCCCCGTATGAATAATAATTTGAATTTTTAAGTCTTGAGAAACGTGACTTATAATTAGCAGACTAAAGGAATATTTATAAATCAAAAGAGAATGGTAGATGTCTTGTCTCTGGAATGAGTCACAATAAGGTACAGATTTCCTCCTTGTCAGCAATCTAACACGTGGAGTGAAAGCTGGCAGGGTCTGTGTCATTACTCAACAAACCTCATCTGACTTTCCCAGAAAAATGTCTCACACTCTTGTGTTACTTACTCAGGTCTGCTTAGGTCTTTGTTTTACATCCTTGGGACATGGATAATTCAGATATTCAATGCTATAAATCTCAGTATAGGAAATATCAGGTGATAAAACCACATAATGCTTCTAAATATTCCAAGATTATATCCCGTGAATATAAAGGAGGCAGCATCTTCACAAAAACCCACCCATGACTAAAAATTTGCATATTTAAAGAAAAGGTGAAAATGTAATTGAAATGTTATAAGCTGCCAGGACATACTTAAGCACTCCAGTGAAGTGACTTTGTTTTCATTAGGTTTGAATATCAGCTCATCTGAGCCCCCCAACAAGGCACTTCTTGTGTTCAACATGTTTAAACAACCAAATGCAGAGCAATATATGTGCCTATGTACATTGAAATGGTAGGCTTTTTCAACCAAGTAGATCAATTTTTTAAATATTAAAAATAGATTAAATACATCTATGTACTTCAGAATTGGTAAGTGATATATACCTTAATGTTAATTAGTGGTCTATGAACAAGGCACAGAATTTTTATGTCAGATTTTTGCTTTTGTTTAAAGCATAGCTGCTACAGACAGAACAAGCTGATACAGATGATGTGCTGTAAATGACTATAAGAATGTCCAAAAGGAAAAAACAAAGAAAGAGAAACCATGTATATATGCATGTGTACACATATACTTGTATATCTCAAATGCATTCCCCATCTATCTTTCATGTTGAAGAGAATGATCTGCAAGCAGTTATCAACCATGCCTTGGGAGATTTTGTAACATGGTTAACAGCCGTGTACGAAGCTTTAATTTTTTAGAAAGAAAGGATAACAGGAAATCATTAGCAGCTGAAGTGACAGTAGCCTTTAGGGACTGATCCATCTCACTGCTCTTAAAAAAGAGAAATCCAAAAGCTAGAGACTCAAGCCCCAGTTCATTTTCACTACCTGGAATTTGTCTTTATCTGCCAGAGAAAGACAACTTCCTGTAAAAATTCAGTTCCTTGGCTATTTGTGTACAAATCTGTCACCAAGCACAGTGTTACTGTCAGATCTATTTGGAGAGTGCATGTGAGCACACTCAGTTCTAAGTTATGGTTAATTGGGTTTTATTGAGCTGCAGCAGAAAACCACTCTGAATTTCACATTACACAAAGCTTCTTGATAAGAATCACTTAGTACACACAAATACATATTCCAATGTGCAAAAGTAAAAAAATTAGATTTTTTTGACATTCCAACATTTGTAGAATGAAGTTTTATAATTACATGTGTAGCAGATTCATGGCAAAACTTCATCCTTTTCGTACCAACACGAAACCCAGTAGTAGCACAGTTGTTATTAATCATGAACAGGTGTAAAAATTTCACAAATTAATTAAAAATTTCAAAGCTCTATAGAATTATGAGTTATAATATCTGGTATGGGTATTACTGGCTTCATAAACCATTTTGAAAGCAGATTCTAGGTGCCAGAGTCATGGATGTGTGATGTGTACAATAAATTCCTATATTCTGACATATGACATGGTAGAAAAGAATGCAAAAAACCTGTTCTATCTGTCAGTAGATGAAGGATTACCAAGGGAAAGGAAGAAGAGAAAAAAAGAAGAAGAATCAGAGCATTAAAATATCTATGTTTAGAAAACAACACAGAAAACAACCCAATTTTCAATGAACTAAATAAAAGTCCTATGGGAAGTAAAATAGAATATATGAGCTAGAAACAGAATTGTTAGAGGGATTATGCAAGATACACATATATCTTACATATATAAGAAAACTCTTCCTCAGAGCCAGATGGCTTTCCATATTAAAACTATTACATCATTGAAAAATATGATAGTTAAATGGAGAATCATATTCTACAATCAGATGTTCCTGCCAAAATTAAGAATAATTAAAAAAAAATAATAAAAAGAAACACTAATATGTATGGGCCCTACTGCAGGTCTGCAGTATAATTATATAATGCAAGTAACTTCAGGAAATAATTTTTGAATTCAAAGTTAATAGAATTAAGTAATGAATAGACACAGCTATGTCAGTGATCCTTAAAAATCTTACATACAACTTTTTCACATATGGTTATAAATTAGACTTCTTAAATTCCAGGTATACTGGTTAATTTTAACACACTTTTCATATATGTTAGCAAACACAGAAATATGTGTTAGTTTTATTCTCTGGTTAATCAGTGAATTTATTTCAGCATATACATCTCCCAGTGAATAATCTGAAGCTTGAAAAAGTCAAGTAGCTTGCATGAGATAGTCATCACGCTGGAAAACTTGCTCTTAGAATGAACAGTACAACCATATTAAGTACAATATATGCAAATGCTTCCACTAATTTCACTTTTAGGAAACATTTGAAACATCTGTTGCAAGGAAGGATAATTAGCTAAAATCTGAAGGCATTTTATGCCTATGGTTGTTTATGTTATGAAATGAAATCCATTGTAATCACAACCCATTCCATACAGATAGCTCAAAGATTGTGAACTCCATCAATATGAACATCATCAGTAGCAGACACAAATAATGTCTGTGCCTATAACATCAGTTGTGCTATTCTGAGAGTATATAAGGCCAACTTTATGAATCCATCAATCTATGAACCACAATTTTCTGTACAAGCAGCCTGAGCTTCATCATTGACAGAACTGTGATATTTAAATTGTTTGTTAAATATGTCAGTATAGTGATAAAGAAAGGCTGAGGTAATGTATCTCTTAATGCTCAAAAGAGCTTGTAATGGGATAATGAACACATTGAAATGCTCACTTTATGAGATAAAGTAACAAGATTTGATTTCCACTCCCTAAAGCTTAAAATGAATAAAAAAAACATTCCTATGAGCTGGTTTCAGCAGCTATACTAAATGCACTCATTAAAGTATTAGTTTACTAAGTGTTAGAAGCTACCAGATTTCTGCTGCAAAACCTTATATTTTACTACTTCACATGCCTTTGATATAAAAAGTTAGTTCTTGAAGTATCTATGACAATTGATATTAGCAATTTTAATTTGTATTCAATATTTATCCTATTTGATAATGAGCAATCATGTTTAAGCCTTACTAAACATATTTACTTTGGAGAAAATGTTCAAAGTTGTTACCACTGATTCTTGTAAATAAACTTATTCTTCCTTTTACTGATTAATTAATATGGAATCTTTCTGAATGAGAGTAAAAAAAAATATCAAAATCTCAATTTTAAAACATGGAGCTATTCATGACAGTTTTGTAATTTGATTCATGCAAATCTGTCAGAGAAAAAAAATCAACGACAATTTAATTTCAAACCTTTCCCAACCAGCTGCTGAACAATTTATGCACTACTCTTCTATTTTTTCTGCAGGATAATGACAATGATGGATGCTTTTCCTTGGAAATAAATATTCATTAAGCAGGCTCAGATCAAACTTATACCCTTCGAAAAGCCCACGAATGTGCAAGACCCATTCACCTCTTCTGAGAGATTTATTTTGGAGGAAGATGGAACTGTGCCCACAAATGCATCTCATAACAATTTAATAGTTCAGTTAAATTAAACCTATGGTAGTACTTACTTGTAACCTCAGTAATCAATATTATTAAAGTTGGTGTCAACTCCAATAATACCAAATATATGTGGGTGAAGAACAGATTACTTATGGATATAAATCAAATAAAGCTTGCCCACATGTAAAGCATTAAGAAGAACAAAAAGGAAGTAATTTCCCAGTAAACTTCCTGAGGTAGACCAATCTATTAATGAACAAAAATTCATCAATAAGGACCAAGAAGGGGCTCATTAGCCTTGATTTACATAGTCCATGTTTTTTTTGTGCAGAAGGGATTGTTTCAAATGAAGAAGGAAAATTAGATTGGCATGTTTTGTGCTTCAATACTCAGACTGGCTTTAATCTACTGATACTAAATCAGAAGTGGTAAAAGCAACAGCCTGCTGGTATTTGGCACCTATTGATTGACATCCTATTACCAGTTCTGTGCTCCCTTTGATCCAACACTTCACTGTTATGCTTCACTATCCAGCTCTACTGCCTTGCTAGGAAACTGAAAACACCCTAATTTTCATGAGCTAATATTTGTGTGTGCCTATACAAATGGTGAAAATATATATCTTTGAATGTATAAAAGTTTTAAGCAGATGTGATTTTGCAAAAGCTAACAGCAGCATATTGATACAGTTTTCTTAAATATCCTCTGACGTTGAAAGGGATAAATGGATTCCTACAGAGGAAAATTCAGAGCATGTAGCCAGAGCCAGTGTCCTGATTCTCCCTCTAAGCTTCTTTCTTATAGCTGACTGTAGGCAATTTCCAGCCTCTTTAGGCTAATATTTACTGTTTTTTTAAAAAAAAATTACTTTCCCTAAATAATCACAGGAAAATGGAAATGTAGTCTTCCCTTCATGCTGGATGACATTTTGGAAATGCTATAATTATATACAGCACTTGAGCATGATTTTTTACAAGGCTTTCCTCACACAAACATTATTCTGCAAAAGCTGATAACTCATTCATCTACTTAGACTTACAACTGTAATCTTATTCTCTTCTTATGTCAATTCTGTGTTGGAAAAATTCCACTGATTCCAAAGGATTTCACTATTGCAAGTATTGAACAAACCAGGCAGCAATGCTTCAAGCATGAAGGAACCACACAGTAATATCTAAAGCCATACTAGCAATACAAAATTTGATTTTTCTTAACTACATTTTCTAACTATTGGACAATACTCACTGTTTAGCTAATTAAACTGAAATAATAACTACATGGAGTACAGATCCAACAAGACCTCAAGGTTTTTTGTTCTAACATGGAATGCAACAGCTAAATTTTACTTGTTTTTGTTCCTGTTCCAATACCAATAATTTCAGAAATCATACAATAGAATAAAGCACCAAAGATTGGGTGTGGACTTAGTAATTACTTAGTAATTACTTATACTTACCAATCATTGAATCATAAAATCATCTAACCACTAGGAGATGAGCTCAGCTGGTTAGAGCATGGTGCTAATAACACCAAGATTGGGGGTCCAATCCCTGCACGGGCCATTCACTTAAGAGTTGGACTTCATGATCCTTGTGGTTGCTTTCAACTCAGAATATTCTGTGATTTAGCTTGGAAAAGACCTAGATCGAGTCCAGCCATTAACCCAGCACTGCCAAGTCCACCACTGAACCATGTCCCCAAGAAGCACATCTACACATCTAAATAACTCTAGGGATTGTAACTCAGCCACTTCCCTTGGGAGCCTGCTCCAATGCTTAAAACCCATTTCAATGAAGAGTTTTTTTCCATTATCCACAGACAAACAAACCTTTAACCACAAGTTCTATTTTAAATATACTGTGCTGCCATTATCATCCTTTCTCTCCCATACAAGGACGCAATTTGCAGATACCCTAATGATCTTGCCTTCCAAATACAGGTTAAACAGGTAATAAATTAACACGTCAGTGTTTTGCTATTTTCCCCAATGTGCCCCCTTATACAAACATCTATATATGCACACATCTCAGAGAGGGGCTCAGCACTCCTAGAACAGATGTCTCAGGATGAGAACAGGCTGCCAATGTACAGAGGACCCAAAGAGATGTAACTGAATCATTGCTAAGAAAATATTTCCATCTTACCTTGAGACACTCTTCTTGTTTGAAGAGCTCCTCACAATCCTTAGCCTGCAGAACAGGAGAATTAAGGCGCTCTTCCACTTCAGACAAAGCTTGCAGAAGGTGAAGGATCTCTGCCAGGTATGTAGAAGGCACATGAGTGGTTTCCACAGTCCTAGTTTCAGTCATCACAAAAGTTGTATCTTCACGAACTGTTTGCTAGTATAGATATACAACAGAATGCTTCCTTTAGTTTCTTAACACTAGAAAAAATTATAACTTAATGCAATTTCCAGTTCACAACCCAGAAACAATCAAAAGCAACTTCCAAAGACAAATGCAGGAAATATCTGAGCTTTCTGGCACACATCACTCATATTCCTTGTGTGTTTGAAATGGCAGGTACTGAGATTAATCCATGCAAGAATGTGAAAGCTTTTCTTCTACTCTCCAAAGAAATGCAGATAGGGAATGCAAGAGTATGCTGAGATTATCGGGTTACTGAGATTTTAGTGTTAGTCCTTTCGTTTTAAATCATCACACCTCTTGAAAAATCTGCCCTTCATTAAGAAATTTCATGCATGCCAAGTTTAAAATACTAAATAATTTTAAGGTATCAAGTAAAATAATGACTTGCATAATAGACATGATTCCTTAAATAAAATGCAACACAAAACAAACATGTCAACTGTATACTTTCAACATCATACTAAAAACATGCTCTTTAAACTAGCAAGTAAAATTTGGAATTTTGTCATCTGAAAGATCTTTAAAGCATTCTCATTTCTAAAAGAAAACTCAGCAACACACCTCTTCGTGAAGTTAGGAATTTTTTTAATTTTTTTTTTTTTAATCTGGAAAAGTATGAAATAGACATCCTATTCTGGAAGCACATGCATACACCAAATGTAAAGACATGCCTGAATGTTTTGGTTCCAAGAAAAAATTTAGTTGATCTATGGCATTTGAAAGCATACTGACATATTAGGTGATAAAAAAGTGGCTTTTTATATAAATTCTCTGTATTTCCCATTTGATTTGTAATACCAGCTGTGAAAATGTAATACCCAAAGTGTGCTTTGGAGCAGGGAGACCTGTGATTGCTTCTCTTAACTAAACTTCAAATACTAGATCATCTGCATGTCCATTAGAAAATGCAAAATCTATGCTATCAATTGTTTGTGGTTTCATAAGCATGTTTGTTTATGGATTCCTGGTGTGGGACCAAAATCCTTGTGTTTGACATTTGTCTTCTCAAAAATGTAATCTTTAATTATTGAGGACCTCAAACAATTTTACAAGTAATTGTTGGTAAATGTTCAAAAATTCTACTATTTAGATCTTTCACTCCTAAGAGAAAATTATGGACTTTGGAGCCATTTATGTGAAAGACAATTGATCAGTGGTCCAGGAATAAAACAAAGTAATTCTTTAGCTACACATTAAGCAAAAAGAAAATAAAATTTAAGCACACTCTACCTCAGCAAGGTGTCTCATTTTAATTCAGGACATATTTCTCTCTTCAGTTACCGAGCTGAGTCATCTGGTTCTTCAATTTTCTTTAGAGTCTTAAAATATGCATATACACACTCTAGAAGATGTATGCATATCACATAGAAAGCCCATAAAGTTATCTGTAGACTTCTGTTATTTTGTTGCATTTCTTATGCAAATTTAATTGCTTTGCTTACACTTCTCTCACAAAATGACTTTCTCGGTACATCTGCTAACACTGAAACCTCTCCAATTACATGTCACTGCTATAATTTTTATTATTTAAAATAAATAGCTTTAAAAAAAATTGTGCTTACCCCCCCCCCCCCACATATGTTTCATGAATCACATGCTCTGCAAAAATAACAGTTTACTCCAGTAAACCTAAAGAGAAAATTGTCCCAGTTGATTAGAAAATGGGAGAATCTCAGCAGACCACTGAGGCCTGCATGCAGCAAGATATTTTAATCCCTCAAGACTCCACTGTGACACTTCTATGTATAGCAGTGAACTTCAGACCCACATAAGGAACATTTTAACTATAATTGTATTTTTCTTTTTGACTTAGGACAGAATATTTCTGTTCACAGTAATGAAAAGTGCATGCTAGGTATGCAAGGGTTTTCACTCAAAAAGAGGTCACATGAATATGTAAATCAGCATACAAAATATGATTAATTTCTGTAGTTGTATGAGATTAGCCTATTCTTTTCAACTCAAATGTAGGCTACTAAATATATGTACACACATATATGCACATCCATGTATTTACATAAAACAAAATCTGTGTCTTCTCACTCTAAACAATTCTTGAAACTACAAAAATTTGAAGCAGAAATCGGATTTTGAGCACTTAATGGATATCTAACACAGTTAATTATTTATAGTGGCAAAATTGTGTACGTTTCAACCAGTGTTGTGAAGAAAAATGGGATGTATGCAACTCTGTATTCACACTGCCCTAACAGAATACTTTAAATTAATATTTCTCATAGGTGGATGATTTCTTGTGTAGTTCTTCTGTTTATAGTATTAGTTAAACTGTAAAATACTACAGTCAGATAAATAAATAATTAATAAACAAAGGGATAGATATTTAAAAGTAGACACCTATCAGATACTGCCCTCATATTTTGGTACATTATTTAACATTATTTAATACCTTATTCCAAAAAAAGAAGTCACAGTCAAAACGAATTAGTTTGCGAATACTATTAAAAAAAAAAAAAAAAGGTGAAAATTTGATACTACTTTAGAAATCAAAGATTAGGAATCTTTGTCTTTTTTGGAGGTTTTTGATGGTCACAGGTGTTTCTTTCCTCTCCTGCATTGAAGGTATCATGATAGAATTCACAGCAGAATCTGTCATCTTGCACCAAGGAATGGAGGGTAGGCATGTCCAGAACTGACAATTTTAATCAGCAAAGAGAAACATTTCAGCTTGTCCCAATCTTCCCTGGACTTGCCTTATGACAGACAAGAAAACAGGCACAGTCCTTCCTTGTATTCTGGACAAGCATCTTTATTAGAAAGGCAAAGCTGAAACTGAATCATATCCTAACCCTGGAGTGAGGAAAAAACTTCCAAAAGGAATCACAGCAGCTGGGAGAACTACTATTAAAATAGTATTATTTCAGTAGAGATATATGTAATTGCTAATACCAAAATAGCTCATCAGGACCATGGTAGGTTAAGATAAAGGATTAAAAATCAATAGGAAAGGGAAAAGTAAAGATTAAGATAACCATTTAAGAATGGGTTTGGGATAAGTTGAATCTGATAAAATGGCAGAATGCATGACAGTTACTTAAAAACACATAAATTAATATTTTTAAAAATATATAGTACAACATATATATAGAAAAACATATATATAAATACAAATGAAGTATTAGGTGATTGGGAAATGCTGGGGTAACTGGCCATTTCTTATATTACTGTTTCTGTAAAATACAATTTCAGTATTTTAGATATTGATTTATTTTTTCCCTTGATTGTCAGTGATATAATGTTGTGCAAATTATTTTTGTCTCTGAAAGAACAACTTCTTTTGTGTAAGATTTAACATTTCATGCATTGCTTTTTACCAGCATTATCATATCCAGAATAGTAAACTGAATTTTCTTCCCCATCATTTTACTTAAGGGATATAATCCCTTAATTAAACACATGACTCCATCTAAACTGATTTTATTGATAGTTACCATGCCCTACCAGGTGCAACAACACCATAAGAAACAAATCCATGAACTCTTCCTCACAGAGAAGGCCAATAATCAAAACTGAAACAAACCAACCAAACAAAATGACAACAAAAACCCAACAAAAATGTACCAGAATAATGCAGGTTTTTCCAAGAAATTCACATACCTTCTCCAAAGAAATACTTGTGATCATTATTGCCTACATCTAACACTGTGGTGGCATCAGAGCTAACTAGACTTGGAGAATGCTGTTAATTTTCTTTTAACAGTGGAAAATTAATTGTTAAAGCATCTTTCACTAATCTCAGTGTATCTATTTCCTTTCCTCTTTTTGCAGAGGGAATAATTCCAACATCACTTTTGCTGTTAAACAGTTTACACCCAGAAAGCCTCCAACTTTTTGTGTTAGATCTTGACAACTGTTCCATTTTTGGTCCCTTCTCATGATAGGTCTCCAAACCTCATTGTCTGTGCTTCTGATTTAATGACTTCACACAAACATGGGAGGATTAAAGCTACAAACACACCCAACCTGCATTGCTGTACCTCAGCATAACTCCTGGTGGCATCCTGGTGAGAGGTTCAAGGAAAATAAACACATGTGCCTACTCCTGGAGTGAAATGACACTTGAGAAAATATTCTTTACAATCAGCTCTATATGAGTGTAAAAAGTCTGTCACCTCTGCAGAATAAACCTGGTGTGCTACACATATGAAAAAAAATTAAGCAGACAACACACACTGTCTGGACAAGGGCAGTGATACCTCAGAGAGTCCAAAAAGCTTGTGAACCAGATATATGCTAGGCCATGTTCACCATCAGTATATCAAATAAAAATTAGACACATAGAAGTATGATAAAATGTTCAATAAAACCACTTTAAAGTACATGTTTATAAAAAGGCTTTTATTCACCCGTTCTTATGCCAACTGTAAGTGGTCAGGTCAGCTGACATTCACAAAAATTTATTCTGTCTTCAGTGTTGCTAACATATCTTACCTGTTAGTGTGCATATAAGCAGAAAGTTCAAAATTATACTGATTATATGGAATTTTCACTAGGAGGTTGGATAGCCTTAGTCAATCACAAACAAGTTATCAGTACATAGAGGAGCATCTCTTTCAAGTAGAGAGAGACCTAAATCCTCAATGCAGGATTAAAAATTTGTAAATTCTTTACATAATTCTGTGAAGACAAGACCTTAAAGGCAGTTGGAAACAATAAAATAGCTTTAAAATATTGAAAAAAAAATAATACATTTAAGTAAGAACATAAATATTGTCTCATGTCCATGATTTTTTTTTGTACTCATGTTGCAGAGTGGCTGCAATCCACAAAATCCTGCACATTGCAGCACTTAAACCATGTGTTTAATGCTTGTATCTAATTTCATCAATGACTTATATAAAAGACAATAGAGACTTTAAAAATATACATGACTATTTTCAGCACTGTTCTTGGACAGAGAGTGTTTTATGCCTTCACACTTCTCTGCTAAGGCATACCTTACTTGAGAAATACTGTTTTAACAGTTTTTCTTCTGTGATAAAAGGAACCTACTTGATCTAGACATAAAATTAAATAAACCTAGCTAAAATGAAGATATTCCTAGTAATGCCATTAATTAATTCAGTAAAATTTAGATTCTAGGAGTAGAAAACAGAAAATAGAAAATTGCAGGCTTTGATTTTGAAAACTATCAATCAACGGGCATCAACCAGCCAGAATTTAATTCTATTTATATTGTCTTATTTGTCCCCTTCATACTTAATTGAAATGCAGAAGTTTTCTCCATAAGAAAATGTCTCTTTCCCATACGCCTAGGTTTAAATTATGGGATATCTCCCAATACCTGAGATAGCTCTGCTACACTGTGATGAGTGTATTATTTTCCTTTTAAGATATGGTGGAGGCAGGGGAGGAGAAGAAAGATAAAGACAAAAGCTATAGAAATTAATTGAAGACATTAAATCCAGAGCATTCACAGTTATAACTCTGGTTTCCTTTTTTTTTTTTTTTTTTTTTTTTAAATGTATGGTTTGAAAACTATGACAAAGCCTTCTGGTGCTGCAGCCAATCCTTTGTGTTCCTCACCCCCTCACGCCTTTGGAGCCCTCCAAGATGTCAAATACACCTGGTCAAGTAGCAAAATAAACAAAATAAACACCTTGGGCAATCTTTTTCTCACTTGCTGAACAATGCTTTTAATTTAGTCTGTCTTAGAGAATTGCTTCTAGATAACAGACAGGAACTCTCCTCAAACTGAACCTAAAAGCAGCTTATTTGAAAACTTACCCAGCTCTCCTTACTAAACACCTGCTAACATGCACAGAAATAAGGGACTAAGATGATTCAGAAATTACAGCACTTCTACTGTTAACTTTTAACCTGATAACTTCCACTGATATCTACTTTATAAGCAAAGAGAAAAAAAAATTAATTTTAACTATGATGAGACTGGGACAGAAGATTCTCATACAATTCAGTGTATTTGACATAGGTAATTTTTTCAGAAAAGGAAAGAAAAAAAAATAGACTAATGTGTATCTTATACCACTTCTGCAATGTTACCATAAAAACAAAATAGAGTAGCATTACAGCATTATTGATTAATTGGAACTACTGGAGCATAGAAAATGTCTCTTGTTTTAAATAAATTATGCATGTATCCTAATTACTTCTGATAATGATGGCACATCTCAACCCTAATAATTGCAGTAGAGCAAACCTGACAAGGAAATCTGTATGTCTGCCACGTAACTTTAAATGGATATTTGTAACATTATAAAAGGAATTATTAAATTCATCAGAGAGTTTATCTCATAAGTATCTACCAAACATTGCTCATACCATGCAAAGTCAGTAGGATTTTAGGGGGAGATAGTTTTGCTGAGCCAAGAGAGATAGCCATTATCAGTATTACAAATCATGAAATACACAAATGCTTAGATTACATTTTGGAATGAGAAAAATCTACAAAATCTACCTGCAAAATCTACATCCTAGAGTGGTTTTCAGCATGTATTTTTAAATGGTGTTCAGAATTTTATAAAAGAGCTTAACTGGAAACTGCTTTTGTAACTGATTTATATGTGTCACCTGCCAGTAGACAAAACATACTTGGAAGTTTTTATATGCTAACTATAGAATACATAAATCCAGAGGAGTTAGACATTTCTTGCATTGATCTTGTAATTTTTCACACCTTAAAAACACACAGTCATTAAACATGTCATAATTCAGTAAATATCTACTGACACTTCAGAAAATTAAACTCCTGTACACAGTCCTTCTTTCCTGTAGCTATAATGTCCAGTTGTTACAGGTTCTATTGATTTTGTTAAACCAGTATCATGTTCTCAAATTCAGCCACATAGCAGGAAGTACCCAAAAGAATAGAAGGATTTTCAAATTACTTTTTCCTCAAAATAGAATTTCAAAATCATGTTTCTCGGACAGAGATAAGCTATAGAGGTGAAACAGTGACAATAGTGGCAGAACCAGTATGACACAATTTTCTGGAAGTCAGACTCCTTAAGAACAGATTTTAGTCAATGCTAATTTATTTAATAGTTGATTTATTAAGACTACAGAAGTGTCACAATCTTAGATAGCATTTAAGCTGCCTAAGGGCATGAAGCTTTAGGGCTGCCTTAAGTGCCTATGTGTAACTACTGAACTATCACCAAGAACCAATTAATGTTATATAATGCTCAGAAATGTTGGAATAAATGCTATTGATACCTGAATTGACAAAATCACTTTGAAATTGACTGCTGATTTGTGATGCTAACTTTCCAGATACTTATGCCAGCTGCATCTGTTAGATAATGTTGACATAATTTAGAAAATAAACTAAAAATAGCATTAAGTACCACATTCATAATGAATGCAAACAGCTTCAAAAAGCAAAGTACTAAACCTCAAACACCTTCCGGAAGTGTTAAAAAGTTACCTAATTATTTTCCATCTTTAATCTAAATTTATAGAGATAAGGCCATACATAATAACAATAGGTTTTGTCACTTTGGCTTATTTTATTACTTCAAGACATAGATTTGTTTCTTTAAATGGTGTGAACAAAATTGCTGTCCATCGAGCAGTTTTGAAAGCTAATTAAATATGCTCAAATAGATAATTAAGCACTCACACTCTACATCTTCAAATTTGCTTCCTTCTCTACCTTTGTGTGTATACTGAGATGCATCCACAAAAATATATAAACAAACAAACAAAAAAAAACCCCAAGAAACCTCCAATCATGAGTGATGTTGACATTCTGAATTGTAGACAAGAGATGAACATCATAATCACTTCAAAAGATACTTTTAGGGCCAGATCATCTGCAGAAGGTCTTTTCCCTTATTATTTAATGGAATAACATTGCCAAGTAATTTTTGACACCATGTAATTTATTAGGCTAATAAATCATAATATGCTACAGCAGAGAAAATAAGATAGCAATTAGATGCCCCAGTTTTCTAAATAACTGGGCAATTATAAAGAAGAAAATCTTATAGAAGTATAATGCTCACTTTAGTCTGAAAGCAGAGATCACTGGGTGCTTTGTTGTACATGATTTTTAACCACAGACTGCTCCTATTTCCATCTCAACCATACTGAGATGATAGTGAGAAAAGCCTATGGCATGGCCAAGACCACATTTGTATAACTACACAATTTAAAGACAAATTTCTAACCCTGCTATCCTCCATGTTGCACCAAGTTTTTCGCTCCTATGTGACGAGGTAAAGATAGTGAGTTTCACTTTTAAACTTGAAAATGCAGTTTATAACACTTCACTAAAGTTTATAACACATAATGACAGAGAAAAATGTTTTCTGTCAAGTTCTGTCACTCACAAGGTGGGATTTTTTAACTTAATTCTATTAAAATACACTGGCTTTGCAGTGATGAGAATGAATACTGTACAAAATTAACAAGGAAATATGTCAGAAGACACATATGCTTTAAAAAAAGTCAAAATAGGACAGTAAACTGGTCCACTTATATAAAAAAGGCTATGGATTGTCTTCATTTAAATTACCACACACTGCATGCATTCATTTTACACTGAGAAGGTAAAGTGCATTTTAAAATGCATCTATAAAATTAGCTCTTCTTGAGCTTTAGCAAAGACAATATCAATCTTCAGTGGATATTGTCCCATCTTTCCCATAACCTTGTCTTAAATCAGACAAAAAATTAAAGGATTTTAAATACACTTAAACTCTTTGGAATACATTTTCTAATAGGAATTTACAGGTTGATGGATGCTGGAAAACAGGTGAATACCTATTTACGTGATTCTCTCCCCAGAGTTCCTTATTCATCCTCATGCTTTTTGCAGATCCTAGTCAAAAAAGCCCAGTCTTGAGTTATGCTGTGTAATTCTATTCATTTAAAAATCCTAACATTACTGCCAGTGTCAGAAATGTTAACTGGTGTCACAGTATCACCTCTGTCCTGTTTTTAAGAGACCCAAAGTGCACAGGTGAATTGGATACTAATCCATCACTGTACAGTTCTTCTGTCCAGGAGATATTTTTCTGGTTTGTTTTTCAAATGTCTTTTCTCTCTTGTATTTCTCTCTCCACTCATTCTCGAAAGAAAAAAAAATTAGTTTGCCCCCTCTTCTTGGCAACCATTACTTGTTTATTTAACCCAAGAAACTTTTAAGGGAGGATAAGACAAGAAAACCACTTAATTCCAGCATCAGTGTTTGTGAACATAGGCAAAAACAACTACTGAAAACAATGGTAGCATATTACCATTAAAGTGTCCATGTTATTTCAATGCAGACAGATCATCAGGACACCAAGTCCTGTGTTCATCTAATGGTGACATATTTATTTAGATTAATATATGATTTATATTTTAGAAAAATCTTGATATTTATAAACATTTTAATGGTAAAAAAAAAAAAATTAAATTTTATTAAACTTACTAAATAGAGCTCCACAGGGAAATATTAACTGAAAATTGCAAGATGGTCTTAAAAGACTGAAAGTAAGCAAACTCTTGAATTTTGAACGTAAATTTAATAAGTCCTTAACATAGTTTCAGAAGTTGATCACATACTCTCTCACCTGAAGTGATTATCCCGTTAGGAGACAGGCATTTTGACTTTCTGAATGCTTTACAGGATCTTAAAGAGAATAATGTCTTTTATTTGGAAAAATGAGGTAAGTACTAAGGCTGCTGGTATTTTATCCATATTGCAGGTAACTATCGAACTTCTCAGTCTAAACCACTTACCTGATAAAAATAAACACAAGTTTTGCATAACTATATTCCTTATTCATTCTTGATCAAAACCAAGTCTAATTGGTATGAAAACGACAATTCTGTATGGTCAAAATCCAGGCTCAAATATTTCAGTAGTAAAATGATAATAAATTTCAATGGAATGCTTGTGTGTGCCACCAATAAAATTACTGAAATGACTTAGGTAAGCCTATTTTTTTGTTTGTTTGCACAATAAAAGACACAGAATTTTGACAGATTGCAAGAGGTTCTCTTGTCCAAACAATGCTCTGTCTTACTATTTCCAGCAAGCACAGTTCACCCAAGAGAGGAAAGCTGAAAGACCACCATGTATAACAGCAAAAAGAATGTTGAGTATCTTGATAAAATATGGTAAGAGGACATATATGAAGTAAGAATTTACAGTGTAGGCTCTGCATCTGTGTTCATCTAGAAAATATTTCCTAATGATAAATGCCTTCAACATTCTACACCCAGAGTAATTTCAGTCAGCTCAGGAAAATCTCAACTGAGCCATGACACAAACATGCTCATAGACTGTAAAAGTGAAAAAAAATTGGGGGAAAAATCTAGAAAACAGACATTAGTATAATTCAATTAAATTTAATTAACATATCAACAACGGATATAGACCCTGACTTAAATTAAATGATCCAAATCTAGCTTTTTCTCTGCAACAGAAAACTGTTTTCAACACCCAGGAAGAGGGGTTAAAAGTTGAAGAAAAACAGTGTAACTGAAGATTTAGGTTTAGTTTGTAGCAGAGGGAATTGACAACTTTCCTCAAAAAATACTGTGTGACTGCCAAGGCTTAATGATACCAGATTCTGCCTAGGCACTTTAGAAATAATTGTCCCTTAAGCTCTCTAATGTTATTTTATACTGATTTTTTTTTTAAAAAATATATGCAATTTCAATATTAAAAAATTGCATACTGTTTTAGAATTAAACTGTAAAAAAGCTTTTTTTTTTGAACAGCATCTTAAACCATCATGGATTTCAGTGGGATTTAGTGGTTAATTGTAATTTTAAAAAGTCATAGGAAATTATTCCACTTCTTTTAATGAGTAACTCAGATTTCACTACTGGTTACTACCAACTGATTTTCTGCCTACTGTTTATTTTGCCACATATGAATAAAAATACTGTGTGAGAGAAGAAACTTGTAAGATAAGAACTCCAAAATTTTTTTCCACTCAGTGTAATTTTAGTTTGCAAAAAGTTGCATTTATGTATTTGTGTACCATGTTTAATTTGTGAATGCCATAAACCCACCTTTTCCCCTATAGAATTTTCATAGAGGGTGACAATTTTCACACAAAGAACCACTATACCAAACTGATTATTGTCTCAAAAATGTCATTAAATAGAACATACATGTTTGAGGTGATATATAAAACTCTATTCCTGAAAGTGGTGGCAGGAAATCCCTTTTTTTTAAATATACACCAGTGTATATTTGTCAATTAGTTGTTGGATATTCACTGCTATGTATTTGTGGGACAAGGAGGATTTTGCAATGAGCTACCATTCTAGAGAGCACAAATCCTTCTAAGGTCATGGTTCCTATATCCTTCTGAGAGGTCCTCCCAACAAATACTGGGGAAAAGAAAAATCCAGGGGAGCATGATAATTCTAATTTCACACTTTGGTATCAAAAAATATTAGCTCCAACAAAGGTAAGGAATGCAAATCTGTCTTTAAGCAAGATAATTAAAGGTTTTCTTCAGTGCAGTCTTGCTATATTTATTCAATGAAGCATAATGAATTGCAAGATACACAGTAAAACTAAACCCTCACTGATTTATAATAACAACTTTCAGTTGCTAAATAACTCTTACTGAATACATCATAAATCATAAATAAAAAATGCAGCAGTTTTCTATTTCTTTTGCTTTAAAGAAAAAATCAATTTTGTATTTTCATTGAATGGTTTTATTCAGTTGTTGGTTAACATAGAAAATCTCTGTGGAAGTTATTTTTGATGGTATATGCATGTGTTCAAGTGAATAGTTTGAATTTTCATTTTTCTTTTGCATTTTAAAGTCTTGCACAAACAATTAATGAATCCTCACAACATCCCTGTGAGGTAGGTACTTAAGCTGTTTAAGAAAAAACCCTTGAGAAATTCACTGTTTCAGCAAAGTCAAAACAGTAACAATAACAAGGCCATTACACTTCTCACTCTAATTTGGGTCATGAAAATATATTGCCTCTCCCAAGTCTCAGTAGCTTCTGTATAAATGATAAAATATTTCGTATGAATATCACCTTAGTAATTGTCAACAGAGCAAGATTTTTTAAAGAGAAATGAGAAGGATACAGTAATTGCCCTGTGTACAGGTAAATTTCTTTGGATAACCTTATTCCCCAGATAAATACTAAGTAGTAGCCTTCTTGCATGAAATATTTGAGAATATTAAAAATTTAACCTTTCAAGGTTATAAATATAGTATATAATTATGTATTTTAAGAATTTCAACATAAGTAATTGTTACATAAATTAAAAAAGTTAGTGAGTGCATTCATCTGAGCAATTCAAAAACATGCTGGTGCATCTACCTTACATATTTGTAAGAAAAATATTCCAAAATAAAGTTTATTGATCTGCTAGTAAAATTTTATAATAGATATATTCATTCCCTGTCATGGTAGCTGGTGGGTGACATAAAAAGCACATTGACAGCAGAATGTTTTTATATAAATTGCACGCACAATCTGATTTCTTACTTGATTATCAAAGGAACAAATATATTCATTAAAAAAAAGCCAACTCATTTACAAGACAAAGTGAATCTTGTTCTAGCTCCATGTCAATATAAACAATTTACGACTGATTACATCCATCAAGTTTAATATAAACCATAGTAATCTGAATAGTGTAATCAGATGGAACAAGATTTAATAACATACAAACCAAAGTTAATGCTTCTCTGATTGCTTCCATTAACTGCATAACTATCCAAAGTATTAGTTTTACACATACATTATGTAACTTAATATTAGAAAAGTTAGAAAATACACAATATGGTACATTATATAGAGCACTATGTTTATCAAAAGTTTATACATATTGCTGATTTTTGGAACTTTGTTCCTTTTTAAAACATATTTTAGCATATATCAATTAAAAATAACACTTTGCATATTTAAATTTTCATTATCCTATCAGTATATTCCCTCTGCAAACTAGGTGCATTTAAAATTAAATAAACAAAATTACATTTTTATGAAACACCCTTTTACCACTAGCACCTTAAGATTACAGAAAGCACATAAAATAATAACTTCCTTGAAAGCAAATCTTATCTTTCTTCATATAAAATCAAAAGCCCAGAAGACAATGAGCAGAGTAGTAGGAATGGCAAGAAAAAATTGTCATGTTAGTGCAAAACCTCTGGTAAATTTCCAAATGGGTAACACTCAGAATATATTTTGTTCATAAATCTGGAATAGTGCCAGTTTATTTCCCTTTTATTTACCCAGTTATTGCAGCATGTATAAACCATACCAATAATCATATTTTATATACAACTAAACAACTCAAAATCAGAAGACATGAAGATGGTTCATAAAATTATGTTTTCATCCTGTCAAATTTAAAGTTACATTTTCTTACAAAAACTTCTTTGAGAATTCAAGAATTTGAAGAGGACATGTATATATAGCATCATAAAAATTATTTGAATCACTTCCTAAAGTGGGTATAACATGTTATGGACAAATAAAAAAACCAATTAAAATTGGCATGGGATGAATAGTTTGGAAAGGACAACTTTTGTGTTTCACATGTTCAGTGAACAAAATAGATGCATGGCAAACTAATGTTTTCAAACTGATAAATGTTATGGAAAAATAATGAGGCAACAGAAAAAAACCACAAATTTTTCATTGCTGAGTTTTTTGTAATTGACAGATTTAAGTTAAGGGTAATTTTACGACCAAAGCAGATCACTATAGTATTAGAGTATATAAAGCTTCCCCCAGTTGCAGACAATAGGGCTTTTCTTATTAATATCTGAAGAGTTGACACTGACCCTGAGGCTTTCATTGTTAGTAGGATGCTGTTAGTAGTAGCAGTTGCAAACATAGGGGTTTGCCAGTAACAACTCACAATTTGTGCATAGTTGAGTCTTCGAAACTGAGCAAATTTGCTCTCAAAATCTTGCCAGCGCTTGCTGAGCTGTATCAGGGTTGGCTCCACTGCTTTTGCAGCCCCATCCTTAGACAGGCGTTCAGCCTGCCTGTGCACCGCATTCAGATCTTCCTTCTTCTTCTCCAACTCTCCACCAATCTCCTAGTGAGCAAAACCAATACAGGGCCCAGGACAGTTAGCTAACTAAATCAATCAACTTAAAATTAGCAAAATACTTCTGTCAGAAAATCCATTTCCATTTTATTGTCACAAGTAAAATTTACAGCTACTTAATATTTTACATTTAAACAAAACAAAAATAACTGAAACTGAAGAACCTTCTTGGAGATGGGCTGTAGAGATCCTAAGAGCAACTACACTCTGAAACTGTTAGCAAAGGCCAACAGTTTCCATGTTCAGATTCTTGGTAGTACACTGTGATGGGCAATTGGAGAAATTATTTTCTCAATAAGGGTCAGCATATTCAGGACAAATAGTGTTTGAACAGCTTACAAATATACTATTAGACTCTTTAATGTATTAGTTAACTCCTATTTTACTCTGTGGGAAACTCAACAGAGAATGAAGCAAAGAAAGACGATGTAAAATAAACCAGGAAAACCTTTGACAGTATGTAAACAAATCTATAGAGTTTGACAGTGACATATGAATATGTTGTGATGAAAATGAATGTGCTAACATGAGATAGAGGTCATCCATATATCGGTAAGTCATTTGTTCATCTGGAACAAAGATACATAAAATCAATTACAATTTTTACTAGAAAACATTTGATGCTTCTTAATACATTGCACAATTTCTGTATTATTGACACAACATTATATTTAGTGTGTTTCAAATTATTTATATAGCATTCTGTATAAGAAACAAATACAAAATATTATAAAACAAAGAAACATCAGCTTGAACACAGATAATTAAGGTTTGTTTTACTATAAATAAAAAAAAAAAGAACAGAACTTATAATTTTCTGTAAGATAGGATTGTTAATTGCATTTGCTGGCTGTTTGATTAATAAACTATCACTCAAAAAGATCTACCATTGCCAACCCCAAACAACATTACCTTTAGCTTCTGCTCATCTTTGTGGTCTGGCAGACTGGCTAACTTTTTCTCAATGTCATCCAGCCATGTCATTAGGTCATCAGCCTGCCTCTTGTACTGATACCATTGATGAGAAATCTCTAAAGCCTTTTTTCTTCTTTGAGCTCTCAAGTCCTGTTCACAGTGCAGACATTATTAGAATATGAATTAAAGGCTTATAAAATATGAACTGGCATGTGTGCACACTGAAGGGAAAATAAGTGTACAAGGCTGCTAATTTTTTAATTAAATGTTGATATTGATAGCAAGTTTACGAGTAAATGAACATATTTACACCCGTTTAACATTTTTGTTTGTTTGTTTTAAAGGAGGTTACCTATTTCAGTGTTGTTCACATGTTGAATAAATCACTGAGACAGTCACCAATATTCAGAGAAGTTAAGACTCTTACATAAATGTCAATATTTCATATAAAACACTTCTGCTCAGAATACTTACTGGACAGATGGAAACACAGCCCACTTAGCATCTAGCCAAAAGTGGGGCTTCTGTATTTTGTGGACTCCTGTGAATTTCTAGCCTGCATGAAAACTCTATAGCTATTCAAATGAAAATCACTGCAATGCAGAAATGGTTGCAGAAATAGGTTTCCTTTTTCTAAATTAAATACCTCGTACATAACAAATGTTTAAAACTGCTTTATAAAGTATTAAAAGTTCTCTTTAGGAGGAAGGTATACAATGTCTGTTTTTTCCCTGATAAATGTTATTAAATATACATCTGCTTAACTTCACTCATGCAGAATTCAGAAAATATTTTAATTACTATCATTTCTTATTATGAAGTAAATTAAAAAATTACTGGTACATTTTATATAAAAATACTCAGATTAATTTGCCTCAACCATTCTTGATTTTTTTTTTCACCAAGATGAATGCCTTAACTGAGTCACCCAAAGGAAAATCTATCACTATACCATAAAAAAGAGCCAGAGACAATCTGGTCAATAGCATAGTGCAATAAACACTGTTCTTGTTTCTCCAGCATAAAAATTATGAATTGCTTCCATTTAGCTTGGAACAGTCAAAGACACACCTAATAGATTTCAAGCTTCTTTTAAATGTGGACAAAACAACAGTATATTTTAGCTATCCTTCTCTTGAATTCACACAGATCAGCAAAATTGTAAGAATTTGAATGAAATCCACAGGAAAGGAAAAAGGCTGCATATAAATAAGTCATAATAAAATGTAAACATGCCATGTTACTCAAACCAAAGATAAATTACCCAAAATTATTGAAAGAAAGAAAAATTCTTGCTGAAGAGACAAAAAATGTTCTATAGCAGCCAGAGCCTATAGCTCCAGGTAGGTTACCAATGTGACCCTCCAACTGTAATATTTTATCTTTCATCACTCTTATTTGCCATGGAGAGATGACAATTCCAATTATATCTATTAACTGGTCCAAATAGTTTGCACCATGTGTGTTTCTAGGAACACTATCACACAGTTTCACCTCCTGGATTTTGGCAGCTCAGAATTTTCCTATCCAATTTTGGATTTCAGCCTCTTAGCTGCTATGTCTGTCAGTATTAGCACCTATCCTATTCTAGAGAGTTTGGAGCTGGTCTTCTAACCAAAAATGTAGCGTGTAAGTATTTTACTGAAGGAGAAACCAACTTATTCATGGCCAGAATTGGGTTATTCAGCTGAGAATATAAGTTTGTGGGAACTAATTCTAACTAAGGTCTTGACTGCTGTTGCACAAATATGAACCACACATAATATGTGAAAAAAGGAAATATTGAAGAAATCAGTGTTGTCCAGTTGGCAGTCACAGAGCTGTAATGCTGAGGATAAGACAGTACTTCTCAAACTGGAGATTGTAAAACACCTTTTGAAAGGCAGTAAGAGAACTGTATAAGAAAATATCTCTATAGACAAATAGTTTTAAATTACTCATCTCTAAACAGTAATGATGTATCATTTAACAAAACAATGCCCTGAAATAAAGAAAAAAAATGTTTTAATAGCATGTGCTTATAACTGTAGCTCCTATACCTTGAGGGCATTATGTTTAGTCCTCAACAGCTGTTGTTTCGTCTTTATTTCCTCACGTTTTTTCTCATCTGTGACTCCCTTTTGCAGCCTCTCACCCCTTTGCAGCAATTCTTTCACTGTGCTCTCATCTTCTTCACTCTGATTTGAAAAAATAATTAATATAATGTGCATTTTAATCAAATTATTACTTAAGCCTTAGTAGATACAACTATACCAAAGTAATCTCATAACAGCTACTTGTAGTTGTATATTGATGATCGAGTAACTTTTTAACTTGCTCTCTACAATATATGTAGAGGGATAAAAGTAAGACAGCACCTGCAAATCTATAGATGTTTGATATTAGATCTTATGTGGCATCCAGGATAAAAGCATAAAAACATTAGAGGTAAAAAATTTAAATATATTTTACTTTCAAACCAAAAGAATAGATATATGCAAAATATTCTAAATCACTCTCAGTAGAGATTGAAATTGCCAGTATGCTGACAGACCATGCAATTACTGACTATTCTGTGTATCACCACATTGCAAACCAGCTATTCTGACAGGGAAAATGATATCATAAAATATTTTTTATGTAAAAGCCACCCATGAATCTATTAATTTATGAAGCTGAATCTATGTCACAGCTTCTGGGAGTGTCTTGAACCATTCTAAGCATTTGACATAAAAAAGGGAACTAAATACACTCAAGTAGTGGAAACCACCCCATCAAACTTGATTCACTTAGAATTTACCACTGCAGCACACACAGCCTATAATTTTATTTTTCCTGCATAAAAGAAAAACAGTCCTGTAAAGATCCTTTCAGCAGTGATATGAAACAGGCACCTTCGAAGAATTCCTCAAAAGTAAAATAATATTGAGTCTTTATATCAGTTGTAAATAAATATGTATTTGATCTTGCTGATGACTCAAGAAGAGAGGGCTCTAAAGATGAATCTCCCTTATTTCCCATCCAAGAACCGTCATCCCTCTGAAAATCACTCTGGATAAAGCATACCACAATTTTAATAGTAGCAAAGCACTGCAGTAATTTACTCTTCTTTTTCCTTCCCCCCACCACCCCCACCTAATAAGAATAAAGAGTTTTACTACTTGCAACATTAAAACATAAGTAATAAAGCTTACCACAGCCACAACACCTATTTACATTAAATGCTATAAGCAGATTGCTTAAGAGTAAATTGGCAAGTGGCATTTCTTTTCAAGAGCATTTATTTTTAGTGCATGTTTTCTTTCATTATATTTCCCATTTAGATACATCATTCTGACTTTTCCTGGTCTTCATACTACTACAGAGATTTTAATATTCATTCCATGTTCTGTAATACTGCTGGTATTAGTACAGAACCTATGGATAACACTCCAGGTCTGCATAGTGTTTTCATAATGGACACAAAATACTTTTCTGATAAACTAAAAATTAAGTTAGCACAAAAAAAACATTAATTAATGCTAATTTGGGACTTTTGATTTTATAATATATTAACAGAGCAAAATTTTGCCCAAGTTATATCTAAAGATCCTAACACAAATATGGGTTTCTGATTTTCACTCAGTTTTTTCATCTCCCTGCTTATTTTTCTCAGACTTCCATTTCAACCAAATTACCATATCTTTATTGAAGTCCTCCTCTTTCAGATTCACTCCCTGCTGAATTTCAACCTCCAGTGGTTCAAGCATTTTTTGTATATCGAAGTCAAATTGCTCCAATTCCCTCAAAGGAACGAAGGGCTAAAATGGAAGAAATGCAAAGATTATTTATTTAAAGAATATATTTAATAGTTTTATTTGAAACAGAAAAGAGAAGAGATATCTGTGCTACCCCCTATTGCTAAAACAGTGGTAGACTTTTCATCACATTGAAAAATATCTACATTGTACTCCAAATATCCAAATAATGGTAGGAATTTATATAGAATTTCCATATAAGTAATCAAAAGAATTTTACGGTGAGCAAAAATTAAAAAGTAAAAAATAAAGCATAGTGTCACATTTGTGTGTAAGAACAAGTCCAAATAAATAGCAAAACATTTTTCTAAAAACATGGATGTTTACATTATTTGATTAAGTCTGGTTCGTCAGAAATTGTTCATATAGCAACAAGCAGTCCATTCAGATGAAAAAAACCCTACTATTAATAACTAAAAAAAAAAAATGTTAGTCTTGTTCAGTTTTGAAATAATTTTCTGTCACAAAGAATAGCAGAAGTGTCAGGTGAATTATACAAAACAAAGGACAGAAAATCTTTGTGTAAAATATTCCCCTAATAGTACTTTGTAACACATTAGGAAAAAAATCAACAAAACTTCAGCTTTTGTTTCAAAAAGCCTCAACAAAAATTCAGGACCAAAAAAATGACAACCAAACAAAATAGAGTCAATTCTTCCAAAATAAAGCACAGTGTAACTATTGTGCTTTAGTTTAGTATTCAGTTTGGAACTCTCCTACAAGAGCTACTTATTAACAACAATGCACTTCCTTTTGTTGCTCTGACACAAATGTCTGTGAATAGTTTTATGTACAATATATAACGTATTTATTAAGTACATTGCAAATGATCAAGAGAAAATTTTTCTTCATTCAAAGCTTTAAACACAAGAAGAAGAAAGAAAATCTGATTCTTGCATAAAGTTTAGACTTAAAGGTAATTAATGCTTTTTGATGGTCTAGGAACTCTTGGACATACAACCTATCTTCTTGTTAAAGACATAAGAACATTATATCCTAACTAATTCTCTTTTACTCTTTCCTCTGGTACAATTAGCTATTATTATATGCAAAATTTGTAATGAATATGGAACAATAAAAATTAATCAGTTAAAACACAAGAGATTGGATGCCAAATGAAATCTGTTTTCAGATGACCTGGAAGACTCAGGGTAAAAAGGGCTTAATTGTATCTGGCTGATTAACTTAACAACAAAAATTTTACATGCTTACAAACATTAATGGAAACACAATAATGTACAATATTTACAGAGAATAATACTGTGCTCACAAATTTTCATTAAGAGGCTCAGAATTACACTCATCATGCACTTCACCTGAGTTAGAGATAATAGAAAACTACACAGTAATTTCTTCTCAAATGCACTAAAGAATATTTTCTAAAGTACTTAAATCTCATTAAAAGACAAACCAACTAATAAAATTGCAATATAAAATTTACAGTCTCTGAAAAAGACTAAAAACAATAATAAAAAGGAAAGTGGAAGGAAAAATACTAAATTAATTCCAGTAATTGAAAGATATTCAAAGACTACTTGAAAATGTTAAGTCTCATTTCAGTACACTATGAAGATTCTGTTAATTCAGGATTATTACTACCTGATAATAATAATAATTATATACTACCAGTCACTGACTTAATGGGTCATTTCTTATTTATTTCACTGTTGTACTGATTATTGTTAGTATTTGGAAAAAAATTGCTAATTTGAAGACAGATGAGAAATTATTGAAAATAGGTTATGAGAGATTTCAATTCTCTTGAATTTATGTTTTAATCTTTCACAAAGAAAAAAAATGTACTTAAATAAGGGGAAAAAAACCCCAAAAACACTTAGGAAGCATATCGCCCCATAACAATAATAATTTTCCAGCTCATGAAGCTGAAATCATAAGGAAAGTGAAATTACTGACATTATACAGGTAGACAGTAAAAAAGTACCCAGTAATTTGGTTCTTTATCCAAATGCATATAGCAAGTCTGTAGAACAGTCAATAACTCAGACCAGTTTTTACCTCTCTATCTGATGCAATACTTATTATTATAATCATCCTTTGTGAATCATATTCTACCTGTGCATTCCAAGGCCCTGGAAAAGGTCCCCTAAATTCTAATTTACCATTATCATTTGTGTGCTGTAGTAATTCCTCTCATTTTGCTGGGCACTTCTCTAAATCTTAGTGTGCTGCTGCCAATTCCAGCCTACTTTGTCTTCAGAAAAGGAAGAAAATCTGAGAGACAAGGCTGCAGGTGGAAGACATTTGCAGGCTGTGCTCTGCAGACACTTCTTCTTGCTAAGCATCCTTTGTCCCTTCCTTGAGTGAGCCCCCAACATGCAAGGGAAACACTGAACCCCCAATAAGCCATCTCCAGTCAGTCTCATTTTTCCCTAGGTCGAGCAGTAATTTCACAGGATCCTACCAAAGGCTGCATCAGCTCCGTACGTTTACAACAACAAGGAAGTGCAAAGTAAAACTGAGATGGAAATCCAGACTGCAGACAGCAGGTGTTCAGAGCAAAAACACCAGATAACACTGTTGTTTGGGCTTGCAAATAAATCCTCAGTCTACAGTTTGTACGTGTGTAAGAAGTAGGTAAGAAGTTGGAATGGCTGAAATACTGCTGATGGCCATCAGGAAAAACCTTGTTACCTTTACTCAGAAGACATTATTTTGTTTCGGAAATGAATCCTAAAGAAAACCAAATATCCACAAAGATGCGCTGGTTAGGAAGAATACTGAGCCCTGCACAAACTCCAAACAACTCATGGAAACCATATCTCTTTGCTTATGCTTTTTGCAAAGCTTATTTCCTGCTTTGCAAAGAATCCTCTTTGCATTTATTTCCAGCACTACTGCAGTGACCAGCAATAGGAGTTTGGATCAGGATCCATGCATTCCCATGATCCTATATACCAACCTGCATGGCTCCCTCATTTAATCTGCTGAATTGCTTACAGAATAAAGGCAGCAAATACAATGGAGAAAGTAGGTGGTTTATGTCCTTCTTCATTCCAATTCAGAAATCATAATTTTGCTAAAAATTACCTGATCTGTGCTGAATTCTTATTTAACTGTCAAACTGGTTGTACAGATGAACAGTTGAAGCAGAATTGATATAATCTCTACCTATCTATTTCTATCTCAAGTGTCTGTGAATCCCAGACTCATAGGAAAAGACTAAATACATTTGAAGAAAAATTAGCTCTCAAAACCCAATCTATATGAAAAAAGGCTACTCATACTTTGAGAACTTGGAGACTTACTAATTCGCAGATGTTCATATTTTTGTAAGTTATTTGTTTGTAAGTTATTTGTTACATTCAAATAAATTCAGTGAATACATCTAATTGTGAAACAGTGAAAAAAGACCTTCATGCCAAAACCCCCAAATCTTCACACTTAAGAAAAAACAAATCCATTGTTTTGCTTTAAAAGCTTACTTTTTGGAGGAACTGTAGCCCACTATGTAGTTGCAATTGCACACCTTATACAAACACCACCTTTTATGCATCTCCTTATGGAAGCAAATCCTCCTACCTTCACACTCTTAATTCTTTGTGATATAGTTGCAAATCGCTGGTTGAGCTCTGAGAGTTTAGGCTCTACTACTTTCCTGCAGTGATCCCCACGGTTTGTCATCAAGTCTCTGGCCTGGTCACGCACAGAGTCCACCTTGGGGTGAATGTCATTCAGCTCAGCCTTTAAGCGCTACAGTCCGTGAGCAAGAGACAGGGCTTGAAGTTAGTAATAAATGCAAAGAGAGAGAAAGAGAGAGAGAGAGAAAGTGTGCAAAGGAATAGGGAGCAAAACCACAAAGCAAATTCAGATAATTATGCAAGAGTGTGTAAATCCAGTAGAAATACCTTGGATAACATTCCCACTCATATCCCTCAAATTTATAGGAGGAATGTATCTACATGTCTGTTTTAATATCTCCTAGAGGAAATTAATGGTGATCATTATTTCTAGGCAGATTCTTATCTGCAATAATATTGCAGCATATTTCAGGATGTACTAAATTATTCTATGTTCCTAAAGCTAGGAAGAGCTGCTAATTCATGTGTTATAGAACTTGCATGTATAATTGTTGCTTTCATTATGCCAAAGTTCAGGCAATTAAAAAAAAAAAAAAAAGATAAAAAAAGAAGGCAAAAATCTTTTTCCTGTGCAAGCAATAGTTGTTGTAACAGTACAGCAGTACAGGCAGAGGCCAAAAATGATAGCAAGGCATTTGGGAATCAGAAATACAGCTGGGCATTAAGAATTACATTTCACTGTCTGCATGAAATGCCTTTGTGCAATGCACATATATTCAGGTATTGATAATTTTACTTTGTATCTGATTGTGGCAAAATTTTTCCTTCATCTACAAAGGCCAGTCTCCTAATCCTGCTGAGATCAATGAGGCATTGATTTATGTTCTGCCTTGGAATTTTTAAAATTTTGCTCTAGTAAATGGCATCATTATGTTAGTGTCAGCAATACAATTCTGATTTTGATTTGCAAACTCTTACTCAGATAGTATGTACTGACCATGGAGTTCAATACAAAGTAAAATTACACATTGACTTCAGAAGAAAAAAAAAATCCCTACAGATAATAAATGGATGTTATTATTAAAGAAGGTATTTTAAATGAGATAGTTTAGCACTCATATCCATATTACAAGGTAATTTTTCATCATTTGGTCAAATGATGCTGTTGGCCATCTAAAACCTTCTGCTCAGTAGGCTAACTCAGGACTCTCCAGCTAGTTCACTATATAATACTCTTCTCTGTGTTGTTAATATAGCTTGAATGTAAACAATGTTTATAGAATGAAGATGATCATATAACAGAGATATCATAAATATTGGAAAAGAAAACAGAAATACAATTTAAAATGAAGGGGACAGAAAAAAAAAAAAGATTTTGTTCAAACTAAACAAAGCAAAACCTTGTGTTAAAGGAGTATTTTCAGGCAGACATATGTTTAATAATCTGCTGTTCTACTCACCAGGAAGTTCCTGAGACTTTTAATAACAATCTGGTTTTATTTCTGCAGGGATTTAATTTTGGTATTACAGAGCAAATTTATTAAGTAATCTACAAGCTGCCACAGGGTAGCTTTATCACAGAAAAATAAAATTAATCAATTTGTGATACCTTTTGAAATATGCTAGTTTTGACACAGTCCTTTTTAGACCTAAATTAATGCTTCCCAGAAAATATTTTTTTTTTTTTTTTACCTTAAGAGTTTCCTCTTTTTGCTGGGGTTTTTGTTTGTCAGATTCATCCAACAGTATTTCAGCACGATACATCCAAGTAGTGACATTAGCTACATTCTGATCAAAAGCCTCCATGTGCTTTTGATATTCCTGTATGTGGAAAAGGTAAATACTGCATACAAAAAATGTAATCAGAACTGAAATAACAGCTGTAATTATGCCAACTGTGGCAAACATGCACACATTTTGACATTCTGAAAACTTTTTTATTTTACACAGTAACGTCTTGTTTTGTGAAGGAAAGAATCTGTTTACTTCACTTTACATATTAGGTTTCTTTAAAAAGACATTCTAGGAGAGAGAGAGAGCCTTCCAAAGTGACAGGCAGCAGGATGATAAAATCACAGCAAGACATAGGTGTCAGCAGCTGAGAGGCTGCTGAGTGGAACAGGAAGTTATTAGCCAGACTTACTGCAGGTGCAAAGGGGTGCTTCCCAAGAATGAGGTACAGAATTCATTTTGGAAAGCCAGTAAGTTGACTGAAACTCAGAGACCCACAAGGATGCACTTGCAAAATCACAGTCAAGACTGGGAGTTTTGTATCTAAACCTCTTATTGACATTTCATCTAACTTCTCTGCTTTGAGACTTGCTTTTTAAAAGCTATTCTAGCTGATATTCTGATCAATTTTCACTTCTCTGCTTCATTTGAAACTTGTTCTTTTCTGGTGAGCTCACTAGAATGCGGCCTATGCTTATCCCACACAATTCATATGCAAACCACATGCCCAAGGTCAAAGGTTTTACCAATTCCTTTGGCCCCCAAAAGTATGTACCTTTATCTTACATTGCTCTAAAATTGGTAAGAAAACCACAAGTACCTCTCTTAGATCTTTTATCATGTGCTTTAGCAAATATTAACCATAGAATCCAAAGCAGAGAAAGAGAGGATGTACATGAATACATAACTATGTCAATCTGTAAACTCTATCATATGCTTCTTATAATCAGTTCCACACTGAATCCGTGCACCTGCACAACTCTGAATAAATGCTTAAGTTTTCCACGTACTTTCACCTGGATACTGCACTCAGCTGAGGAAGCCCTCTAGTGCTGCTAGATATTTATTGCCAAAAATATTTGTAACGCAGCCATACGGACTCTAGTGGAGCTCCAACACATCAGGCTCTGAGAAGTCATGACCAGCATACCCTTAAAATCACTTCAGTTTCTCTGAGGTGAAACTGCATTCCCATGCTCTCAGGAACAGAAATAGCATGCAAGATTTCCCAAAGCATTCTGATAGCCCAGTGGTTAAGACCCTTCTGTAGTTACTTGTTCAAGCTGTCACCTCTTCCTGACAGAATGGATCTGAAGGCAGAATAAAGTTCTGTGACAATTCATACTTTGAGGCAGCTAGGGCTGAGGCTCCTGAATCTGTATGAAATGTGCATTAGAGATTTTACTGCCTACAAGGCTTAATGTGGTCCCCTTAAGGAATTACCCCCACTGAAACATGCCCTATAAAACTATCCAAAGGAGGATCATGAAGTTCTGAATGACCAGGTCATAGTCCTTCAGCATCCTGAGCAGAGCGTATGATTTATTTGCCTCTGAAAATAATCTAATTCACACACACCAGAACTACCCTGTGGGCTAAACAAACTTGTAAGTGGAAACTTATTTCCCAACTCTGCTCTTCCAAACAGAAATGCTAATGCAGCCAAAAGTATCTGATGTTGTCGGTATCTATAGTAAGACTTACTCAACTTACTTGACTATGTTTTTCACTTGAGTCATACTGAAGTAGTCTCTGTCCTTGAAACTGCATTTCATGTATTAGGAAAAAAACCCAACCCAAAAAAAATGCAAGAACTATTGAGACAGACAGGATTGCAAACTGCTAACAATCAAGATTCCACTCAGTAATCAATCAGATTCTCGAAACACACACAGTGTGCTAAACAACAATCAATCTGATTGTGTACCTGTGTATTCAACAAGCACAGTCCAAGGCACCAGAAAAAGCACTTCTATAAGGCTGGGCACGTACAAGTGGAAACCAACATTTCCTCTGTGTGAAGAAATGCATTTTCCTTACCAGTAACAGATTGAACCATTCCTCAGCACGTGAAGTTACCGCTTTCCAGTTACTGTTCAGCAGGCTGAGTTTGTCATCCACAAGACTTTCCTTGCCTTTCATCACTGTCTTCAAATTCTCTCCTAAATCACTGATGCTCTTAAGCTGGACCTGGCGTTTCTCCATCTCCTTCCGTGTTGCCTACATGAGCAGAACAAGAAATAAAATTTCTGGGAATTAATAATTATCCACCCTGAGCATGAGAAATATTAAAACAGGTTTATACCAGAACACAGTCTTGCTTCCTACAGGAATGGAAAGCATTCTGTGAAGAGCAGCAAGTACAAAGCAAATTGTTTCTCTTGAGATCTGATAAAATTGTATACATTTTTCATCTTCTAGCAACAGCTTGATTTTAAAAAGTGTGAATTATCTTTCATTTCAGGGTTCAAAATATAGTTTTAGTACTTAATTATTGAAAAATTATTCCACATTTTATAATATTTATATAGAGATGTTTAAAGTTACTTTTCATATAATAAAATTAGTTATCAAATAGCACAAAAAGCTTACATAATACACGAGACAATAATACAGCATCATGATGACATCTTAAGACAGAAAACTCTATCAAAACTAGTCTAGTGAATATTTTATTACTTCAATATATTTCAATGCAATCTTTTTCAGAAGAAGTCTTGTTATTTTCTTCCACTAAACTTGTTTCCTAATTTTAGAAATGCATATTTTCATTACATTTACTTGGGATTTCATCTTGCAAACTAAAATAAGCTATTGCATTTTTAACTTCCATGACTAAAACATACATGCAGTGTTATAAAGTCAGATTGCCAGCATCTCTTCCCACTGTTGTCTTACCTTACAGATCTAACTGATATGTAAAACAGTTTACTCATTATTCATGGCTTAATATTTGCTTCAACATGCAAGAAGTCCAACAAAAGGAAGAAATCCCAACATATTTAGACAACTTATGAAAAAGCAGGTGTTTAAAGAATAAACAGTGAGATGAAAATGCAAAGTATAGCAGCCTTGCTGAACACTCAGAGGCACAAACTCCTTACACCTAATTTCACATATAACCAGTTTTATGAGATCCTTGGCACCTGATATCAATGATCCAGGCATATAAATCTCTGCTTATAAAATAAAGCTTCAAGCAGAAACAAAGTGCTCCAAGCTGAACACAAACAGGAGTAAGGGAAGAAGCACTAGTCTCCACAGACACTGATTTCTCACAGAAACTTGAATACAGGAAAAGAAAAAAATACTTCTAAACAAATGGCAAACACAGTTCTTCCATCTCAGGATGAATGCTGTTATGTGGTAGAACCCCACCTTTATGAACTCCATACTACCACATCTCTCATGGTCACAGATGAATATAATTTTGTTGATAATGTATTTATAATGAAAGTAGAATGTTCATTTTTCAGTAAAAACAGTATAAAATTACTCTTTTTTGGTAAAATAGAACCTTAATAGTACCTTAGACTTCTTCACTGAGTCATGGTTAAAGCAACAACTCACTTCCTATGCTTAACAGAATTCATTATCTCATTTAGCAGTGTTATTTCACAGAAAAGGTCTTACACTTGGATTTCATGTGTGAGAAATTTTTTACATTCTATCAATTTCCTAAAATACTGAGGATAAGTAATAAAACCAAGGCATGATTGATGCAAATTATTCAGAACATACTATATAATTATAGAATTTGAAAAAGAGAGTTTAAAATTCCAGCATGTCCTTGTCAGATCAGAGGAGAAACATGTCCTCTTCTAGAACTGTTTTATCTGTTTCACAGGAGGTGCAAAGTGGCATCATGAAAAAAGAATACACAAAGGATATAATTTGCCTTCAACTGAGGATAGAAAATTTTGATCAGCTTTATTTCTCTTTCTAAACAATTTACTTTCATTTGGAAAAGACTCTCTGAAGTGTATTTACCATGGGTTGTGGCTTCTTTTGTATTTTTCAATTATGAAAACACCCACCAATCTTGGTCTGAATAAATAAATATTAATCCCAACTAGCAAACAGATGGATCAAATAATTAAATGTCTATTAAATAAAACTGCTACCCAAAAGCCAGATGTGTAATTCCCTATGGGTAAGAAAGGAGTTATTCCTTTTAAAGTAAAGAAATAATGTAAACTAAAGACTAGGTGAACCTCTGGGTGATATAAATTTTAATATCCTGGCTTAATTGCAAGTAAGGGACATGAACCAAGTAAATCACACTTCCCCTCACAGTCTTAAAAAAGCATTGTAGTCTTCAACACAACATTGAAATGACAAAAGTATCTTCCTCAATACTTCAAATCTCAGTTATTACAAGTCCTTATGTATAAAACACAGGACCCACTGAATACAATCCAAAAACTAGCAGGATCTGTAAAGTCAGTGGGATTCCACACTGCATTATCAGCTATAACTTCCTCTGTAGGTTATGATGTACACCAGCTAAACTAACTTCCTTTCACTATTTCAATAACACACTTTTGTTTTTAATTTGTCCTCTCTGCAATATATTGCTAAGAAGTCTATTTTTCTTTCCAATATTACTAGAAAGCAATAGTCCACACATACTTTATTCACTGCAATATAACAGAAAGCACTGGAAAACTTTCTGAAAAAAAAAATCAAAAGTACTGCTATTAATTTGACAACGTTCTATAAAACAAAAAAGAACGTGTCATGACGCCAGGATTTAAACAAGGTAATTTCAGTAAAACACAGTGAGTGTCTTTTAAATTCTCTTATTTTTTAAAGAGTAAATTCCATGCAGCCTTGCAGGATTTAAAATCCCTTCTGGTTGCCATAACATCAAATTGCATTCCAGCTGTGCAGCTTATTTGGAAATATATAAGAAAGTTGTAGAATTTTAACTACAGAATTAATAGAATTAGCTCTGCAATTTAAGAATGTCATTTAAAACACTTAACACCTTAAAAAACCCAAACACCCAAATTCCAACCACCACAATGTGTACAACATGAAACAACAAAAAAAGTGGTGAAACTCTTCCCAGAAAGATTAGGAAATTCATATGTTTTGATTATGTGTGTTTATAAGGGTGAAACTATGCAGCATAAATAAAATACATAAATGTAGGAGTTGTCAAGAAGCTTTTTTGCTGATATAATCATAGCATCTTGGGGAAACAAAAACATGTAAACAAAAGATAGAACTAAACATCGTAACACCAAACATTCAATCAGAGTTGTGAAAATTTATCAGCAATGTTGAACAGTTCCAAAACAGATTATATTCATTCTGCTATTTATCATTGTAGAGAAGTTATTACATTCACTTTTTTTTTTCCCCTTTAAGAGTAGTATATTTATTTATAAAACAAAATCTTATTCAAATGTGTATTACCTGCTGGAAGAGAAAGGTTCCATAATTACTTCCAGAAAAGACATCTCCATTAAAATGTATGTACATTTTATACAGATTCTATTAAGGAGAAATATATATATACACATATATATAGTCAACCCTTCTTTACTTATGGCACTATTTAGGATCACATCTACTCGCAGGTACAAGAGTTAAGACGATGGGAATCTCTCATTCAGACTTCAGTCAGAATTCTGAAGTGCCTCTTTGGAAGAAACTCGTGTACTCCCACTTTTCTGAAGGACCAGTTATGGCTAATTGGTACAGATTGCCACAATGGAAATTCTCAGACACAAAAAAATTAATTTCTGTGTCACTGAGTGATTTTTTTTTTTTCTTTTGCTTTGAAAGGAGCTGGTTTTCTTTTCTCACTCGTAGTAACAATAAAAATATTGGTACCCTGCTTTAATCAAAACTAGGGGATTACACCACCATGGAACTCCCAGGATTTGAACACTTCCAAGAGAAATGGTATCTAGGTTGCTGGCATCCAGCAAACTAATGCAAACAGAGAGACCCTGGTGTAACTCTGCATGCAGAGCATGTCTCAGGTGATTACTTCCTAATCCCCTTCCCAGAAACATCAGAACAGGGAGAGGGAGAATCTGAGCTTCCCTTGTACCAGTTTCATTCATCAAAACCTCAGGAAAGGAATTGCAGTACAAAATAAAAGTTCTATTTAAAAAACAACTTCGTGTAGGCTGAAATCTGTGCACAAGGCAAATCATGCTGCAGTGTGTAAATTCATAGGGATGAGCTTTGCTAAGAATTTATAAGAGGTTTGTAGTTGCATATAAAAATATTTTGCCTATTTTAAATATGGATCCATAGGATGACAGGATGAATCATGTTAGAAGAAATAATTGCAGTTCCCTGTGCAGATATTTACACTTTGAGTGGTGTTCACAGTTCTGTCTCTGATGCTACTGCTCTATGACATACTCTTTATCTTTCAGTTTACTAAAAAATATTTACAAGGTTTTTAGTTACAACTGTTTTGGTTTTTTTACTTGATGGTTTTGGTTTACTGTGATGGTTTTTGTACATCCCTCCTGTTGGAATGAAAGCTTCTCTGGATTTAGGCCCAGAGGAAAGCCAAAGCTCAGAAGTTGAATTAAAACCTTTGGATAAGCTGAGATACATGAAGTCACACCAAAGTCAAATAGAAATATAGATTTTTAAATTTTAGAAGAGATATATGCTGAGTGCCTTAAAAAGTCCTTTAAATATTAAAGAGCTTCTGCAGAAACCTTATACACAGATTTTACTGCAGCAGTGTCACCCTTTCACAGATTTTTTTTACTTTAGAAAAAATACAGATAGAATTATACTGTTCACATTTTATAGAGTGTTCACATAAACAATAAGAGCTGATAGAAACTGTCCATGTAAATTCGTGCAAAACCTGTGTAATACTTGTGTAAAAACTACGACTGTTAGAATTAGACCAGGCTAGGTTAAGAAAAACTAGAACCGTGTATTAATTTGATTGGCTAATTAACAAATATAATCCAAACTTCTGAAAGAAATAATAATAATAATAATAGAGTATAACAGAGCATATAGAAGAAGCTGTGTTATGCCTGCTGTTTGCCTGCTGCTGCTTCTGCTTGGCTTTATAATGTAATTCTTTTTGAACTCTGCCTTCAGAAAGCAGTGACACTATGAAACACAGAACTTAGCAGGACAGCAGCCTCCTCTGCTGCTTTACCCTGGTCCGAGAAGGAAGGGAACCCCGTCCAAGCTCAACATCCTCCCATCACCAAATACCAGCTAGGCATTAATTATGTTTGAAAACAGAAGGTACACAGAAATAGGTTTTTACTGGGTTTTATGTTTTGTTTTGTTTTTCTGAAGATGTGATGAAAAGGGCTTCTGAGCTATACTTTATAATGATGAAACTATCATGTATCAAGATGAACTGCGGATGTATTTTTTTAAACAAATGAGAACTGTAAGTAAATGCAGGGGATAGTAAATTTAACCATGATGGTCATTAACATATGTAGATTAAAAAATGCTATAGAAATGAACGTGTGAATGTTGCGGTGGATCCCCCTGGGCCCCCCGGCCGGGTCCCTGCCATGTGGCTGAGTCGGGTCTGTCTGATGTTCCAGCCACCCGGGCTCTGATCTGGTTGGTTGTTTGTCCCATCCCCGCCCCTGGGATCCCCTTTCCCCCTGTCTGTGATAAAACCAGCTGGACACAAAGCCCTGCCCTCTTACCTTGCTGGCTCTGCCCAGGTCGGGTGCTCTGTTCCCCCCCAGGACAGAGGGAATAAATGACTTAACATCATAGAGGAGGTTTGAGCTGTATTTCTCTTCTCAACTTCTGCTTCTGGTGGTAGCTGTCCCTGACACTGGCTTAAGTGGGGCTGCACAGTTGAGGGATATCCAGGCTGTTTGTGAATGGTCTAAAGATATTCCAAGACATAAAGAGGCAAGCTCGCCACAAAATTAAGCAGTGGACAAGCTAATTATCCACTAGATGTGAAGAAAAGTTCTGTGTGTCTTTACATTGCCTGTGTGCTGTGGATTACTTGTAAATACTCTTTTAAATTTGAATCTTTCTAAAAAGAAATTAGGTGGCTCAGCTCTTACAGGTGGCATTGCAGAATTAATCAGAAGCTGACATTATGGTCTTCTCAGTGGTTGATTATACATATTTATTTGTTTATTTACAGCACATCTTTTATTTTTATTGCATTTTGGCCAGTGACTATGAATCAGTTGCCACAATTTACAGTTTGTCTTCTTTTATGGATATTACTGACAGGAAATAGGTTGCTAAATGTAATTCTAAGTACTTCAAGTCAACTTTATACTCACTGGTATTACACACTGTGTTAAAAAATCAGATTAAAGCATTGGCAGAGTCATACTGCTGATAGTAGGGAGTGATACAGAATTTTCCTGGTAATACCATCTGCCATTTCCTTTTTAAGAACATGGTTTCCTGGCAATCTAATTCTTATCAGTCCGGTTCTTGATTAAAAGACAAATAAACCCTGCAGTTCTTAATGTCTTCAGTGATAAATATGTTCACTAAATCAGACTTCTAATTATAAACGGATTTCTAATATCCAATATTTAATGACTATCTTTCCACCCGCATGTCATTTTTCTTATCTATTGTAACAGAACTGAATTCAAATGGAAAGATTTAACTTGTCTCTGCTGAGCAGAAAGGCAGGATTTACAGTTTTCAGTATATTGCCCATCTCATTTCATATAACTCAGCCAAGTTTTTGTTCCATTCTAAGAAAAATCCTACACTGGAACAAATAACACATTTCCCTTAATGTCCAGATTAATGCTGTCTTTCATTAACTTAATTTCCTATTCAACATGGACATTCCTTTTTACTTCTAGGTGTTTATACCTTGAAGACAATGTTCACACCTATGATTTCTTTTATTGTCAACTCTAATTATCTTTGTAACCCTCTGAGCTCTTTTCACTTTTAAGAAGACTTGGGTGCTGAAAATGAATTAGAAATAACTGTGCTAACAAATATAACTATTTCCTTGTGCTGTAAAAAAAAAAAAAAAGATTATGAGCTCTCTGCTTAGATATATTGACAGCTGCACACATCCAATTTTCAGTTCATTTGCACTACTGAATTGTCCTCTCTCCCTCTCCATTTTCCATCTTCGTTTTTCTGCAGACTTTTGTCACAATGGGAATCTGCTGGGCTTAATTCATCTCCCAGTGCATTTCATTAGATTGGTTACTGTCTTTGGCAGCCTACTTACTCAGGANTTGTAGGGATTTAGGTTTTGATTTGAAAGTGAAAGCTGCTGTAGTCAAAGCAGTAATTGTAAGTTAATAAGAGAAAAAGTTGACATTTTTGGATATCACTTTTAAAATACTGTCATTCTTAGAGACTGATGACAAAAAAAAAAAAAAAATTCCAAGCCTAACAAATGATGCGTAGACTGCATTTCAAAAATTGTTCTTCTTGTTGTTATTCTACTATTGTTATTAGTTTTTAAATCATCAATACATTTTATGGCTAAAGGTACTTTATCAATCTCAGAAACTTAAAACTTTTTGTTTGTTAAAAACAAAACAGCATGAGTTCAAGGTGAAGTCTCACAGAAGTAGGAAACCTCTAGAATGAAAAGGAATGAGCTACAAATCTAAGAGTAAGAAAATAAATACCCTGTCTGATATCAGAACATGTGGAATATATAATGTTCTGGCATCTTTATTCTTTCATCTGCTATTTAATACCTTTCTAATCATGAGTAGAATGGTGTGAGAAAAATCTCTCTTTACATGGATACTGGGTGGTTGATTTACAGTACTCTAAAAATTTAAATTCCAACTTTAAGTTCATCTAAGTGAAGATTATTGCAATGTGAAGGTGAATTATGCTACTGATATCTGCAAAGACAAGACGGTTTAAACTTTTCTGAGCGTTAATGCTAAGGTGAGATAATGCCGAAACATTTACAAAGTTCCACAAATTAAAACGGCAGAATTTAAAATTCTTTTTCTTTATCACGAAAGAGATCTATCTTTCTGTAACATACACACGTGTGTTACACTGTTACCTTGCCCCAGGCGATTTCAGCATCCAGATTGCTCGGCATGCCCTGCGCAGCCGATCTCTTGGTCAGTTCCGCGTCCGTCGCCGCCAGCCACTCTGTCAGAGCATTAATCTCTTTCCGTAGCTTCCGGGACAATTTCAAGCATTTCTCCAACTCTTGCTTTTTCTCTGTCACCTGCAGAACAAAAACTTGAGGTTGTCAGCCCTTCAGTGAAAGAAGTCCAATGGTTTTTATGTAACATTTTCTGTAGGCCACTTTTCTATAAAAACTAAACTTGGGATTCCACAGGTGAAGTCACACTTTTAGTATAGGTTTGTCTCAATTTGTTCTCTCAGCTTCAGTAATTTTGCTGCTAGAATGAAAATGCCTACAAGAAAATTATGTGCATAAAGATCCATTGAGTTTGAACTAGCAGCAGACCTCTGAAAACCTCCTCTTCTCTTTTGAAGTCGTGCATAGCAAATTAATGTGGAACAACTGAACTAAAAGTCTTTCCTTGAGACACAAAATAGATGTCAAAATAGATGTTATGGGTGTGAAGTACTAGGGATGACCTCTGCTTTAGCTGTAAAGTTCTTTTAAGCTTGGTACATGGTATCTGGAAGGAAGGCTAAGTATTTATGTTGCCTTGACTGTCTTACTCTGCATTTTGAAAGAACAGGGTAAATACAATCTTTATTGCAAGACCCTAAGACTCTTCAGGAGGAGAAAGAAAAGGTTTTACATAATTAGTAGAGAAAGTAGAAGAGTAAACTAAGAGATCTTAGATGAGGAAGTACACCACAACTGACATTAGGCAACCAGAAAATACAAGTTAATAAATCATGCTGTGATGAAGTTTAAAAAAACCTAATCAGAGAAGAAGAATTAAAAGTGTCCCACAGACCACTAATATTTAAAAGAAATTCCTAATTAGCTTGAATGTCAAATAGTAATCAAGTTAAGACTGCAGCCATTGATTTGCATCTAAGTATTTTTAAATAGAAAAAAAAAATTCTACAGTGGTAGAAAACTGGCATCAGCAGCTATTGAAAATATTCTGGAGTTTGCCACAAAGAAAAAAAAGTTGCACAATTATCAAATTGATTCGTAGATCAACTGTCAAGGAGAATCTGAGGTTTTAAAATGTAATAGGATTTTACAAGATTCAGTACATGGCTTTTGCTATCCCTGAGTAAGGAGATGATATTTGCCTAGGGAATAAGCAATAAAGTTGTTCTTGATAATTTATTCTCACTCTGTAGAGGCTTACTACTGAAATCTCAGAACATTTCTTCTTCAATGAATATGCTTTATGTACTTTCTTGCATGCCAAATTTATTAAATGAGACCACAGAACTTATATTCAGGCCAAGAGGTAAATCCTTGGGAAGGACCATAAAACTCAGCTTTTTAGAGCTTCATTCACATATAGAGCCAGGTTTTCTACCTCTTCTTCAGAGGAGTGTAATAGAAATTGTAAATAACAATACTTAGCAGCAATACAGTGCAAAGTACACTACCCTGAGCTTGATTGCCTGTCTAAGAACTTTAAACACCTGGTATATTACACAATTAAGTACTGACACTTGTCAAAATAGAGAGGGAATATTTGTGTTGCTATACACATCTTTAAAATCTGTTTATTATATAAATAACACAACAACATCTCCACATACATTGCATCTATCCAGAGGTTACTGATTAATCAGTTTGTTAGTATTTCAAATGTAAGGTTGTATTTTCTACAGAAAAATAGGAAACAGTGCCCTCTAAAGGCCTTCTGGGTCAGAAAATGTGATCAGAAGTTACTTTATTAATGAGGGGGCCTCTTGAAACAGTACTTGCAAAATCCCACAAGAGAATCTATGCTTGAAGATGTGTTTTTCCCTCAGACTGTATATTTCAGTCCTGAAACTTACTCTTAGTTATAACTATTGTTACTTTTGTCTTAAAAAGGCTTTGTCTCAAATGCAATCAATTAATGCTGATAACGCCTATCCAATTCTTTTATTTCTATATATCTGAGCTTCTGTGACTTTCTCTTAAACTGTTAATTACCAAACTGTGTAAAAGTAAATGTGAGAAATTACATCTAGGGCAGCAGAGCTAAGCCCAGCACTGCAAATTTTTGAGACACATTAATTTGCAATATGGCTCACTTCAAGTCACTAATGGCTCCCTAATGGCACATTTTTATCCCTTCATTAGTTAAGAGAGGTTTCCTGCAATAATGGCACCTGTTTGCTGTTAAGTTAAACATAATGCAGGAATAAATGCCACAGTTTTTTTCTAAAATAATGGAGAGCCTAAACATATTATCCAATCCCAAATGGCAGCTATCCACACTTAATGAGGCAGACTCTGGTTTTCTTGACACTCAAAAGATTGATGTTTCTTAACACCTTTAATTTCTAGCAAGATAGAACTGTTTTAATTCAGATTCCCTAATGAGTATTATCTCTGTCAAAATAACATAACTCTTATTGTTTTATCATACTGTACTCACCAGGGCTTGATTCTCATTATCTGTTTAAACCACATACTGACTCTCAGTATTACCACGGGTTCATTTTCCTAGCTATTAATAATTTATGATTTAAATAATTTCCTATCTAAAAAAAATTAAGAATTTACTCCCTGTTCTGTTTTGTGTTTTTAAAATAATTTTAGAAATAATCAGACAAGTATTATCTGTCACTCACAATTATCAGTTATCCAGTCACAGCACCAAATTTAACCTACAGTTTTAGTTCTTTGCATAGTGCTAATGACAGCAAGAAGAAGAAAAAGATTAATGATGGACAGTTGTTAATTAAATTATTTAAATTAAGTATTCTTTAGGACAGTGCCACAATTCCTCTTCTGAGTCTTGTTAATGTTGGTTAGGAGCCTGTCCATCTGACTATGTTTAATTGACTTTTAGGAAAAATTGAGTAAACAAACCATTTTCCCATTGGGAAATGGCTTACATATGAAGATACAGTGAAAATGCAAGTCAAGGTTCTTGAAATTTAAATCAAGGAATGGTTATGTCAAAAACTGATCAAGTGCAAGTGCAGAAGCCACAAAGCATGGGGGTACACAACTGCCTCCCAAGGAAAGATTCAGTGGCAAGAGCTTTTTGTTCAACAGATTTTTCTTTTGAACAAAAGAAGAAAGGAAGAAATGGAAATTATGTACTTTAAGATCTGTAAAGTCAGAGGCAGAACGAATTTAAAAGGTAGAATTTTCTCTTTTATGAAGTATCTCTTTAAATAAAATTTAATCTAAGTAATTTTGTGAAGTAACTCTTTGAGGCATCAAAATGAAACAACATTGCCCATCTGAACTCTAAAAGGCAGTGAACTAGAAAGAAAAAAGTTACTGTACTAAGAAAGTAAAATTTTAAATTGGAATAAATGAATTTTTAATTTTCCTAGATGGATGGGTTTTTTTTCCTCAGAGAAATGGAATAACCATGCTGATGATTGCCTTTGCCTCAATTCCTTCTGTCCCTCTGGAAGAACCTTGAAATAAACCAGCATAAAACCCCATTTACTTAGCACACCAAGATTATTTTTCACTTTACCAGTGCATGGTTTTGTATATTAAAAACACAGAACTTACCTTTGCACCCAATTCATTATATTGCAGCTTCAAAGCTGTAAGCCTTTCATCCAGTTCCTTTGGGTTCTCTGTCTGCTGCTTCTGAACAATCTGCCTCCCAGTTTTTATCACTGTTTCCACTTCAGACTTCACCTCACTCAGGTTTTTATATAATTTCTAAACAAATAGAAAGATAAAAGTGAAACACCATCATTAAAAGATGAAAACTAGAAAAGACTATTGAAGGCAATCAGAATCCAAATGAACACACTCAGAACAGCCCACTTTTATAAAGAGTGACCTCACAGATGTGTTGCTAAAACCAGTGTTAGAAATGCTATACATTAGAAAATACACACCATTAATAATATTTTTAGTCTGTGACAGAGGTTGTTCTCAAACTGACTTAGATAATGCAGTATTTAAAACTACAACAGACATCCTCTGTCAACTCATACAGAACGTTGGATGTATTTGAACTACAAATAGCCACCAATTTTAAAATCTGTCATTTTTTTCATACTGCTAAATCTAGAGACTGGAAGGATAAAGGACTACTCCTCCCTTTAGTAACTGTCATACTCTAAAAAATTTAATTAATTAAAAAACCTACATAAAAAAGTAACAAAATGAAGTGGACCTAAAATGTACAATTACTATTTATTTACTTAAAAGTAGTATGTATATGGTCCAACTGCTTTCTTGGTGCTTAATATGATGATAAATTTTTCCTTACTGAAAACCTGTCAAGAAATTAGGAAGCTGTTGAATGATGCACATTGTCTAAATTCTGACAATATACTACAACTAGATTTCGAAAACAGGAATATTATGAGAATCCTAGTAGTTAAAGATGTTCTAAAATAACTATAAATCTTCCATAAAATACACAGAACTGCTCAGCTGGCTGAGTGAAAACACTTTAATTCAGTACCATGTTATTCTAATAAGAATGTCATTCTAACAAGAATATGAATTTAAGACCAATTTAATTTAAGAAAAACTAAAGATCTAAAGCAGCAACATTTACTTGTCCCGTGTTTATTTTTTTAATTTAAATTCTTTCTACATTCACAATCTGAAAGAGGTTGGGAGGGGGAAATCTTCAGGCATGCCACTGCCCCAGTAAAACAAAACAAAACAAAAACCAACCAACCAAACAAAAAAACCACCAAAAAACCCCAAAAACAAAACAAAAATCAACCCAAAACAAAACAAACAAAGAAAAAAAATCCAAACAAACAAACAAACCCCAAAAAATCCAACCCAAAAAACCAAACAAAATATAAAGCTGAACAAGAAAAAAACAAAAAAGGGGGAAACCAGCTATTTTTGCTGTTACACTCTTCTTTTTATCATCATCAGGAACACATTTTTTAGCTTGACTTCCCTTCAAGAGTAAAGGGGAACAGGATTTTAATGATATTGAAGGGATATGTACAGATTTTCTGCATATTCTTTAGGACAGATTCAGGTCATCTTTTGCTCTTGAACTGAAAGAAAGTCATAGCATGCCACCTCATGGAAGTTTTAATGTATGGATTTCCATTTTGTTTTGTGTTTCCTGGATAGAACAGACTTGTGCCCTGTAGCACCTTTTTTGGTTTCATCACAGAGTTGCATAACTGCAGAATACTGAGAAGTGGGAATTAGAAAGGAATACTAACTGGTATTCTCACATAGTGAAAGTGCATGTCTAGAGTTTTGAAGGGGTTTTTTGTTGTTTTTCTGGGGTTTTTGTTTGTTTGTTTAGGTTTTGGATTTTTTTGTGTATCTGATACTTTGTTTCTCATCTGAATTCAGGACAATAATCTGTAATTTTTCACTTTCTCTGCATAAACCCGATAGAAAGACAGCCTCTTTAAATATTCACCATGCAATGATCCAGCTGTGATTGTACTACTTCTTGCTCAACACTCTTCATCTCCAGCTTGGGCACCTGCAATTTCACTTCATCCAGAATCCTTTTACATTCCTGGAGGCGCTGCTCGAAGTTGGCTGGCTTTTGAAACAAGCGAAACTTCACGGACACGTCCTGCAGCTTTTTCTGAAAAGTAAACATGAGTGAGTAGCAAGTGTGAAGTCAAATCAGTGCTCAGGACAAGTCTTAGTCCTGTTACAGAATAATTAGAATCCATTGTCAATCAACAATTTCTTATTAAAAGAATATAAAACTTTTGTGGAAGATGCCAGTGGCAGAGAATCTTGGGTCTTCACTGAAGGATAAAAATTCTTCCATCATTCAGGGCACTGGATGCAGAAAAGCCTGTGGCAAAAGAGCTCATATAGACACATAAAGAAAGGGAGAATTTCTGTACTTTTCAAGATGCAAAGTGTTCAGGGGTGTGGGGAGAAGACAGATTTAATGGCTTGAGGATAAGCCACCCACATTGTAGGGAATGCTCTTCAACTCTATCAGTTGCAGCTTCTTGGTATGAGGAATAAATCTTTTAGACCTTCAAAGAAACCTAAATAAAGTGGCTTGGCAGTAAGTAGGTCTAGCACAAACCCCAAGATTTAGAGTATAAAATTGATTTATATTTCAATTTAAAAAAAAAAAAAAAAAACCAAACCCAAAACCTAACCTAGAGTAAAAAGAAAGCTATTTGAAGGGAGAAAAAAAATCTGTGAAGATCTTGGCTTTTAATTTCATAATTTTCACAATTTTCTGTCTTTGTGCATTAATTAGACTGCTTGCTCACATGACCCCTAGCTCAGGAAGAGGGGAAATAATTAAAAATAAAGAAAAGGAATATTAATTATCTACTTAAAAAAGAACTCATTTCTCTATAGGAGTACAGAGTAAAGTACTATTGAATAAGTTTTTCATCTTTCTGGGGAACAAATAAAAGAATAAATGTCACTAAGAAATAGATAAATAATTAAATAGGAATTCAGCATCTGCAACCACACTTTTGATTTTTTTTATCTTCAAACCATGGATACTTTATTCCACTACAGTGTGGTCTGTGCTATACAAATTTCAATATGCTCTAATAAGGCATAGAATTGGTCTATACATAGCATGGGTAAAAAACCCTTCCCACATCTAACAGATTTCTGAAAAGGAGGCAGGAATCATGAGCAGCAAACAATCTGGAGTACCACAGAAAAATATGTAAATATCCAGCAACTCCTTCCAACAACTTTATTCACGAAAGGTTTTTTATGACATTGAGATCCAATGAGATAAGAAAGGAAGTCTTTCTGTTAATAAATAAATGGACAATTGAATAAAAGTAGGAATAAGTGGTCTTATTTTCTTCAGTGTGCTTTCATACACTAAATTTTTTTGTAATTAGTTTTTCATTCTCTTCTGACACTTCAATTGCATGAAGATCAGATCCTGTGGGGATCTTGCATTACCACATCTGCCTCAGTTACCATTTGTGCTGGAAACACTAAGCTTGATACACAAGTGTGATCTAAATTATCTTTTAGCACTCTCACTCAGATTCTCACAGATAACAATAACAGCTATGTTATATACTTGCATTTATCTCCAACAGTTTAAAACAATATAATCTCAATGCTTAAAAGCAGCAAAACAAGCAAAGTGGGTATTTTGAACAATTTGGAACATAAAGAAAACAAAAAATATGTATCTGTCACAGCATAGAATTCATTGTATTAAGCTATTTTGTACCTGAATAATGTGTTCATTTTTGATCACTTGGTTTCAAAAAGTAATTTTTAAAATATAAAATTTATAAAGAAGAATGACAGGAAAAAGAAAGCTATTCATCTAAAATTTTCAGTATGCTTTAACATATTAGTCAGTCTGGAAAAAGAGACAATTGAGGATGTATTCCAAAAGTTGAATAGAAAAGCATTCAGTACTGAATTTCGAAAATAGCTATTTGTTAAAAAAGATTTCACTTTCACATAACAATTCTCAGTATGATAGGACTAACTAGATATTATATCACTATGGAAGAAACAGATTTTTATTTTGCTATCATACTTTCCCTCTTAAATTTAAAAATCAGAACTTAACTCTTAGCCTACAATAACACAGAGATAGGATAAAGTTTCAAATATAGTCATAAATATTTGTAACAAAGGGCTCAGCTTCAGCCTGTTTTTACCTGTGTAGTTGATATTTACATTATGCATGCAAATTACTACTTTTAAATTACTACTTTTTGTTTATATTTTATCTAATGTTAGCAAAGCAGTGTCTCAAGACTACCTCCACCAATTTTTCAAAACTCAAACTGATGCACATCATCTCTAGAGAAACCTTGCAAAGAAAAAAATATCTGCACAGAGGTGGATTAATAAAAAAGGCACCTAGAAAGGGTAATGCTCCCTTGCATGTTGCTGAACTTACAAACATTTATTTACACAGTCATCTGATGCCTGCATTTCCCTGATGAAATATGGGCGACTTCACGGCTGCCATGGAGACCATCAGAAGGTGAGTTAGTATGAAGAAAGGCAGAAAAAATGAGAAAACATAAATATTCACAACAAAGAAAAGCTAGTCCTGTAGATAAGACAAATCATCAGCAAAAGTAAATTTTTTAATTGCAAATTAATTAACTGCTAAAAAGCAATTAATGTTACCCATAATAAAAATTAAAACCCAAACGGAGTGGCCTAGAAACTCTTGACAGGGATGAATTAAAAACCAGCCATAATGTAATTGTTTGTCTTTCTAATGAATTATGACAGTTTGTTTTGCCACCCACAAAAAACCCAAAAAACTAAAAAACCAAAAACAAACCCTAAAAAACCTCAAGCAAAATAGTCAAGAGCCCATCATAAATGGGTAAAAATCTGTGTTTTTTGGAGGTGTTTATTCAATCTTCTACATTTTCAAGAAGGTCTCGCTGTGTCTATTCTTCTAGGTGAAATAACACATTATTTAACATTTCAAACTGATGTCTGCATTGCACAGCTCATCATAATTTGTATTTCAAATTGCAGTTCTACTAAATATTTTCAAATATTTCAACATATTTCTATCCATAAATATTTTCAAATTCAACTAAAGTTCTATCAAAAAAGCCTCCCTGTAGTTTTATGTCTTGAAACTTCAGCACGTTCAAAGCACCCCTTACTGTACAGTGTCCCTTAACAAAACACACCCTAGAACTGCTGCCAATGTGACAGGGAGGCTGGAACAGAAAAACGAGCAGCAAGAAGGTATGGATGGTATGCTTTATCCACTCTGGTGTCCTGGCTAGAAAGGAGCAGCTAAAGCAGAGGAGATAACTTAAGAGCACTTCATGGCAGAGTAATAGTACCACTCATACTACTCATTTGAATGAAGGAAGGAAAAATGGAGGAAATAAAGTTTGCCTACCTGTGCCACATCAATTTGGGAAAGCACTCTTTTGGCAGCATCTTTACCCCGGTTTCGTTTCTTCATTTCTTCCAAACTAATCTCATGGCTGGTTAATTCAGATTGTATTTTCTGTTGGAAAACAAAGACAGCAATCAGCAAGGTTTGAAGGAAAACTGGCTGCTGTTGAAGCTATTTGGAACAGCTGATTTTGAAATGCGTCGAACAGCACTGTCAGCAGCACGAGGGAGGTGACCCTGCACCTGGACTGCTGCTTCCACCTCTGGGCTTCTGTAGTGGGTTGAATGTGAGTTGATAGACAGATTTTTAGACCAATAGCGCTTCTTACAGTTTGTACATTTAAACCGCACGGAAAGGCAGGAGTTTCCTCTTTGTTCCAGCCCGCCTGAGGGAGGTGGGGCGGCCTTGGAGCCTTTGGGGTCTGCCGGGCTGAGGCCCTGCCGGGCCGGGTCGGGCCAAAGCCCCGGCCCCCTTCCCCTCTTCCTGATGCCACAGCACAGACCCTGGGTTGCTGGGGAAGGAGCCATCCCAGAGCCCAGGCAGCTAAACCCAGCCATGGACTGCCAGAGAGCCAGACCCAGCCATGGACTGCCACGCAGCTAAAAATCTTTCCAGAGCAGCTTCTTGGAACCGGCGAGTTCCCCCCGCTGTTCTCCTCATGGAGCCAGTGGGAGCTTCCTTTCTGCAGCCGACAGCACAAAAAGAGCGAGGCTTTCTTCACCATAAAGCCTGAACAAGAACATTCTTCAACATCGATGTTTCGGAGTCAGAGAGAGTGAGCCATGTGAGACGGAGCTGAAATGGTGATGGAGAAAAGGGGCCGTGCCGCGTTCCTCGCGCAGAGCTTAAAAATACTTCTGGCATGCGGTGGTAAGAAACTGTAATATCTCAAACTGTTTGTCTCTGTAATCCATTTGAAGTACATGGGGGGATGGAAGATTCACATGTAGCCTATGAAGATTGTGAAGAGTGCCTATGCCAGGATATATAGAAACAGTGAGAGGCTTTTAAGGATTTGTAACAGAAAAAGCCTTTGTGTTCAGGCCAAAATGATCCATCCTTAAAAAGACTGATAACCCCATGTGATGGCCCAGGTGTGGCAGTGTGAAAAAAAAAAACTTGTCATTTTTTTTTCATAGAAGAGACATATTACACCACAGCAGATTGTTTCTTTCTGGGCGGGTCTGTTGTTGGGGGCAGCTTGAGAAACCATGTGAAGCAAGAAGAAGAAACCCTTTTTTCCTTAAGCATAAGAAAGAGACTTTTCAATAACTGTAACACTGACTAGAATCCTATGTTGTGTTATCTTTTGTGCTAGTTAAAAAGGAAGAGTAAAGCGCTGAGAAGAAGGGAGCAGGGGGGAGGGGGTGTGTGTTTTAATTTCTTTTTGTATCTTTTAACTTTTAATTCTGTTAGTAATAAAACTTTCTCCTTGTACTGCAACAGTTTAAGTTTGAACTTGTTTTTTGCCTTGCAGCTATCTAGTTTTCCTCAATATTTTCTTATTTTGTTTTCCTTATAAAATAACTGATATTTTAGATGCTTGACGCTTAGTTGTGTCAAACCACAACCGCTTCTCATTGCAAGGGAAATATGGAGCTCCTGGAGAGGCTCCAGCGGAGGGTGACAAAGATGATTAAGGGACAGAAATTATTTTTTCTGAAGGAAAATAACAGTTTTCATTTGTAAGAACATTAAAAGTTAATCATGGAAAAAAAAATAGAAAAGTTATTTCTTGAATATTCTTAATTCTTCTTATTTTCACAGTAACATCAAGCAAGGTGAGAGAAAACTGATCAAAGTGTCCTGTAAGTATAACATCATCTTTGTCTTAGAGAGCTCTGCTACATTTAAAACAGTACACAATTTGTGGTGTACTACTGAGCAGAATCTATGTTCATAATCACTTTTCTGTAGTTAAAGGCACAGTGACATGCAGTTCATTACTACAATAAGTTAATGTATTTCTAACACACATTTCTGGTTAAGTCTGTCTGCAAAATCAGAGCATGATCCAAAGAAAAACATCAGCTTTTATGGTTCACCATAAATCAACCTTACAAGAAATAATTAACTTAAGCACTGTTGGCTAGTGCAATGTAATGGAAAAGAACTTCCAGAAAATATATTAATACAATATACTTCAGGATGATTCACATATATTTATGTTTAAATTGCTGGAAAATAAGAAATGGAAATTATTAGCAGAATTGCTAGACAACACTACTGAGAAAAATTACCCAATGAAATAAAGACAAGAAGGTATGTTCCCATCATGAGATGCATTTGAGGCCATTACCCCTACATTAAAAAGTGATTTTATATTTAATCTCTTTTTTTTTTAATGCTATACAGCATTTTTCAGATACTCTGAAGACCAGCTATAATTTGAAATATATACACATAAATTTATCTTGTGCTGAAGTAACATTTATAGTAAAAATTAATTTACATGTATTTTTAATCACATTTTCATAGGATATTATGTACAAAATTGTGTACACAATACACTTCCCATTTATTATGGATACAACATGGTTATAATGACTTCTATACCATTATAATGTATTATGTATTTCTGCACTTTACTGAAAGCAGTTTTTCACTGCTTTATACTGAAAGTTATACTATATTTATATTCCACTTATTTTGAAAATGTATTAAAGTAAATTTTAAGAAAAAAGACTTGCAAAACTACATGAAACAATTAGTCCTTACTAATTTTAATTTCAAGAATATATATATGGCTCTAAATTAATCAGTACGATTTGGAGAATTAAAATATTTTTCTAAAACAAAGTATTTGTAAAAGCAGAATGACTAGCAGAAAGCTCCAAATTTAGATAATTTTTTTTCTTCTAAAATTACCATAATTGTATATTTTTGATTTTTCATTATTTGAGTTCTCCTTGACAAGGCTATTTAATGAATGGTCAGAAACACTTGGAGAAAATAATAAAATTTTTCCAAATACGATAATTAATTCTTGAGAAAACAAAAAATGGTTGACTAAAAGAATGATTCCATCAAGAAGAGAAGGTTTATTTAATTGCTGAGCATTTATTTTTTTCCTTGTCTAAGTTTAAAATTCCCCCTTGAAGGGAGTTTGAGTTATAAAAGGATTATCTTCCATTTTTGTGCCACTCACAGACCACACTGGTGGTGATCCAGGATTAGTTAGTACCAGAAGCCAAATAACTTTTTAATGTCTTGGATGTTAGAACTGCATATAGAAGCAACTCTGAATGTTAAAAAACATCCTATATCACACCCTGTATTTCGTTTGCTTCTGTACCTCATCGACACACTGGTTTTTGGTTGCATTTTCCAATTTACTTTGTTCAACCTCAGAGTCACTCTGGAAAGCACATAATTGAACAGTTCTTATCTGAATAGGTCAGAACAGCACAGCACAGATAAGGGTAGTGTTTAAGCAATTAGGTATTATGGGACATTGCATAGAGAATGTTCTATCTTACTTTTTAAAATTGCTCTGCAGGAGAGACATGAAGCATCATCTACTCTGACATCAAAATGTGGAATCAAAGAGACCAAACACATTAGAGGAAAGATTAAAAGAAAAGTTAGTAAGGCTTGTAGCAAGGAAAGCCTGTTTTTTAAAATTATTTTTTATTTGCTACTGCTGCTCATAGGAAGAAAGATTAAATCAGTCCTGAAGAGATACAAAAGAATTTATAAACCTGCCTAGGATACCCATTATTATTCAATTTTTAAATTACCACTTTGACTTTTCTGTCTCTTTGCCTTACAAATTTATTGCATTGACTTCTTAACACCCATAAGAAAACATTATTTTTTCTGCTATTATCCCCATCTCTTCTTTTCTCAGTCGCTTCTATTTCTTTTCTATTTTTTTTAATAAAGAGCAAAACTTGCCTTCATTTAATTTCTACAACATCAGAATATATGTGCTGTATGTAACAAAGCAATACTATTGTGCATAAATTGTTTTGTCCTATTGGTTAAGGATTCTCATTTCCCAACACTGGCAGCCTTTCAGGAAATTTGCAAGACTTTTATATATATATATATACACATTT
>JACBWW010000007.1:34010148-34061701 GCA_020086605.1 Lanius collurio
CTAAGGCCACGGGGAGCTGGTACACAAATCAGCCTCAGTGGATGTACCCAAATACCCTTTGCTCTCAAAATAATTGAGAAATGTGGTTTTACTGTATAGTTCTTCACCACAAAAAGAAAAAGAGAAAAATAACCCCTGCCCACAATGATTATATTTCTTTTTTTCCCCTTGGAAAATGCCAGTAATGTCAGTGTATGACCTTGCATGGGGCAAAGCACATTGCTGAATGACAGGCTTATAAAACAGCTCACTGTGCTGCTACCTAATTCCTACTAAAGAGGGAGAGAAATGAAAAGGCAAACAGCTGACAATTTCTGATTACATGGGGGGGAAACTTCTCATTTTGATGCTCTTTTCTGCCACAGAATCGAAGAATATCCCCAGTTGGAAGGCACCCACAAGGATCATTGAAATCCAACTCCTGGCCCTGCACAGAACAGCCCCAAGAATCCCACAGTGAGCCTGAGAGCATTGTCTAAATGCTTCATGAACTCTTATCAGGCTTGGAGCTGTGACCACTGCCCTGGGGGGCCTGTTCCAGTGCCCAGCCACCCTCAGGGTGAAGAACCTTTTCCTAACACTCAACCTGAAATATCCAATAGCCCAGCTCTCCTGTTGAACTATAGGAAAAATTATTTCAGTCTTTTCTGCGTGGATTATTCCTAAACAGAGGTACATGGAGATGGTTGAATAATGACATGGACTGAATAGTAGGCAAACATATAAAACAAAGACATGGTGCATTGCAGCAATACAACTCTATTCAATACAGCATTTCAAAGTACTGCCTCACATACTGATTCAAGAAAATGACATTTCCCCTCCAACCCTCATCTAGGTTATTTTGCTGAAACTGCTGAAAAGCAGAGTATTCTTCCTAACAGGTGAAAGTTAAGTCTCCTGGGAGGCAATGAGACTCTTCTTGTTATCTTCATGGTTGTTTGCATTCAGTTTTCTTACCTTCATTACTCAGAGGCATCTGTATATTTACCCATTACGAACAATAACATGAAAACTTAAATGGTAAACTGAAGCTTTCAATACAGCTCCAGAAAAAATCTCCCTTCCTAAGGCAGAGTGAAGTTTCAAAACTTTTGACCTCAGTATTGTGAAGTATTGAAAATGTATCCACTTATGTATTTTCTCATCTATGAAAGGAAAAATAAAAAAATAAAAGCAAAACTGAATTTGAAATAAGTTAAAGGCATGAAATAAAATGCTATAAATACAATATATCTTTCATATCACAAAGTTTGTATGATTCAAAAGAAGGGCTGTGGGGAAAGGCTATTGAACTTTCCTTGGAAGGTGATAGAAATAAATCTCCTACCCTAATTTTTCAGCCATTGTGGGACTAGAGTCTCTCCAATCAGAAGACGTTGATATCTATATTGGAGGTGCAGGAAAAAAGAAAAAGAAACAGCCCAGAAATTCTAACCTTAACAAACTCAGACTCACAGACTTCAAACAGGAAAGAAAAAAAAGTCAATAGACACTGTAATAGAAGAACAGTGTTCTTTAGACAGAAAAAGTCTCTGATAAGTGATGATAAGTGTATATTCGTCCTTAAAACCAGTGAGATACTGTGCATTTATTCTAACACTATATTTTGAAATTTGGAGAAGTTGTAAACGTGGTATGGAAGTTAAAGACTCACCACACTGGGTTCTTAGACTCTTCTTACCATTTGGGACTTTTCTTAGACTCTTCTCACCATTTGGGACTTTTCCTTTTATGTCCCATTGACATGGCTGAGAAGAGTTCTTTGGCTAAAAGAACTTCCAAGATTTACAAAACAGAATTGCTCTGTTTGAGTCTTAATCATAAAACCTTGCAGGAATCTAAAGTTCACCCTAAAGCTTGCTGACATTTGGGGCTGGGTGGGAGTGTCCAACCCTGTGGTGATGAGGGCAGATGTCCCCATCAGGACACTCTGAGAACTCTGGTGCTGTCACTACAAAGGGCAGCGGCCTGAGCATCTGGGGATGTGTCACCCACCCTTTTCCCCTGCAGGAAGGATCTATCAGTACATGGTGGGCCTTGGGCAATGTTCAGCAGCCAGAATGTGGCAAAGCAGGGTAACTGCTAAGTTATGAGCTACTGATTAACAGCTTACAGTAGCTAAATAATGTTAATGATGCCATCGCCCTGTAATTAGTGCCATGAGGTTTATGTGATGTCTCTTGCTCTTCTTATATTCATCTAACTGAGCTCCATTAAGCATTCTTAGACAACTTGTTAATTTCCTATTCAAAACATTGAGAACAGACTGCCAGGTTTTTAAGTTTAATTCTACTTGGTTAGTTTCATGCATTAAACTTCTTGAAGGAGTGTTTATTTTGGCTTGAGCCACTCTGCAGTGGCACAAGTTGTGTGTCCCCTGAGCTCCTTGTGCATATTTTAAAGATCACCGTGTTTCAGGGAATTGGACTGGGAACTGTTTCCTGTGCAGTGGTTACAGATTAAAGAAATTAAGGGAGCAACAGGTAGAAAGGTGCATTTCTGATTTAATTTGCTCTTTGGAATGACAGAGATATTCAGTCAATTTCAGAGCACTGCTATTATTCTGGAAGACTGCCAGCCAGGGAAGTGTAACTAACTTTTTAGCTGGATTTGAAATAAACAAAATAGAACAGGGAAGCAATTGGCACTGTTGTAATACAAAAGAACAGAAGGTTTGCAGATCAAAATGAATTCAATAGGTGTTGACTTTTAATTAGAGAGGAAGTCATTATTATTTTAAAAATCCTTTCTTTGCAAGGCATCTGAACACGTGGACAAAGATAGAAGATGATGTGCCATTTTTTTTCCTCCAGAAAGCAGGACTATGAATAAAATTATAAAAAATGTAAAAAGTGGACAGTAGATAAGTAGGTATGAGACAGTACAAGTTTAAAATGATTGTCAATTGCACACTTGGCAGATTAAGTAGTAGAAGAGACTGTTAATGAGGATAAAGCTACTTTCTTTGTTCCATAACATCCATAAATGTAGTTTGTACATCTTCTGGAGAGGAGTTTGAATGAATACGTATTAGACATTTGGTTGATGTCATTTGGTTGTCTTCCTCTCTCCTTTGTACTGAAGAATAGTAGTAATGAACCTGGAGAACTGTATTAGAGGGTCACTGATTGTCTCAGGAGCAGGAATGCTGCAGCGTGCTTTGCCATCGCTGTCCTGCCTTGGATTGGGTTGAAGTTGGAACAGCATGCAGCCAACAGAATTTGTCTGATGTTTGTAACATCAGCCATTGTCTGAAACAAAAAATTGTCACATTTTCTCTAAATTTTTCGCTACAAAAATAAAAAACTTTTTCCTTTAAATTCATAGATACTGAGGACACTCAAAAAATTACAGTAGGTATTTTAAGTTTTGATAGACACATTATGACTTGGCTCAATTTGAATTGTAAAGGAAGATAGATTTGGTGCTCTGAAAGACTGAAATTTTATAAAGTAGGCAATGTATAAAAGTACCTGAAGGGAGACTATTGAGAGGATAGAGCCAGGCTCTTTTCAGTGGTGCTGAGCAATCGGACAGGAGGCAACTGACAAACTGGTACACAGGGAGGAAAACTGAAATCTCCATGAATTGTGAGATCTCCAAATCTCCAAGATTTAAGACTATTGAGAATCTCTGTGTCAAGGAAGGAGAAAAAAAAGGGATGAGGAAAGAACACTCAGCCACTCTAATAAAGATATGAGAAATTAGCTTTAGGTTTATGAGCAGGAAAAGAACAATTAGCAAGCTATATCTTAGCTATCAAGTAATGTAGGGTTTAAGCAAGAATTGCCAGAAGTCAAGCTGAGAGCTGAGACCTTACAAAGAAATAAAAGTAACAGTTAAAGAAACAAAAATAGACGTTAAAACATGGGGTTCCTAAGCATAGAGCCAGCAGGGATAATCTAAGCAAGTCTCCAAAGTCAAATTAATACTCTCAGTTTTCATTAAAAATGTCACTCAAAGACATAAAGGCAAGATGTGAAATGAAAACAAAGGTGTTGAATTGACCATGCTAGAACTGAAGGAAAACTCCAGGAACTCTACAGAAACCTGAAAAGGTCAGCAAAACAAATGTTAATTCTGGTAACAAAAATCTCAACTAATTCAGGTTTGATATTAGTGAATATAAAAAGAGAAAGTATTTAAAGCAATAAAAAAGGATGAAGAGATTGAGGAGTTATTACACCTGGGAACCTGGTGTCTAGAGTATGAATATTTTTGGAATACATTTTGAAGGAAATATTGCAAACTGAGATGTAAAGGGGAAATGAGGATAAAACATAACATAGTTTTTCTAAAACAAATTGGCTTCCATCCCTGAAATTCTTGAGTCTCTGGATTTTCAACATATTTATTTCATGAAAGAACATATGTCATTAATTAAAATGCAGACAAGGAAGAATTAAAAGAAAGGACTGTAAAATGTAATTGCTGGGACTGAACAGGAGATATCAGGTATCATTGAGCGATTAACAATTATTAGATTTTGTTTAATATTTTGCATTTAGTCTACCAAAAAACAAAACAAAAGGAAAAAATGAGGTAGGCCATGACTGCTCTGTTAAAATATATATCAGATAATATATTGAAAAGACAGAAGAAGTATTAAAAACATAATAATTTGAATACCCAAAAGATATAGAAAATATTTTTTAAAAGCAATTTACTGAAATTATAAGGTTTCTAATTCTCAGAGTTATGGACATTTGGGGATGTAAAACAGCTTTCCAGGAGATGTCCCTGAAGATTTTTAAAAAGCCAGAGCAAGTCCCTAATTATTTATAACACTGCCCTCTATAAGATTATGGAAGTCACTACTGTGCATTATCTGTTGTGGCAGGTTGTTGGTTTTGCTCACCTCAGAGGTCCTGTACAGTCCAAAGCATGTTAGTGTAGAGACTTAACAATTTTACAACGCTGAAAGAAAAAAATATGCTGCAGATTTATACAAATTCTGACTTTAACTCTGGCTTTCCATCCCTGGACTGCTAAGCCTGAAGGCATTGGCCATACATGTGCCATAGGACAACATGGCTTTCAGCTGTATCTGAGCTGCCTTCCAGCTCAAGGTACTGGGACTGTGTGACACACGAGCTCTCCTATAGCTCACACACTGCAGCTAGAGAAGCAAAAGTTGGGGTTATTTTAAAGGTTTCCAGAAGGTATAGTTTTTGTGAATATGAATGATGAAGATGAATAGCATTGACAAGTAAGTGCAAAATTTGATTGGACAACAGTAAATCAGAAAACCAAGGTCTGAAATGCAAATCAAAGCCACATGACTGATATGAAAAAAAACCCCAGAAATAAGTATAAAAATCTGCCAGAGAACAATAAAGCTTTTCAGTTAAAATTCCCTAAGCTCAAGCCAAGACCAGAAGTGATTAAAGTCATATGTTCTCCAAGTGATATTTTCCAAACTATTAGCATCTTAAATTTCATCTCCTGGGTAGAATGAAAAATGAGCCAAGTCTTTTAAAACATACTTCTTTAAGGTATTTAGGTATGGCACAAAAGAAATTAATTTCTTTCTTCATGTGATTGGCAGCACCAATAAAAGACGTACTCTGACTTTTAAGATAAATGCTTCTTACAGTTGTAAAATAGCATTTCTTAGTGTCTGCATGCATTTTTTGAAAGAGGCCTCTAATGTTAACAACAGTTACATCAAGTAGAAGATTTAACCTGATTAAACGAGCTCCTTTCAGGCTTTGAGAACTGATTGTTGAAAATGCTTTGCCCCAACCCTACAGCATCTTTGTACAAGTGGAATTTTTTTCCTATCTTTCACCCAGGGTGTTTCTCAGAAAGCAAATCAGGATTTGCATGTGATGGTGATGGTTTCCAATGTCAATTCACTGATGTCAAGTAAAGCATATGCTGGCATTTCTCTCCTTCCCTCTTTGGAGACACATAAAGTGATCTCTTCATTGTCTTTGGCCAACAGTTTCATTTAGTTTGTCAAAACTGAACATCTTTGAGATCTCCTGCACCAGTGAGATCTGGCAGAAATTATTCAGCAATGCTATTTACAGGAAGGTAAAGATAGAAAAATAGAAATGTGAAAAAGAGAAATTTCACATCTTTAAGACACAAGGAGTGGTGGTGCATCCTTCCACCAATACCACCCCAGGCCTGCTCTAGAATCTCAGGAGCTCCTGACAAGCCTTGACCAGACCATTTTGGGGGTGAAGCATCTCTGACTATACCAGAGGCTCTTACATGATCCAGGTGGGAGCAACACTGAGTGTTACAGGAGCATCAGCTGCCTGATCAAGGTGGGAAACAAAGGATAACCAGTCATCCCTGATGGCTTGTTGTTATCACAAATCTATAATAAATCACTGTTATTGCTGTAGTAAATACTATGTAATCATTTTGCAATTATTAAATTAGTGAATGATTAAATGCTGCTAAATCTGTTTGTACCCTAATCTTTTGTATTTGCAACTTTGTTATTTTTTACCACTTAAATAATTCTAAATTGACTCTTGTCTGATTTTCATTTGTATGCTTCATCCATGTATTGAGTAAGAAAGTGAACCTCCCCACTAAAATCTGTAAATTCCACAAATTCATATTAAAGTCTGCTTTTTGCCAGTACCTTTGACAGTGATCTTTTAAGTGGCCTAAACTCATTAATGATACAAGGCTGTAAGAAACATATAAATTAGCTCAAATTTGCAGTGAGCCTTAAATATGAATTACCCCATAATATGGTGTTTTCTCCATCTAAATGAAGAAGAAGGGGACCTGCTTTTTATTGTTCTCTTTGTGGTGTAATTTTTAGTGTGTTGTACAGAAATTTGCAAAATTGTTAAATGTATTTTGTGTCTGCTTGTGCTATGAGTAAGTATTCTTGCAAAGTAAGGGTGGGAGATATTAAGGAAATGTCACTTGAGGAAAAAAATGGAGAAAAAGAAGTGCTGACAAGTATTAAAAAATTGTGTAGGAGCTCAAGACCATCTCTGCATGAAATTTGACATACCTTGACTCTGCTAGACACCACAATGGTTAAGAATAGAAAGCAAGAGTTATCTAAGCACTAAAAGTTGTCTTCAAAGCTACAATTTGAAAACCAGAAAAGACATAGTGTTATTTTCTTCCTCCTTTCAGATCTTTGAGAAGACTATCAGTAATGCTATTCAGGTCATGAAAGCAAGGTGCTGCAGGGGAAAAGGCAGGAGCAAGTCCTCCTCCAGCCTGTGCTTCTTCTAGTCTGTGAAGTTCTAAGCATCCTGCTCCTTTCATAATGAAAAGATTTTTTTCTTGGAACCTGATGCAATACATCACAGAGGTACAACTAGGAAAGATGGAAGAAAGGAAAAAACCACCACCAGCAAAACTGAAATTAGGAAAAAAATATCACATTTTGAGTAGCATGTGTGTGGTAAGAAAATGTTCTCACATTTGCAGGCTTGAATCTGAAGACTGATGTACCTGCCCTTTCATGCACTTCTAAGCAGGAGTATCTTGATCAGTTCAGGGAACCAAAAGTTCTGATTGTAAATCACCCATTTTAACAGAGATTCTGGCTCAGTAGCTCAGTGTGGCAGCACACGTATTACAAGGGGATTGCACGTACGTGCTCCTACCTAAACAAGAAAATCTTATTAAAATATCTTTATCTTCTTGTATTCTTTTTTCTGATGTTTAAAGACAAACAAGAATAAAGTTCCAAATATCCTATTTTCAATGTTTCAATTGAACCAACAAAGGTGCAAAAGCTCCACTGTCAGGATCTCCAAAAGTCAGGGCTGCTTCAGAAATGGAAATGAAGGATATTTTTTTGGTCTTCAAGTTTCTGTCATGCAAATCCCTAACTCCTTCTGCCTGCTTTAAAAGCTCTTCTAATGAATGTGGAAAAGAGAGGGCAGAGTTATGCCACAGGGCTGTTCCATGCAAACAGCAACCGTGGGATTCGTCTCTAACTGAGCACAAGCTAACTCATTATCAGAGTCTTCAAAATTCCTATCAGGAGTGTACACAAGAGAATGTGCTTAAGGAAACAAAATTAGAAATGAGGCCTATACCATTATCATTTTTCATGCCTTTAAAAACATAATATAAACACTACTATACAGAGCAATTTGGATGCATTTTTTACTATGCCTGGCATTTTCAGAGGCTGTAAAATCTCTTTTTCATGAGCAACAATAGACATGGATTTCACAGAAAACAAATTTAAAATAAAAAGATAGAAATCTCTGCTGTTTCAGATTACAAAAGTATTTTGGAGATACTTGAAAGTAATGGAGATAACAGAACAGTCTTGGAAAGCCTGATACTTAGCCATCACCCTTAATAAAAGCACAAATACTACCTGATCTATTAAATTTACATTTCAGCAATAATGGAAATGGGACAGGCTTATTTTCTTTCAATATTTTAAAATGTTATCTCAGTCATATTTATTCAAAATCCTCATGCTTCTCTGCCTCTAGCTGTGAAAAGCAGAGGATAGAGAGGTTTTGAAGACAAAAACATTTGTCTCTGACTTGTCACAGAGACAAAATTTTGACCATTTCTTCTTTACTTCAAATATTTAAGCCTGAAATTAATTCCTGTCCATTCTTTGTTCTAGTCAAACTTTTATCAGACAGGGACTCTTAAACTTTGCTGAAAGGCTTTATTGGCAATGTGCCAAGTCCCCAAGTCTGCAGCTAAATTAAATAATATAAAGCAGATTGTCTCTGCTCTAATACAGAAGGACTGAGTGACTCAGATTTATAACACATCGAGTTGCCTACTGAAACTATTCTAGGAGATACATAAACACAAGCTCAAATTTCTGTCTGGAGCTTAATCACGTTATTCCTTTTAGTGGGATTAAATCATGTGTTCATTGCTTGTGAGTAAGCACTTTCCTGCCTTTTGCTGCTTCCTTCTCTCAGTGCAATGGGGCTTCCCCCCCAGTCCTCAGGTGTGTGAGCACTGCAGTGACCATCAGCACCAAGGCTTGCAGAACACGTCCTGCAGCTGAATTCCCCTGTGGCATGAGTGTCCTTTGTGGTGTGCAGCTCCTGGCCTGAAAGGAGACAGCCCTTTTTAGTGTGCACCACACTAAATCTCTGTGGAGTTACCCGAGTTTTTCTTACATAAAAGCCAGGTGTGCAGAGAGATACCAAAACCATCCCAAAACAGAGCCACACAGAAACAAGGTGCACACATCAGTAGGGTTTATCTGGCACTCCCTGAGCTGTGCCAGGAATGTGGGTGCATTTGCATTCTTTGTTCTTAGGTTTTTGGAGGTTTTTCCTGTTCAGTTTTCTGACCTCTGCTTCGTTTTCATTTTCCACCAATATTATCCTGTAGTCACACTTCTGCAATATTTTTGCACTCTGCACACACATTTAGAATCAATAGACAAAAATCCCAGAAATGCTTCACAACAGAAAACTTTTGAAAATAATATGTTGAATTCAATTAACTGTAAAACAGAGCCCTTGAATAGCTGTTCCAAAGGGATATATTTTTGAAGACCAACACAAAGCTCACAAAAAATTGATTCTCCAAAGGTTACTTTCATCTTATTTTTCCAGTAGTTGCAGAAAACAGAGCACTCTACATCTCTAAAATAATTACAGAGAAAAATAAAAGTATTCCCAAGTTCTTGATGCTGTGCATACTGAGAGTAAAACTGTCTTTAGAGACACACATAATTGTAATTCATGAAAAACCACTTAAATGAGCAGTATTCTTTGAAAGAGTTCTCGACCTTCTTGTACTACTTCAAAACTTGGTTTGGGTGTTTTAGAGAACTGAACACGCTCTACTTGTTTTCTGGCTAATTTATAAGTAAATTTTGAAACCTGCTTCTGCAATTTCCAGATGCATAGCTGCTCTTAATATTTTTTTTTTTTGTTTCTTTGCCCTTTGGTTTGCTTGTATCAAAGACCAGATTTTTTTTTTTAACAAAAGTTATTTATTTGTGTTTCTAACAAGGGTTTCCAAAGTGTGCCATGCACTTTCATTAAATTTATAATCACAAACTAAATCACTGTCCTCCTCCTTGTGCATGCAGGGACATGTCTGTGGGTGATACATGCAGGGAGAATTTTGGGATGGAAGGAGCTCTGGCTCTTCAGGCAGAGCTTCCACGATTCACTGCGATGGCTGCCCATGGGAGGCTCAGTGTCCCCACACAGGGGACTGCCAGACCCTGACATTCTGCAGGGAGCTGTGTCCCTGGCTGAGCTCTGTGCTTCCTGCAGAGTCTTCATGTTCCCACAAGAAAGTTAAAGAAAGGTTGTGAGAGATTCAGAACAAGGTCTGGGTGTGAGCGTTGTGGCCTTCCCCGAATTTCTGGCAGTGCAAACCAACAACCACTCTCATACCAGCTCTAGGTATCTTCTTTATCCACTGGATAAGGAAACAAGTTGGTGAGGCAAAAGTCTGTGACACTGAGTCCCCAATCTCACAGTCCTTACGTGACCTTAGGTAAGCCACTTAAATATTTATCCAAAACTTTATCGTCCTATTTGTGCAATGGAGTTGTTCCTTGCTTCGCATATGGAAAATATTAAGAATTTCAATGTACTCAGTGATAATGGAAGCCATTAAGTACCTAAATCAGCAATTCTTCATTGATCCATGATCCATCTGTTAAAAAGAATGTCTTACAAACATAATCAGCAAAATATCTTTTGCCTTATTTTGGGAATACTTTTTCAGTTATGAGGCTGAAACTAGTAAAAGTTACTTATATTTCCAAGGTAGATTTGTACTTAACTCTTTTCAGATATAGACTAGTTATTCCCAAAAATGCAACTGGTTTTATTCCATTCAAAATAAAGTGCTATAAATATTAGTATAATTGTTTATATTGTCCACAAAAGAATCCAACCCATGTCTTGACTCACATGGAACTTATTCAGAGCATTCACATGTTTTCACATGTCTTCCTATTGTCTCTTTTTATTCGTTCTATTATCTAAAGATGCAAGTTTTTTAAGTGCTGTGGTGTGATTTTTTTTTTTTTGCTGCCTTGAATAATTGGTTGCTCCTTCCTGATGATTTGTGTTCTGAGCTGAAGTGGCCAGAGATGGACACAACCAATGAATATGAGTGTGTTTTTGTTGTTGTTGTTGTTTGTTTGTTCTTCTGCAGGAACATAAACATCTTACTATAAGACTTGTTTTCTGATGCTTTCAGGCGTACATAAGCACAAAGCTTAAATTCAGCTTTTCAGGTTGTTACACAAGCAAAGACTCACATTAAAGTCACATGAAAAATTATATTCCTGATAATCCTTTTTAAATAGATCCTAATGTAAGGAAACACAAATTGTTACTTGTAACACTCATCTCTAGAAACTGCTTCTCTAACAGATGAAAGAATGAAATGTAAATAAATTGTGTCTGAATACTTAAGATGTCATTAACATATTTCACTGGGTTTTACCAGCTCCCCAACTATTCACAGGGCCTTCAAGGTAGTTGCCTCCTATGTCTTTGTCACCACAAAGCAATTCTTGCACACGGTGCACATTAAGCTTCTGAAAGCCCAAAGGACAAAGGAACAAAACAGTTTCTGTTTCTTCTTATTCTGCTTTTCTCCAAGGGCAATGGCATAAATTAGCACAGCTACACACGAGTCCACAGCCACCAAAGCAATACAAATTGCTCAATTGCCCTTCTCAGACCAGCTCACCAGAGCTGCGCCCCAGCAGGTGCGCTCTGACAGGATTTATAACAGGGTAGCTACAGCAAGGAGAGTAAGACAAGCTTAGTTAATTAACTAAGTATAGCACCAATTCCAGAGAGCACTGCCTCGAATATCCCTGTCAGGGAATTCTTTACATCCTGGAGTATCAGCTTTCTCTACTTGCTACTAGGTTTTCTTTTCTTAGTACATCAGAGCACTGCACACCATCTGCAGCCCCATTGGAAAGCAACTTTTCAGCCCTGGTTTGCAGTGCAGATCAACACTACAGGGGTCATCCCTTCTCAGCTTAGCCTTGTTCTGCTCCCACACACTCATCCTCTAATAATGGGGATCCCCACAGTCTTCTCTCTATCTGAATGTAAGTTTTAGAAGTGTAAAGTGTAAGTCTTGCTTATGATTTTCAGAGACATCACAACTTTGTAGAGCTACTTTCCTTTTTTCCTTTTTTGATTTTCAACTTGAAATTTAGGTTTACCCAGGATTTTACAGGAATTAATTTATTGACAGTTTCAGTCAGGAAATAAACGTCTACCTCATGGTTAGGGCCATTTTCTCCTGTGCAGAAAGATGTGACGTATTCTGAAACCAAATATTCAAACCTTACACTGCAAGGACAGTTGCCCTTTTGCCAGATGGAATGAAGCTCAGTTAGGAAAGCACATTTCCACCTAAATTATTTATGTCTTATAAGAGAATTTTATTGAATTGAATTTTATAGAAGTTTAAAGATAGCTTTCAGAAACCATTTAAGTTAGAAAATCATTACATATCTAAACAGCCTGGCTTTGCTGCAGTGTACTTGGAGGCAGAGGGGCAGATGCTGACTGACTTTTGTTGGTTTTTAATCAAGCCTTTGCTGTATTATCATGGCAGAAGTCAACAAAGGTATCCCTACTTTGGAGTTTTTAAAAGTGAGCCTAGGCATTAGCGTTAGAACGTTGGAGTGTGTGTGCAAAGTCAGTGTTGTTGTACATTGACAGCAGCTACCAGAGAGAAACAAGTCCTGAAACCATCTGAGGACTTTTCTAGGTTTGTGGTCAAATCCTACAGAGATTTTCCAGGAGAAGAAAAACTCACATGATTTGAAATATTGTCACAAGATCTCTTGGGAAACTAAGATGATTAGACTTAGTGACTTGTTTTTGCAGTGAAACAGGTTAGGAATATTTACATGAACAGCTGGATTATTATTACAGTAAAGATCATAATTTCTTAAACTGTTAGAATGTTTCTGGAGCAATTCTGTGACTCAACTTCTTTTCTTAGAGGAAAATATAACTCCGTTCAACATCAGTCAGAAGATTCCCAGAGTAAGTAAATATATCTGTATGTGTACATACAGACATTAAAATCAAGATGTTCAGTAAAATCCATATGGATTTCAAATATTTTGGTTCTATAAAAAGGTGAAACAAACTGTCTCAGATCAAGATCAACCCTTTATTGTCTGTTTCTAAAACTAAAATATTTTTAGCATTATCGTGACATATGAGAATGGAGTACACTTCAGTACGAATCAATATAATTTTTCATTGTCACATGCAATGGGCCTTATTAGTTACATTCATTCAACTAACGAGACCAGTCTGCAACAGTATAATTTTCCAGTTCAGTAATTTTCTTTTTTAACAACTCTTAACATTAATAAAGCTGTACCCACAAAAGCATTAGATGTATTGCACATAAAATAAACTACATTTTTACAACCTCATCAGACGTTGCCAAGTCCTGAAGTCAGCCAGGACAATGTGCTGCACAGTCTCAGTGCAGAAAATAGCATTAGAGGGAGAAAGAAAGATCTTGTCATTAATGCCAAGATTATTTACCTGAGGTGCTTTAGTGGAACTGAACTTTAACTCTCTACATGTCCCTGAGCTCCTTGGGTAAGACATAGGCTCAGGCACAATTTCCCTGCTATCAGAAGAGCTCCTCCAGTGGGTCTACAGCTGCTTCTCACTACCATATATGCATTTAATTGTATGATGCATGGGGTCAATAATTGTACACACTATGGCCAACTGCAACAACTTCCATCCCAAAAGTCTCAAGCCATGTTCTCCTTTCTAGGCTGTAAAAGCAAGGCAAACTTCCCTGTAACACACCCCAGTTCCCTGGAAAGCTCTTTCCTTTGGCAAGAGGAAATCCCAATGTGTTTTCAACTGGCTGTGGTACCTCACTGGGGTTCCAGCAGGCACACAAAGAGGAATTTCCTAAATTCTCTGATAAAACACACAGGCAAACAGATTGTCAGACAAAGAGAAGGTGAGGAGCTTCCAGGCTGCAGTACAATGAGCCACGGACACTTTTTCATGTAGCCACATCCACAGGATGAGGCACACTCATCTGCTGTTCCCTACATCCCAGGGACAGTGGCAGCCCTGATGAAGATTCCCACTACTGTGTTCTTTCACCCACACAGTGTTCAGAGTTTGGTTTTGGTTCTGTCCCATGAGATGCTCAATGTTAAAGAGAAATTCACTTTACGCTGTGACGGAACCCCAGCTATGCCTTGACACCCAACAGCCACTGTCTCTTGTGAGATATTTTTTCCCCACACAAAGAAGCTCTATAAGAGTTGTAAGTCCTGTAAGTCCTTTGTGCTAGGAATTTCTCACTCTATTGAAATAAAATCACAGCAGAACAAACAAACAAATAAATAAATATGGTAAAAGGGACTTCTCCTTATGAAAATGTGGGAATTGCAGGAGTTTATTCCATGTACAATGGGATAAATGGGATAAATGGGATAAATGGGATAAATGGGATAAATGGGATAAATGGGATAAATGAGTGGAGGCTTTTTGGATTAGATTTCCAAACAAATTAGGGCAGGCTGTGGAATTTACAGTGATTATACTTCTATCTAGGATGGCTAATATATGAACATATTTTTATAACTGGAGATGCTAAAAAATTTTCAGAGTTCAAAGAGAAAGGACAATTTACAGAAGTTCTGACCCAGAGCATCCAACAGGACAAAAGAAGAAAGAGCATGAATTTTCCTTAATAAATCTTTATTTTGTATCTGTCTGTATTTCCAAGAAAAATGGAAAAATTTCAGCTTCCTGACAGTAAAATGCAATCTATTTTAAGAAGCTGAATGCTTTAGCATCAATTACAGTAAATGAAAACTCTTCACAAAATAATAGCTTTCTTTTTTTTTTTTCAAAGTCTAAGACTGGAGTAAAAGACGTGAGCATCTCACACTAAAAGAAGAGAAACTAGGAAAAAATATAGAAACCTACCTTTTAAGAAATAAATTCTTGAATAAAACCATTTGCTAATAACCACTTCCCCCTGCCCAATTCAGCCTTAAGAGTAACTGAGGGAAATAACAAAACCAAAGAAGCTGTGTTTAGGAATCTTGGGCGTCCAATTAATTTTCATTGCATGGCTGACAGGCCCCCAGGAAGAGAGGAAAGCAGGTGACTCCTCTGTGCAGGTGAACTGAAACTCCAATTCTTTAGCCATGTGAATTAGCAGTGCTAGATAATATTCAGTGAAATAACTGTCTCAGTCCACCTGATTTACCAGTGAGATATTTTAGCTGGCTTTGTACTTCCATGACATATTTGTATTTCAATACAGCTTTATGAATGGAGGCTCAGCCAAGATTCTCTAGTCTCTTTTATGCATTCTTGTGCTCCTCAGCCCTTTCTCTGCTGAACAATAAAACAGCAGAACAACAAAGTCACAGTTTTCTGGTTTACTGCCATGTCATTTTATTTGTCACACTAAAGACCACTTTAAAGGGTGGGCATTTTATTTCTTTTGAAGTAGGTTTAAAGTAATTGAGCAAAATGTTACATGAATTTCAGATTCCTTGAAAACACAACAGAGGATGTTTTCCTCCTCATTCCCAGAGACATTATTTATTCTCCTGCATAGCTAGAGCAGCCCCTCAGCACACATATGCACGGAATGAGGCAGACAACCCATAAAACAGCTGTTAATCACCTTCAATAGCCCAGCTGCCAGACAGTTTGTTAATTCAGAGCACACTATTCCAACTGCACTTGTGGCTTCAGGACCTGGCCAGCACCATGACACTGCCATATTTCTAAATTACTTTCCCTTTTGCTTTATAGAAGTCCATTTCTGATATAACTCCTCAGAGCCTGAGAAACTCCTGCCAAGGGCTGAAGGTTAGTTTTAAATAAACTGAAAACACACCTTCTACCTTGGTCCAGATGTAGTTTATTTTACTTCTTACTACACAGAAATCAGGTTATGTCCTGTGAGGAGTTTGTCAGAGCAGATGGGAGCTGCAGTAAGGTCAGACCTGGTATTTCCTGAAAACTACTGGGACGTAAAACAATCCTGACCAGTCAAGCCAGAGATGCGTGACATTAAAGACTGCTGGGACTAAAAGCAGTGCACTCTTTCTTACAACTTGAAAAATCCTTTTCTTCAGATGTTCAGTCCTACCACACTCTGCTTGGTGAAAGAAGCAGGAAAACCTATGCACAAAGGAAGAAGGCACAGTCTATGTTGAACCTAATTTACTGGAAATAAAAAAAAATATCTTTCTGTCTGGCTCAGGAGAGGGAAAAAACATCCACGTTCATGTCCTACACTTTGGGCTTGATCTTTCTCTCCTGCCTGGGCAATAGACTTTTATCTAAGCTCTGTACAGGAAATCAGCTAGGACAGTGCTTTTAGCATATTTCTGTGTGTATTTTATGCTGATGAGGCTTTGAAAGTCAACAGTGTGATATGTTTTGCTCTGCTGGGAAAATGTATTTTTTAATAGACATATTCTGCATTTCTTTATAGTATTTTCTATGGAATGTAACCAGTTTTGACCATGTGACTCAGACAGTTTGTTGGAGTCAGCGAATGACCTCTGTTCTTATATAGTGTAATGCTCTTATTATGTGTGTGTGTACATATAATCACAATCATATATATTTTTCTCAATTAATGCTCAGCCAAGGAAAGTTGTGGTAGAGAAAAGGAATTCCTTTACCTGCAAAAATACATGACTTTTACTATAGTGTTTCAGAAACTAGGTTGTGTGTGAATTGACTGAAGAGTAATTTTTTACTCTACATCTACAGAAATCATTCTGTCTGAGTTTCAAAATGATTTTTCAACACTGTGCTTTGACACCTTCCTTAGAATTTCTATTCAGTACAGTGACAGCTCAAATACTGTGTTCACTGGGAGGTGGAGAGACACCATTCTCAGACACTGACATACAGAAAGAAGTAGCAGTGATTATGTATGCTTATATGATTTTTTCCTAACTCACTCCACATGGCTTTCACACTACTTATTGTATTCTTTAATGATAAATGAGCTATTGAGTCTTTTTTTTTCCTTGGCACCACATTTAACAATCCTAAATATCTAAATGGAACAATTGCAAAGAAAACACCTCCTGGTCTTGAAGGTTTTGGGTCTCTCAGGCCTTCTTTTACTTACATGTTTTTTTTTCAAAGACATAAAGTGTTTGTTTCTGGAGAAGGATGTGGAAGTATTCATTGCCCAGAGGAGCAAAGAGGTTTCTTTTCAAGGAGCCATCTATATGTGGGAGCAAAGAACTCTGCAGGCCTTTCAGGAGAGGGGCCTCTTAACAAAAACACAGTGACATTCACCTGTCCTTTCCTTTCTTAAAAATTAACCTCTTCTTGCAACCAGAGTCAGACTTGATGTGGCCATTCTGTATAAAGTTGGGGTCCACTGGTGAAGAAAAAGGCCAAGACAGTGAAATGTGCAGAGTCTGCTACATCTCCTACATGTGCAAAAAGTCAGCCTAATGGTTCAGATACTTTTATTAACTTTGGAGAACAAATATCATAGACAAGTCATTAGGCAATGAAGGAATTTAAGGCTAAACAGAAGCTCTGGTCTGTAACTTCCTGTCTCCTTTTCCACTGCAAGACAATCACATTATGTATTGTTTTCATAAAAGTACTGTGAACCACTCTAAATAAAGTTTATTCACTATTATCACAGAGAAAGTAAAAGCTTCTTTACCCTCCCCTGACAGAACACATTTCCAGCCTTAGTTCATTGCCATTTATGGGCCCACTGCTCTTTGTACAGGACTTCCCTTGATCTTAAATATATCTTATTACTTCTGGTAATCCTCAAATCCCACCTTTGAATTGTTCTGACTTGTAAAATGAAGTCAAATTGTTTTGCTCTAATCCCATGAGACAAGAATTCAGTTATTGTGGTCATATTTGTACTCTCTCTGAACCTCTTCCTGCTGAGATTTATATCAAAATGAAACAAAATCAAACAGAATTTTCAGAAGGTTATAGAGCAGGACATACTACACTTCCATCTCCTTCCCTACCTGAAGAAAAACATCCCTCCTTTAGCTGGATTAGTCATTTTTACTGCACAGAAAATCCCCACATTCATCTTGGGATGAACTCTTTTTTTACTTCCAGAGGACAAGTTCCCAGAACAAATTTTGGTCCCAAGAAGAAATTTTGCTACTTTTGCTAATTTACCCGTGTATTTAACTTGCATTTTGTGCTTCTCACTCTGAAGCACTTCCATGAGATGGTCAGGGATGGGGTGAGTGCTGTTCATGGGGGAGCCCACAGAGCTTCCCTGGTAGGGGGAAGACAAGGTGGTTGTGTTGTATGGGGGCAGATGCTCCATCTTCAGAGACATAGACAGAGTGTGGGGGTTAAACACCACTGCCCCTGCAAAGGACAAAGTGTTCAGCCTCATGGCAAAGAATATCCTCAAGGTTTTCCTCCCCCATGAAGCTCCTGTAAACCTGACTTTTCATGAGAGGACTGGTGCTCTTCCCATATACCATCAACTGTCCCAGTGCATGGCAAAAGTTACAATGGCAGAAGTAAATAAATACAGACATTTATTTCCAGCTTGAAACTTGACTTTTCATTAGTCTAACTGCACTGGAAGGTGAATTGAAATTGTCTGGGGCCTAGAACAGAATGGGAAGATGTGTTTTATCTTGCTGCAGATTTGCTGTCAGGAAAGACACCACTGGCTAGATATGGTGCTTGAATTTAAGAGAAAATAGCCATCCACCTTTTAGCATAATTCAGTACCAAACAGAATAATTGGTTCTTTGAAACAGAAATTAGTTCTTCATTCACAGTTCCTGGAAGGAAGCTCAAATTGGAAAAGTTGTCTAAAATAGATGAGTTTGGAGATAGCATTTTGTACAATGGAATTGACCCATTTAATTAAAAATTGGTTGTCAGTTGCTATTTTCTTTCAAACTCAGGTAACTCTGGGATTGAAGTGACACACATCACTAAAGATATAGCAGTGCAAATAATGGGTTCTGTTCCAGCTGCAAAGTGTAGAAAGATCTTTTGAAATTGATAGAAAGTTTGGGGGATGGTTTGTTGTTTTTTGGGGTTTTTTTGGTTTTTTTGAGGAAGTGGTGTTTTTTTACACTTGGAAATGAAAGCCTGAAGAACTGTGCAAAACATATGAAAAGAAATTATTTCATCTTGTCCAGGTAGAATGGGATTCAAATCCTTGAGTTGTAGGGCACAACACAAGCTGAAAAGTCTACCAGAATTGCATATTAGTAATTCAGCTCAAAGCCAATGAGTTCCTCAGGTGGGGTAGAGGAGCAGCAGAAATATTAAATAGGTGAAGATCCTCGTTTGTGTGATGCTGTCGCTCTGCTTGTGGCGTCCCTGACTGAGTTCTGCTAGAAAGATTTCTCTTTACAGGCTCAGCTGTCACACAAAGCACAGACACAGGTGACCTTTGGGGTCACAGCAGGGCTCACACATCATGTGTCTCACGTTCTGTTTTCACCTTCCAGCATTCCTCTGCAGCCCACACCACACAGGCCCCAGAGCTACAGTTTTATTTGGCTTTCCCTTCAGTTTCACACAGCTTTGTACAGAATAGCTGGTGTCCAACTTGTGGATATATGTCTCCTTAAGCTTCTTTCTGTGGCAAGTAATATCCTTAAATTCTTTTTAACAGTCACTAAATATAGATGATTTTCTTTTTAGGTTCTGCAGACTATCAGTCTGAACTCCAACATCTGCATTTAATTTCAAACTCTTTGCTTTAAAAGTTTCAAGCCTCATTCTTAACACTTTATCCTCTTCTGATGATTAGTATAAACAGACTTGCAAAAAACTTTCATATTAATCTGAAATATTAAAATGATTTAAGTAAAATATTTTTTAAAAATTTTAAAATATTTATTCAGAAGCAAAATATCAAGTAATAAAATTATTAAAGCTTGTCTCTGCAACCAGAGAAGAAGAGTGTGGAATTAATTAAGGACTTATTTGTGCAATTAAATCTATGGCTCTTGCTATATACCACAAAAAAACACACAACAGAAAGCATTGTAATTCAATTTACTCTCTTTAACTTAATTATCCACTTCATTTCTTAGAGCCATATGAAAATGTTAATTTTTTTTTTCTTTTTAAAGCTCATTGTGAGTTTTAAACAGAGTTTATATGACTGTTACTGTATGTATCTCAATTATGTCATGCCTGAATTCTGGAAACTAGACTATCCTCACAGAGGATTGAAAGCAAGGATTTGTTTTACTTAATTTTAAAATGCTTTTTTAACTGCTTGAGTGCTGCCAAATGAAGCTGCTAAATCCTCACAAAAAGCATTCAATCCCATAATACCATCAACATCCAAAAGAAAGCTGACAAATATGACTTTCTCCACAGAACAGCTGTATTAGAGCAGGCACTGCAGGCTTGAGCAAGAGAGATGAAGGAGTTTTAGGATTGGCTCTTCACCGTGTTTTCACTGAGGTGACTCCTTCCCTGGAATAGCTCAAACGGCCCCCCCCAGTGTAGTCCTTCCATCCTTTGGCAGGTGCTGATAAAACCTGGCACTACTTCGAGCCTTGCCTGGGTGAGTTCCAGTGTCCTGGGGCTGCGGTCGGCAGCAGCCAGGGAGGGGCCGATGTGTCACCGCCTGGGGACACCTGTGCAGTTCCATTTTCCAGGATTTGGGCTTAATGAAATGCTGCTGCTTGTTCATTTTCAGTTCACTTCTTGAGACAGCCTCCTTTCATAAGGTTTCTGTCCTTTCTGTGCCTGTTTAGAAAGAGAATTTGCTGTATGATGCCATGAAGTAATGGTGGGAGAGAGAGTATCCTGAAGTGCAGGAAAGGGTTCTTCACTGTCAGCAAAGCTTCCACCCAAGGAAATTGTTATGGAAAGGAAAACACTCTAGAATTATAAGTATATTAAATGTCTTAAGCTAAAATTGGGTGGAGTCTTTATTTGCTAAAAATTATATCTAGATTTTATGTAAAACCACAAACACCAAAATCCTGTTTCAGAGTGTAGTCTATTAAAACCAAAGCACATGGCAATGGAAAACATCACTTGAATGCTTGGAAAATAATACTTCAGTGGTGTATTTCTTCTTTCTGTTCAGACTGCATTTGAGAAACATTGTTCTCTGTTGTGAAGCAATAGCTTCTGACATAATCTAACCATAATATTACAGTTGTTGTTGTCATAGAAGAAACTGAAACTAAGACAAAAACCTCCATGCAGTCTTCTCACTCTCAGAGTCAAATATACACTTTGAACATTTAGAAAGAAAAAGTAGTTAACTGCACAGAGATATATAACCCAGATTCTTGGGCTGCTTATTTTTTGACATATTTTGCATTTTGTTCTTTTGGTAGTTGATGTTCTACTGTGGCCAGCACTGAGGTGAAAATGGGTTATCTGATTAGAAAATTACATGCATAAACTTTTTTCCAGGTGGCCTTCTCATTCCTCTCAGGATCAGGTTTGGTTGTCATCTCTATCCCCAGGCTGTAATATATATTTCAAAGTCACCAACAACACGCACTACACAAACTCCATGCTGTATGCTGTTTGCTAAGCAACCAGGTAAATGACAGACATTATTTCAATTGTGTCATTTCAAATTAGTTGAGTGTCTTACATCTTCAGAACAAAGATACATTAGTAATTAATCCTTAAACTAAGCAAAAAAAAAAAAAAAAAAAAAAAAGAGATAGAAACTTGATTCCTTGTCACAGAGATGGAGAGCTAAAGCACAATATTAAGTGGTATATAATTAAATAATGTCTATAGGCAGAAAGGTAGAAGATTTCTATATAAGCTGCAGATGGACACTGGATAATGAATACTAAAATATGGACCAATGTGGTATCCAAGGGAATGTGCAGCACTTATGTTTCTAAGTAGATTATTCAGAGGTCTCAAAAGAATCCTGCAAATTGACAAGGATACAATTTCAAGATGATAAAAGTCAGTAAAAGAGCAGGAATTCAGAATACCCTAATTCTGAGATGCTTCTGATAGTGCTTGCATTCATAGTTGTTCACATTCATGTACTGTATTTGCATAGCAAGAGCAAAAATATTTAGTATTTGAAACACAAATTTCAGGCATATGTCAACATGTCACACTAGGACTGCCTTGGCAGTGCTGTCCTGGTGAGACTTTGGTTTGACTTTAATGTCAAGCAGAGTAATTCAATTTGCAGTTGGGAAGACCTGGAACTCTATTGTGCTCGCTGGCCTGCAGCCAGGTCACACAGGGTTGTGATCTCATAAACCTAAAAGAGTCAGCATGGATGAGAACTCGAGGAAATGAGCATTCAGTGATTCAGAAGCCATCTCAAATCAGCAATGCCCCAAGATGGCATTGAGGGCTCCATTCCCCAACAAAGCCATCATTCAAACTGATATAAACATGTTGCTTTGACAGTTTGTGTTTATTAAAGATCCAGGCTACTTTTCAGTGTTCTGAGCTCACCCTCAGTTCTCAAAGCTGACCTCTGCATGCTCCTGGTGCACTGAGCAGTGATCTCTGAAATTGTGCTATCCCATCCCATGCCCAAAATGTTTTCTGCACAACTTTTGTTGGTGTACAAAATGTAGCACACAGGAGGAGGTGCAGCCCTCTCTGCCTCTTTACAGCTGGACAAATGTTAAAGCACACAAATGTTTTGAGTGTTGGTGCAATTAGAAAAATCCTTAGCAGTTATCAGAAATCAAACCCCTAAACGTGAATAAAATGTAACATTTTCTCTAGTCAGAGGTAGTGGTCATCTCTACAAAATTTGCAACACGTAACATTTATATTTCTCAGTACCTTTCAGAATGAGTGGTATAACTGTGGCACAAAAATGGGTATCTGGGAACCATATTAGCTATGTCCACCAAGAAATTGAGAATAATGAAAAAGAAGGATAAAGAAGATAAGCAACTGACTGCTTTCTGACATCAACGTGTTTTTTTGAGAAACAACAGAAGCAAAGGACAGGTGACAGAAAAAAGTGGTGGAAGGTAACATGGTGAAGGAATACGACTGCTGAAACGTGAAAGGAAGATTGAGGTAAAGTTATCTCTAACTACTTCAGGACTTTTTTTTTTTTAGTGTCAAATTTTGAGTGAACAATGTCATTTAAACAAAGAGTAGAATTTTTAGCAAATTGGTTGGCATAGCATGGCAGGCCAGACTTCCAAGAAATACTGGTTGGCAGAAACATTTATCTGATGAGGCCTTTGTGCACTACCACTAGAGAACCAAAGGACTGCTTTTACAAAGCTATAGACTGGCATTTACTGAGATTTATGAACCTCAGACTGGGTGTTGTACCAGCCTCAGCAGGGATGCCGTGACAGTTTAATCTGGGTCTTCAAGGAGAGGGAAAGAATAAACCTCGTAAATCCATATCTGTGCAATGTACAGTGAATACTAAGCCTTTTAAGGGCTGCATTTGAGTAACTCCTACACTTGGGGTAATTTTTTGCCTGTGCAATCAGTTTGTTTCATCAATCACTAAATTTTAATGTCAAGATTAACTTTTGATATGAAGTTGGAAATATCAGAACACAGATAATCAGGTTTACCTGTCCTGAGATGTCAAGGGAGAAAGAGGAAGAGCAACAAACACTTCATATCAGTTTTCCTGATGCCAGGTTCTCCGAGGGTAGCAGAACAATTTGCAAACAATTTGGCCCAAAAGGGCCCAGGAGCAGCACCAAGGTATTTAATTCTGTCCTCTCTGGCTTTTCTTACAGCCAAGCTGGATGTGCTTCTCCTACTGCAAGATAAACTTCCTGAATAAGGATGATTGCTGTACCAATATCTTTACTGTAATCACACTCCTTGAGTAGTTCTGTGAAATAATTGAAGCAGAGCTTGAACTAAGTTAAGAAATAGAATAAAGGCATCCTACTCTGTATATCTCTTGATATTTTGGTTTTCATTAGTTCAGATGATCAATATTACAGAGGTGCAGCTCAGAGTATTGCGTGTGTTTTGGTGCCTTGGACCCACATGAATACAAAGGGATATTTTTAACTTCTAAATCCAGCATTATAATTCAAGCCACATATTCTATCTTATGATTTTATGAAATAGAATTATTGCCTGCGGATGTTAATTTCCAAAGAGAACAGTTCTCTTTTCAGAACAGGTTATTATAGATAGTTGTGTAGCTAAACTATACTCACTGTCACTCAAGAAGAGAAAAAGTCTCGAACCAATGGAAAATATGACAAGGGAAAATGCTAGGAAAGCAGTTTAATTTTGAATATATATTAATCTTCAGCTCTTGGAAAAAAAAGGATAAAATATGAAGTGCTAAAATATGAAAAAAAAAAAGAGACTAAAATAATGATAAGCTATTACTACAAAATAAAAATTTTCAGGAACAGGATCCACTGAGGATGCATTAGAAGCCTGATAAATTTGGGGGTATTTAAAATGAAGAGCAGAAAAAAGGTTGGTGTTGTCATGTAAATGTCAGACATATCCTAGAAAACAACATCAATCTTTTTCTTTTGAAGTGGTCATGTATAAATACAGCTCAGGCATTGATAAAAAAAAATAAATAGATGCATATCATACTCACTGAAAGTATCAGTGAAGTGAATAGAAATTTCGAGGTCATATAGGGATGCTCTATGCAAAGTAAAGTGTACTGTGTTTCTCTGAGAAAACAACCTGGGAGATCACTAAATTTTCTAGCTCATCATTTCTTAAATGATCTATTTACACCATTTTTTTCTTCAGCCAGAAATTCTCACCCATACACTCAAAAAGTGAGAGAGAAAAAATTGCTCACCCGAGAATTTCTTCCTGTGTCAGATCTGGTACTGTTTTCTTTAGAATATAAACTGGAGAGAAGCAGATGTATTTCCCACAATTTTTAAAAAATTATTCCCATCATGTCTAGAACGAGTTTCTTTAAAAAATTGTCCAAGCATCCAAGCAAGCCTGATGTTTGTTCCCATTTTTCCCCCATTTTCACACATTGGTCTCTAAGTGTCTTCAGCCCATGACTCCTAGATTGCAACTGCATCTCCTTCCTAGTCAAACACTGCTTTTTTATAAAGGAATTGATCAAAAGCTGCTCTCAGTCAGCAAGCACCTTCCATCCCATGAAAGAATGTTCATCTGCTCAGGAATATCAAGAATGCACCACGAAGGAGGATTAAAGAATCAACTACCTGTAATATGAGTAGCAGGAGTCACCGTGACTGAAAACTGATCAGTGAAATGACTTCACGGCTGAGAACAGCACCTGAAGACTGATCTCAGCTCACAGCAGAGCTCAGAAACATCCACCCAGGGAAGATCAAACTCATTGGGTGCTAACATGCACCTTGGTGCTGCAGAGGGATGGCTTGCACACCTCTCAGGTGCTGGTTGAGCAGGCAGAATTGCACTACAGGGGCATAGTTTGCAGTGAATGACTGCAGAAAAAATCCTGAGAGAAAAGCAAGTCAGGCAAATCTCACCAGGCAATCCCTGAGAAAGATAAAGGTGTTTTGTTTGTTTGTTTGTTTGTTTTTTAAGAAGGTTATGTAAATATGTTGAGCTAGTACTCCCTGTTGAGCTATTACTCAACTGTACAATTGGCTTAAGGCAATTACAATCCAACACGAAAGCTAATCTGCATGTAGACTCAATTCAACAATCCAAAATCATGTTCAACAGCATTTGTAAATGCATACAGTCCCTCTGAAAATCACTGGGCAATTACTGTACAACCTGCACTGTACCTTTGTGTGATAAAATGTGCAAGAAAGCACTCTAAGCACAAAATAACTTACAATAAGCTATCTGAAGTATTTACAGTTTATTTTCTTTAGGGGAGAATCATGAGGAAAAAATTATTCAAAAAAAGATTCCCTCAGTGTCTTTGTATCTCACCTTTACAGAAAGACCTCCAAATATAGTGGAAAAAAATCTATTGTTCTATTCACATATAGAAGACCATAAAGTTTTATATTCTTTCAGCTTCAGTGGTATTTACAATGTCACAAACATTGTTGGTGTCTGTACTAAAAGGTCAAGGAAAAAGTTTAATGTGCTTAGAAAGATCCTTAAATAGTGTTGTAGCCTCATGAAATGTCACCTTTTTATAGTTAGCATTTATTTTCCTTTCTTGGATTTAATGTGATTTTTGATAATTGAGCTTTAAAAAACAATTTGTTGTTTTAGTTTTCATTATTAAAAACACTAGAAATAACCTGGAGATAAAAAATGCTGTCATGAAAGCTTGTGTTGTTCCCATGATAATAAAATGCAACACACAGCTTCAGTTTCAGCAGTCCTTCTGTGGCAATCCAAGTTCAGGAGTCCTGGTTACCACTGGCATGGCTTCTGCTGTCTCTCTGAAACAACCCGAACTAAAAAGCCTGAGCCACTTAGGAAAAAACCGATTGCTTTAAACTTTCAAATGGCATTTGAAAGTTATTTGAACAATTTATTTCTTCACTCTTACGCAGCTTAGGCACATTGCAAAGGAACTTCCATCAAGAACTGCTAAGATTTAAACCAAGTAATTGTGGAAAACCTCAAAGATCAGAGTGGGAGGAAAAAGGAGACAGTATGATTGATCACTCAAAGTTAGCAGTGTTCATATCCTGAGCCAGGCACATGCCTACTGCTCAGTAGAAGGGAAAGAAAGCCAATGGGATGAAGAAAACAGGGAGTTATTTTTGCTTTATTTTTATAACACTCATAATTTTGAAAACATCTATCATACTTCTCTCATCCATCTCTTTTGTAAACTACATGCCTTCAGTCTCTTCAGCAATCCTCACTGTGAAAGTTCAACCAAATCTGCAATTATTTGCCCTCCATCATAGTTTTCACTATATTCTTTTCTGGTCAGTTAACAGGAACAATTAAACAGAACTATGTTAGAACATCAACATTATGTTAGAGACGCAATCATTATGATTATTTATAAATTATTTAATATACATGTGTACATGCGAGGGAATATATCCGTAATATGATATATTCTGGTTTAATTTACACTGAAATCTCAATTACATCTCATTATGTGAGAAGAGGCAGTTGGATCCAGGAGATGTTCCAGAGCACAGTCTTTTATGCCAATGTGGAAAACAGGAGATGAAGGCAGCAACATAACTTGGTGCTTTGTGTTTGTCAACAGGAACTGTGCAGGAGCCATTCTGGCATTGGAATAAATGGCTATGAAATACCAAGTATATCACTGATTGTCTTCAAGTGTGCAGCTACAGCATGAGAGCTCTGTGCTTGAGCTTCATTTGCCTCTTGCTGGCCACAGTGATGTAAAAGACTTTGGGCTGGAAACTCCTGCTGGGGTCTCCTTACATTAAATAAAATCTCATGATCTCTCACAGGATCTGTACCTGTTACCCCCTCTTCCAACAGCATATACATGAAATCTTGTGATTTCATTTGTCCCTGTTCAGTTTTTTAGGCAGGCTGCCATCTGGGAATTTTCAGTGGTGCACATAAAAAGCTTGAACACTGATCCTTTGCCCAAGCAATACCTCATTGCCTGTCAGCATTTTCTGACAGTCAGAGAAATGAAACAAAGGGATTCCCTATCTGAATATTTCCTAAGGTGTTACAACTGCTGAAAGGGAAGAAATTCCCCACATCTGCTTCACACTTCAAAAGAGCAAAAATGGGTTAGGAAAAATAATTTTAAAAATCAGATTTAAGGAGTCTATATTGGGCAGTCCTACTCTCAATTTCCAAGATTTTATCCCCTAGTGCATGTGTCCATGAGGTTATTTCCCTGTCTGTGATTACTCCCAGGGGATGAACAGAGTGTGGACGTGACCTCAGGCTGAGTGAATTAGAGAAATGGCAAAGCTGACAAGTAGAACTGCCACATTTCATGTCATCCTATAGCAATAAAGTTCACAAAATACAGTGGGATATATAACTGTAGAAAGAAGTAAGGCCAGATTGCAAATCTATGGTAAACTCAGCAAACAGATCACTCTGGGACAGAGAATATGACAGATGTCATTAGAGGAAATGTCAGAATGGCCATCTCTAAATATGAAAAAACTACTAATAATAATAATTAATAAATTAATTACAAGAATAATTATAAGCAGGTAGATTAAATAAGAGGTGAGCTAGCAGGGAGATTGGCAAATCAGTTTCCTTTGGAAGCAGCAAATGAACTGAGACAGATAGTCATTTTACTGTCATATCACACTGTGATAAAGACAATACACATCAGCCTTTCACAGGATTCCTCATGAGAATCCCAAAGAATACGTTCTTGAAAAGAATTTATACAGCCTCCAAGCACAGACACCATATTCCACATGTGAAGAACAAAACCTAATTTCCCTTGGACTAATATTGATAAAAGTCACTGCTATTTGAAAGAATCCTGCTGCTGAAAAGAATTTGGACAAGGCAATTTTTGCTATTATGGGCAAAGCACGATTCTTTTCTGTTTGGCTTTTGATTCACTTTGCAGAGCTCAAAAATGGTGTGTTTGTTGGATATATATCTAAATGTTAATCCTGTGAAAGAGATCCAGAAAGAAATTCCTATTTCTATACTTCTCCTTCAGAAGTAAATTGCCTTCTCACACAATATTTCTCATAATTCAAAACTGCAAAGGGAGAATAAAGTCTCTCCTGCATATTTGTGCCCATGCATAGCTACCAATAACTGCACCCTTGATCCCTTTCCTCTATCTAAATTTGCTTTTATCTATCTGACTACATTTAGTTTTTTTAAAAACTGCTATGGCCCACCCCTTCATCATACATCCTTTTGGACATTCACACACATATCTACTTTTGTGTGAGTCTAACTATACAAATATATTGCTGCCTTTGATTTTGGTCAAAACTACTGCAGAAAACACTCATAAGTGTCCCAGGCAATTAACACCACTATCTAAAGTTAGGTCTTACTCATTGCAGAATCACTGGGAGACTTTTGCTAAGTGTCTGGTTGGGTTTTGAACATCTCCAATGGTGGACACATCATCCCAGGACATCCAGTGTTTGAGTTTCCTCTTATGAAAAAGGTTTTTATGTTCAAAAAGAACTTCCTGCATTTTGTTTTGTAGCCACTGCCCCTTGTGCTCTCACCAAGATGCACTGACAACAGTCTGACTCTGTTACATTTACTTCCCTCATCAGCCTCTGCATTGGTAAGATCCCAAAATCTCCCCTTCTCCAAGCAGAGCGCTCAGGTCTCTCAACCACCCATCCCTCATGTGAAAGGTGCTCTAGTCCCTTAATCATCTCTGGGGCACCTTGCTGGCTCACAGAGGTGTATCCATGGCCCTCTCATACTGGTTGAGTAGAGAGGAAGGTTCATTTCCCTTGACCTGCAGGAGCTGCTCTGCCCAGTGCAGCCCAAGCTGTGAGCCCACGTTGCTCCCTTGTGTCCAGCCAGGTACCATGGGGGACATTTTCTGCAGAGCTGCTTCCCAGGCAGCCAGTCAGCCCTCTACCTGTACTGGTGCCTGGTGTTGTACTGGTGCCTGGTGACATTCCTCCCCAGCTGCAGGGCTTGGCACTTCCCTTGGTTGGTGTTTGTAAGAGCCCTGCGTGCCCACTTCAGCCTGGCACCACACCCACCTGCTGCACCAACCACTCCTCCCAGTTTTGTGTCATCTGCAGGCTGGCTGAGGGTGCACTTGGCCCCTTTTTTAAGTCACTGCTGCAGAGGTTGTTTTACCTTGATCTCAGCCTCTTCAGCTTGGTGATCTGGTCAGTGTTACTTTCTATGAACTACATCCACAGGATACAAATCCAGGTGTAAATATAATCATGCACTACCTCTCTACCCCTGAGAAAATACTTCTTGTGTGAAGTACAAAAACTCAACTATTCTGTGTTTGATGACAATTTGAAACAAAGATTTGGCAACTGTGTTTGGGCAGCATCATTCCAAATAACTCACTGATTCCCCACAAATTTACAGTCGGGACTGGGGGTAAAAGCCAACATTTTCTAATTTGAGGCCCTGATGATGAGTATTTAGCATGATATTACAGCCTTTGATGAAGCTAATGGAGTCTTAGGTATGTTGAGCATTTCCTGTCCCCTGTGAAGGCTGGAAAGATTATGACCAGGCTACGTATTAAGATCCAGAAACATGAAGATAACTGTCAGTCTTAATAATTTTCATATTTTTAAATAGAGCTATGATTAATATTAAAAGGATGTGATGTTCCCATGTTTAGCCCATTTTAGCTGAAGGCTGCCAAAAACAGCAGTGAAAAGGGGATGTATTTTCTACACTGCACATTTCAATGAGACATGAGCTTCAAAGAGTGTGCAGGCATCTGAAAACCTAATGCAATTAGTTAATCAGTTTATTGTCCCTTTGACTGTCAGCAAGATTATGTTGATTTTTTTCCCTCCATTAATTCTACATTTAGAGTTCTATATTTGAAACACACAAAAAGGGGGAAACGAGTATCTGCAGTTCATGTATGTCATAAATGTTGCATATTTTGCAAAACATTTTAAATGTGACATTTCTTTCAGTGCAATGAAAGATGCTTCTGTGGCATACTTATTTTCTTATTTCCTGCCTGTCACATTTTTATCATTAATACAGCTTGCTGAGTAGTTAACTAAATGGTAATGACAAGTAAAATGTCTGATTTCCTTCATGGTGTGTTTCTAGGAAAATGGCACTGTGCTTCACCCTACCTGAGAATTTACCTACAGTACTAATTGGAGAACCCACTTCAGAGTGGGTTTTTTACATAGTTCCTGTATTCCTGGGATAGTTTCTTAGAACCATTGGGCCACCTGAAATCATTATTCATTATTAATATTAATAGTTATTATCATTATTATTATTATTTTGAGGTAAGGGAAAATTTGAATTGCTACTTTCGCAAACAGTGGCTACAAACAATAGTAAGAGAAAAGTCTTCAAAGAGAACTAGTCACCATCACTCTTCTCTCCCATACCACACATATTTTATTAGATTTTACAAATTTAAACAAAAATATGTTTTATCTTCTGAACTAAACCCTGCTTCCTGCTCTGCAGGTGAATATGTGAAGGTTTCTCTACTAACAAAGGGAAAATTTGTCATTAGCTTCACATCATATCATTAGACTCTTGCCTCATAAAATAGTCGACACTCATATTTTTGTTCACTTCTGTTAGAAAAACAAAACACATCTACAAAAATGCATGGAACATGATGTTCAACACCGGATATGGTGGGAAAAAAAATAGATGGATGATTTCAAGGCCAGCATGTTGACTGACAACTTCCAATATTTCTGTGAAGAATTTGTAGTCAGTGTGATGTCAACTCAAAAGACCATGTAACACGTTAGAAAAAAGTGCATTTAAAAATTCATATTTCTACAATTCATATGGATCTCAAATCTAGAATCTTTTGATGTTGAAAATTAATTTCCACATGAATAAGTCATTATAAAGATGAATAAGCTTGTAACCAATCACAGAAATATCTTGCTAGTGAAATTCAATTTTGAGGACCTCTTCACACATTGTGTTTTCCTTTATGCAAGCATGATCACAGCATGATCACAGGAAATGATGAAAGAGCAGTTTTTATAATTTCTAGGTGACTGCCAAAACTTCAAATCCAAATCCAAGTGTGTCAGAGTGAGCAAAACTCTTCACAAGCTAATGGAACTAAAGCCAATTATGTCAGGCTGAATTTGGTCCAGAGACCAAATTGTTGACTCTATGCAGAAGCAACTTTCCCTTCAGGTTAGAGAGATCTGTACAAAACATTTATGACCTTAGTGGAAAGCAACAATCATCTCTAGTAGATTTAATCTTATCTTGGTCTCCTTTTAACAATTTTCAAGTACTATAATAATGCACATGTGAATTCTTACTCTGTCTTCCCATCTTCCTACACATACCCCCAAGCCAAAGTCCTGAAATATTTTCTAAGTCATCATCATAATAACATTGCTAGATAATTCACAGAATATTTCTTTCAAGAAGAAGAACAATTTATATCTAAGCATGTGTCATGTTCTGTGCTACGCTATCAGTTAGGAAAAATAACACCTTCCCCTTTGCAGCCCTGATTAACTTTCATGGGATTATTTTTGTGGAATTTTTCCTACTAATAATTTTCTAAAAAACCAGAGCCACATAAATTAATAAAATCCAGAAACGCAAAGTGCACTTTAATTTGCAGTATTGACATAATTGTAGATCACTTAGTTTCTGTTAATGATGAGTGATGCTCCTCAAGAACATTGCAATGAAGATCAGCAGGAACTGTCTGTGTTCTTTGCTGTAAGACCTTCAAAGTTCAGATTTTTCAGACTGAAGCAACAGAAGAAGAAGCTACAAAGGATGGGAAATCTTGCTATCAGCAGAAGAAGACAAAGTTTATAGAAACTTCTTTTACATTATTTTATGGCATTTCTAAGGGATCTTGGTCTTGCTTTGTTCTGTTGCTTCACTCATCAATTTGCAAGCATTCAATCCAATTAAGGCCATAAATACATGGATTGATATTCCCCAATATCCTAGCCAAGACATATTAACATCCTAATCACTTCCTTAGAGCAGAACTGCCCAGATCATACCTCCATTAAAATACGGATTAAGAAAACATCCTCCTTTGCTGTGAGAATAGTTTAGTTCAGGTACTTGTCATAAATAGTATCAGGGTTTTTTGTAATGAAAAAGGTGCTCTCTTTGTCTCTCATATGTCCTTACATTAAATCAACATATATTCTAGAATATTTGAACAAATAGTGAAGACAATTTATTCTTAACAGCAGTGCTGGTGACCTTCCTCTCCTACTATGCAAAAACAAACAATAAAACGAGCAAATCCAAAGGGAAGTCACTAGAAAAAGTGTGCCTAGCTCTTTTTCCATTAACAATCTGTCCTAGGCTTCAGCTTTCCTGTCCACAGAACAATTGTGACTAACATGCTCTCCTCCCACAATGGTGTTAAATGGTGGCAGCATGGCAACAGCAGCAATTATTGCTAATTGGAATCCTTGCATTTATAGGAAATCAGTTGTGTGTCAGATCAAGGACACAGTTTGGCACAGGGAATGACAGAACCTAAAAGCAGAAAAATGCATAGTTATGCTGGCAATGAACTGCCCAGCTATACTTGTACCAGGATATTTCCTTGGCAACAACATAGATCTGATTATCTGAACTAAGTGTTGTATTGTTTTTATTAGAGATGTCAACTTTACCATATTTAATTTCCAGATAAAGAAACTGTAGAGACAGAAAGCCCTTTTCCCACCTCTCCTAACCTGCTTTTGGCCTTTGCACTTCAAGTCAGCTCATCTAATGCCTTCCTGAGTGTGAACACAAACTATGCAACTGGCTGAGGTTTTAAAATTACATATCCTCTCTTCAAGGATGTCTCAACTATTGACAAAGGCTGTTGGGGAGAGGTCAGTGTTTCCCCTCAGAGAAGCTGGACCTTCAGTTCACTGGGGCAAGCAGACCATGAGGGTGCTGAGCACCTCAGACCTGCCTCGAGGCTTTCCAGCAGCTTGGACTGTACCCTTGTAGGGCAGATAAGAAGGTAGGACCAGAGGCTCCTCATCCCAGTACAGAAAAAGAGGAAATAAAACTGGTGAAAGATTGTCGCCCTGATTTTTAGAAATCTTTTAGCCTTCTGATATTTTCATTCTAGTTGCAAGCTTTCCCACACATTTTCTGTAAGCAACTCAGTTGTTTTGCATTCCTTCGTAGAGGTGGAGAAAGTTGATGGATTGGTAACTTGTCCAGTGTCATTGGAGAGGTGGCCCTTTCACCCTCCAATCCACTGTCACTTTTGTAAAACTATAAGTAGTGGAGTCAGAATATAAACTTCCCTCTTTGCTCACCTTCAGCTGATGTGTTCACGCGTGTGTGCTCTCATGTCCTACAGCGACAAAAGGTGATGCTCATTCCTCTGGTTGATAGTGGGAGGGTGGGATATGCAGACACTCACGTGGGGGGATTCATACCCACCTATCCTTCCTCCAGTGTTACCCTGGTGCCTTTGTCTGTGGCACTGAGAGCACTGAACTGGACCTCTTGAAAGCCCTGTGCAGAGAAGGGTCATTAATCACTTTGCTCCTCAAGATCCTTTGCCTCCATCAAGAGCAACTCCACATTAATTGAAGGATGCTCATGGAACTAAGTGAACTTACCCAAGTCAAAATGAACAATCTTATTATGTACTTATGAATAATCTCATCATATAGGACAAGGGGCAATGGTTTTAAACTGAAGGAGAGCATGTTTAGATATTAGGAAGGAATTCTCCACTGTGAAGGTGGTGAAGCACAGGAACAAAGAATCTGTGGCTGCCCCATCCCTGGAAGTGTTCAAGGCCAGGTTGGATGGGGCTCTGAGCAAACTGGTCCAGTGGAAGGTGTCCCTGGCCATGACAGTGGGGTTGGAACTAGATGGTCTTGAATGCAGCTTCCAACTCAAGGGATTCTATGATAACAAACTTGTTTGAAATATTAGCTTCCTCCATGCCTTCCTATTATTCTCTGTATTTGAAAACACTTCATATTTTGAAAAACATTGAAGTCTGACAATATAAAGGAGTGTGGGGGCTTCAGTCCTCCTCTACAAAAACAATACAATAAAGTTGTATGTTAAACACACTCATTCACAATAACAGGCACACTTGAAAACACAGGAAAACCGCTTGCCCAATAAAGTACCTTGGAACAACTATATTCATAGATAACCAGTCTCTCTGAGGAAAGCTGCATTTGGATCTGCATATAAGCTCCTGTAAGTAATTTGCATTATTTTTCAAATTAATAAAATATATATTGATGAATTCATGGGATTTTATGTTTCATATGTCTAATTATAAATTAACATTAAATTTTCATATATTAAATTATATTAATATATTTTAATGAAAATTTTAAAAAACCCTATTAATTATTATTTGAGTGGTTTTAAGTGCTGTTGAATCATATATGATTTAGTTATTTGTCCCACTGCTAAAGCAATGGGGTTTTCAGCACAACACTAAGAATTTCTTACTGACAGCCCACAGCACTTTGCACCCATTCACCCTACATCCTTCTATCTTCTTCAGCTGAGACTAAAAATTTCACGTGTATTAAATCACCACAAAATTTAATTCACTGTTTCTTTCACAGGAAAAAAGGCTCGAAGCCTCTATGAGTCTAATAGCTATCTCCAACATTTCATAATAATTCTCTAACCTATCTACAAATTTTAGACTTGGTTTTTCAAACAGAGAGATTATCAGCTGAAACTTAAAAGACTGGAAATTTCTAGCTCTTCAAGTCAAGCAAGAACACGAATTCTTTAAGCTCAGAAACTATGAGTCAAGTAGAAAAAAAATACTTTTAAGTCATTGTCGTAACTTTTTTTAATAGATTTTTTAAAAAGAAAATATCTCTGGAGGTTGGCTGGGCTGCTTTTGTGTGTTTACAGCTGTGTTATCGGGCCTCTCAAGCTAAATTGTCTCAATGAATGGACTTAGAAAGATCACCTCTCCTTTCTACACTGCTCTGGTTAATAACAGTACTTATCTCTCCCAGAGATCTGGTTAAGTATCCATTATCTGGCATCCAAAGGCAAGGTAGAAGTGTAAAACATTAACAGAAGTAAGCAGTACTTACCACTTAACTATTTAAGGCATAGATTTACGTCTCAGGGTGTGAGATTTAGACACTCCATGTTATTTGAAAATCCTGTATGTTTGCCAGCACAACCAGAAACTGAACAAAATTACAAAAGGCTTGGGTGACTCACTAATAGTGCTTCACATTAGATAAAGACAACAACCAGCATTATCAGAGCTGCATTCCCATGCTCATTGTGTTTTGAGAGAAAATGGCCATAACCATGGGGAGCATGCCATTGTCACTCTAGCTAAGTAATTAATTTCTCTTTTAATCTTACTAAAGTTGTGAAAGTCCACCATGTGCTTGGATGGCCACAGAAAAGAGTAACAGCAGCATTTAAAATGTGTGTTTTTTTGGTTTGGGCTTTCCTTGCAAATCACTCAATTTGTTGTTTAAAATACTGGGCATGCAGTTAAATGACCAGTTTTCTGATTTAACTAACAGCAACAGAAACATTCTATTCTGTTAAAAAGGATGAATTTAGATGCTGTTGCATTTTCATTCATTTTTTCTTCTTAATGTATCTCTCTTTCAGGGGAACTAAAACTCTAGAGAAAAGCTTGGTATGTATAAACAAACCCTGGAGTTCTAAAAGTAAAGGTAAGCTCCTCACAGATTAATGAAAAACAAAGCTATGCAATAACTGGTTTCAAAACGCAGTATAAAGTTTAGCTGGCTTCTAACCAATGCCCTGATTCACAAAAGGATTTCAGCTTCCACACAGGCACTCAACACCTAAATCCTGAAGTGTTCTCCACAGAAATCCCCACTTAAACTTCGGGTGTCCTTGGACGATGACAAATAAAAGCAGCAGCATGTCTGCTTATCCCTTGTGGATGCTGCAGCTTCCAGCTCTGTGTCACTCCAGCCAGGGCCTGGCAGGGCTGAGGATGCAAGCAGTGGTCCTGGCAGGGATTTGGTGCTGGCCTAGCATGTGGGAGGCCACAGTGCTTCAGTAGCTGCAGCGAGAAAACTGCATGGAAGCTGTGGTTCGAAGTGCCTGAGACTTCAGATGCTTCTTGATTTGTTTTTTATTTTTTCCAGGGTTGACACATCTCTGAGGCTATAGTACCAAAATTAATAGTTTATCCATAAGCAAAGAAATACTGCTTCTGATAGGTTTCATTGTGTTTAATGACTCTTAGGAGGGGAGGGACGAAGGAAGAAAAAGAAGGAACATCTGCAACACACTCTGCTCTTTCTGTAATCAATGGCATGCCTCCTTTGACTGAAGGAGTGAAATGAGATTACCTCTAAGAAAGCTGAGATGATGTGCAATCAGAAAAGAAAGACAGGTGAAAATACAATCCCAGACACAGGCGCCAGTTCGAGCTTTTCCCTGGCATCCCTTTTCTATCATAATGTATGGGGACATTGTACAAGAGCAGTAATTGCTGGCAGTTATTCCAAAGTACTCGCCAAGGGCCAGATTTCTGATCTCTGTTGGCATGAACTGATGCTCAAACTAGTGCAAAAAACTATTGTTTTTTAATATGCATTGAATAGTATTTTAATATGTATTTCAATATATAGTTTCTTGTTACAAGACTCTTTCATTTTGTATGAACGTAAGCCATCAAAGTTGGAGAGGGAAAAGACAGTAAGGCTATATGTATTTTGAAGACCAAAAAGAGGAAAATGGAAATCTACTTTAGAGTGAGACAGAAGAATAAAAGTAAAAATTGAATCAATGCAGCTACATGACTCTTTATGGGAATTCCTTTCTCACTTGCCTAAGTTTAAACTAACTTTAATGTTAACAACAGGATCTACCATAATGTTGCTTCTAGAAATTAGACACATTTTTAAAATTTTGGGCAATTCCTACAGCTTCCTTCCTCCTTTTGTGAAATTTATTTGTTGGTAATATTTTAAAAGTTGCAATTCCTATAAGAACATCACTTCTCTGTCTTAGATCAAGACTTTCCTAGCACTCAAAAATTGGGAGATTGTTCAATGAAGTATTTACCTTGGCTTCTAAGGGGCACGAGGAACAAGAAGGTTGTTTGTCAGAGACATGGAGATGCTTGAAGATGTGGTTCTCACCACACAGTTTGGTCCAAGCAGCAGGAAGGTGATGTTCAACACAGAGAAACAAGCAAAGAAGATACCAAAGAGAAAAAGGAGATTTAAAACATCACAATGGAAGTAGAACTAGGAAAGTCTTTCAAACCTTCCATAGCATTCTACCCATCCAATTTTACATGTCAGCTTCAATTTTTAAATATTTGGGACAAAAATTTTTAGATATTTGTCATTTCACTTTTTTTTGTTTGTTTGTTTTGAAACATGCACAGGATATTTTCAGCCTTTCTCTGTCATCAGCCAAGTAACAGTCCCAGCTAAGGCCATCTGAACAAGAAACCTAATCAGAGCTGGAGCCTCTGCTCCAGACTGTCTCTGCTAGAAGCAGCATTTTAAAAGAGTAAATGAAGATCAAGGAATTTGAAGCTGCCCAAGGAAGCTAATTTTTTTTTTTTTTAGTGTATTACTTTTCATCTCCACACATGAAAACAGAGTCATTACTGATGATATAATGTACTAAGTTCTCTAAATGCACTGTGCACAACAAACTGGTTTGATTCTGATCATATAAATTCTACTTTAGTACTTTTTTATTCATTTTGGTTATTTTACTTCACATTAGGCCACCAGACCTGCGTAAAACATTTTCATAACAAGCATATGGTTTTCCTGAAGTAGATTTCAGTTGCTTTTATCTCTCCCCCTTTTAAAATAGTATTTACATAGCGTTTATTTAAATTAACTTCTGAACACTTCAGGTTTACCTCTGCTATTATGGATAATTTATTATGGTCAAAAAAGAAACTTCCATTTCAATTTCTGTGAAATAGTGGTGTCGTTTGCATTCGTCCCTCGGCCACGTTGATGTTGGACTAACTGGAAGCTTTCACCATAAAGGTGGCTGCTGTGATTACATTTGATCAGCTGTAAAAGGGATTTCCCAGAAAAAGGAATGGAAATGCTTTTATAGCCTTTTAGGTAATGTCAGAATTTTTTTGTTTTGTTAATACGAGCTTTTGCCAATCTCTAACAGCAGGATCCAAATCCCATCTGAAGGCAATGGAAAGTCTCCCATTGAGTTTGATGGCCTTTGGATCAGTCCCTAAGTGCATTTAGGCTTAATGAGATGTTAATGTGAATTTTATGCTGTTGTGTATAGGAATAGACTTTCCAACCTTTCTTTTCCCACTAATGCAAAAAGAGTGATCTGCCTTTTTAAATTTTTAATTTTTATTTTCCTGCTATAATCGGTAGGCACGCAGAAGGAGGGTTTATGCAGCTCGCTGTGTTCCCTACCTTCTCCCCCTCCCACCACCCTTTATCGCTGACGCGCTGCAAACTGCAGAGAGCATCCATCACCCGCTCTCGGGGGCGTCTAAAGGAGAAGTAAATACCGGCCTCTCCCTTCGCCTCATCATTGCCTTGAAACCCCGGTTTGGGAAAAAAAGGCAAAATTAAAGGCGGGGGGGGAGGGGAGGGGAGAGTAACACCACCACCAAAATAAAAGAAAACCAAAACCGAACCACCAAAAAAGCACCACACTCTGGAAATCGGGGAAGTCGAATCTTGGCTTCTTGCTCCACCTGGCGGGAGATGCGAGCGGGGCCAGCGCGTCCCTCCCGGCCCTGGAGCGACATCCCGGGCGAGGGAGGTGCTGAGGGACCGGTTCCTTCTGCCGTGGGCCTTTGGGGTACTTCACGGGACCCGAGGAAATACCGGGATTGATGTGGGGTGGCGGGGAGTGGGTCTCGGCTCACTCATGGGGTTCTCCGTTAGGGTGAGTGAGGCTCCTTTTTTTGGGTGCCCAAAGGGAATTTCTGCAGCTCCTTAGCCTTGCCATGCGAGTTTGACTTCCCGGAGGATGCGGGGACATTGTGTGACTCACGGCGGCGATGGCTGTGCACAAGCTTGCAGAGCTGTTGCCCGTTGGACAAGTATTTCACATATGAATACACAGTATTTCACATATGAATACACAGAAATTCTCAGAAGAGAAAAAAATGTGTCTTGTGGGAATGTCTCAGTCACTCTAAGAAGAATAAAAAATAAAAATCATCTGCTTAGGGTCAGTGACATTGATGACCTAGCCAGGAGCTCTCACTGAGTGTGGGAAGTTGGAGACACAGCACATGTACCGTATGAACTGGTTTTGATCAGTGTGAGCAATTCCAATACTTCTCAGAAGCTGTTAGCACATCTTATATCTACTGTTTTATAAATCTTTGGAACACAGACAGGCCCTAATGGAAACATTTTCATGCCCTTGGGTTCAAAGTGAGCTTTCTCTGGAACACTCTGCTCTGCATCTTTAAAAGCCTCAGCAGAGGATTCACCCCAAGCTGAAGGAGAAGGGAAGCCATGGCTCCAGCCAAAAGTAGGCTGCAGGAGGAGCGGCTGAAGGGACACATTCTCCCCAGGACAGCTGTCCCAGCAGGAGGGTGGAAGCAGACTCCACACTACTACTGGGTTGTTCTGGTTGCTCACGGCCTAATGGCCTGGTGGCTTTTTTGGGCTACCTTGAATGTGGCACTGTGGGGAGGCTCCAGGGTCTCAGAACCCTTGCCAGAGAGGAGGCAGCTTGTCTGGCAGTGCTAACTGGTGATGGTGACCTGCCAGGAAAGCCAAGGACTGCACTGTGAGCTGGAGCACAAGGAGAGAGGTATCTGCATCTGACCATGTGAGGAAGGACATCCAGCTATGAGACATCACGGGTGCCTGCAGCCAGGGCTGCACAGCAACAACTCCAGGAATATGGTTAGACACAGGCAAAGAGGGTTCTCCATGGAATCATAGCCAAACTTCATCAAGAGATGTGGCAAGCTCTGATCTCAGTATTTGACACCACTAGGATGGAAGTAGCTGCAAAGTTTCATTGTTTATTAGTTTTTCCAAGAGCTCCACAAGGAAAAAAAAAAAGTGTTAACAGTAGAGAATACTTATAACAACCATTAGTTATTTTCTCCATTCCTTCAGTAACTGCTTCTGTGGTAAAGGCCAGCATTTGACAGGCTGCAGAATATAGATTCTCATTGTGTTGATTGATAATTGAGGTATTTGTAAGTCAGTCTTGATTATGTAAAATGCTTGGCATGCCTGACTTTTAAAAAGAAACTTTCTTCAAACAAGTATCTTGGGAGACCATTACAGACCTTCTTTTCCCAAAAAAGCCTGAAAAAAAGACATACTATCTCTACCTTCCTTTAAATGTCATCAAACCAAGTCTATTTATTACACATTTCAGATTCAACTTAACATTTTCAGCATGATGTATCTTAGGAGAGTGGTAATCTCTTAGATTGCTTGAAAATATGCTTTTCTTCAGTGAATAGAAAGATACACACTGTATTAAAAACCAAACCAGAAAAACTTGCATTTATTAATGAATTATTATAGTATATTCTCTGGCCAAGAATTTTCTGATCTAGCTGAAGACTGAGTAGCTTTCAACATTAACCACTTGCAAAACATACTAGAGTATGGCCATGGGTAGCCATAGTAAATTTTAGATCTGAAATCACATCACCAAATAGATAATCCCTGCAATTGGCTAGTTTCAATAGGTCTATCAACTCAAAAATTCATCCCACCTGAATTGTATGGGTATGTTCAATACCTGGTTTATGAATCCTGCCAGGAGTGCAGGAACAGCAATTGTGCATCAGGTGAGCTGTAGCATATAACATCTTTTATCTGGATTCACAAACTGATCACCCCAGCTGTTTGGTACAGTTTGTTTACTCCCTGAATTCCCCTTTGTGCCTCCCCTCTTTGCCATCATCTGCACTGAGCAAAACAGGTATATAAATGAAAAGGAACTCAGGCTGACAAACCACAAGTTCACTGCCAAAGGAAGATTAGACATGTATAACAAGAAGACATTACATATTTTGTCATAGCTGCACTCAGTGTGCAGAGATTATTTACCAGGTCCAGTGTTTAAGTGTGGCAGATGGATGCAGGCTAGCAGTTCCCACAAACAAAGATGCTGTTTCAGAAAAAAGGTGTGTTCAGCTTCTGGAAAAGAAATTTACCTCTCAGCAGGCACTGGCAACTCTAATCTTATTTGCATTTCTCAAAGCAGCAGCACACATGTCCCTTTCTCAGCCCTAACTCTCCCTGCCAGCTGAAGCTGTGCTATACAGATAGGTAGTAAATAATGTAGGATTGTGCAGATTGGCGTGAGGCCTTTTCCTTCTCCTGTGCTGCAAATGCCTTTTCAGAAGCAATAGTTAAGCTGTCAGCAGAGTGGGATTACAAATCTGATACTCAGCACAGTTTTGGACAGTTTGAGCTTTCAGGCATTTTCCATGAATAGACACCAATCATTTCATTGCCACGCTGCTGAGGTGCTCTGTTGGGTCAGGCATTTTTTAGATGGGGATCAGAGAAATAAGCACAGGAAGGTGAAAACAGATATAATTTTGTAGATTCATGTAAGGTACAAAAAAGTATAGGGCTATATGATAATGGCATTTTACTCCTAGGTTTTGAATTAAAGTGTCTTTCAACTTTATTTAAGGGATTTGCCTTGTCAAAGCAAAATTCCTGAACATAAACACTTGTTGCTATAAATATTTAAAATTCTCCTCTGTGAAAATACAGATGAGACATATTAGCAAACACAGCACTGTGTCTCATTACGACTTCTATGCATAATGAAAATGTTAAAAGCAATATGGTTTCTTTTAAAATAATACTAGCACTTAGAGTATAATGGTACACCCTTGAAGCTGTTGTTATTTCACAAATATTCAGCATTCAGGCTCTCATACTAATGCTTGTTGTAATACAACAGAAACCTGTACTGCTATAAATTCTCACTAATGCAAATTACTTAGAGGGATGGGAAAACCTGCCTTTATGTTATGTTGTTCATTTTAATGTCAAATGCCATTCTTCATTCCTCTATTCATATAGCTTTATTATCAAAAATATTTGTCTGTCAGGTGGAGATGAGCAAACAGCCCAAATTAAATCACTTAAGGTTCAGGTGACTGCACCAACAATCTGTGCTTCTGGGCAGCCATCTCTGCTTGAGAGATTTCAGCTCATACCCTGCAGGCACTAATAAGGCTGGGGATCTCAGTACAGTACTAAGGGAGGAGTTCCCAGGTTTATGAGAGCCTTAGGCTCTGTTCTACTCCCAACAGCTGCTCCTGGAGCAGTTACAGCATTGCCCTGTGGTGCAAAGTGACTAACCCTGTTCTGTTAGTCAGAGTTAGGTCAGAGGCTGAAATTTCTGGGGCTGAGGTACATCACAGGGCAAGACTTTTCCTGCCACAAAGACATCACCCACCCCTGACACATAAATACAATCCTGGCCCACAGAGGACCCTCTCCGTGGTGTGGTGCTTTGAAGCAGAAACAAGAGATGTCACAGGGCTCATGACAGAAACCCGAACTCTGGCAACGAAGAGCCTCCTTTGGTTTTGATTAGCAGCACAAACAGCAGGTACGAGCACAAAAGGTGGAACTCTGGCTTGTGCTAAGATGTCACACAGCTTCTCCTTAGCTCCAAATAAAAAAATCTACAAGGATGGAGATGAAAAAGAGAAAAACAAAGCAAAACACACACATTAAACAAGTAAACAAACAAAAACCAACAAAGAAAAGGACCATGAAAGTTTGGAGACAGGTATAATTAGAATTTGTGGGGTTTTCTCCCATCATTATGCAATCAGATCCACTTACCATCTACTCTGTTACCTTATATCCTGAATAGTTCAGCATGATATTCACAGAGAAAAAAGATAAGGACGTGCTATGTCATATTCCAACAATCCAATTAATTTTGTTCTGGTTTTGCTGAACTAGAAAGTGTGCATTCGATTTTGTTAAGTATTACCACTAAATGTATATTCTAAAATACTGCAGATAATTTCCTGGGAAGGGCATAAAAAATTCCATAGTTTCTACAGTGAAAATGCCCCAAAGAGAGCGGCCTGTGTCTCCATTATGTTTTTCAAAAGAAAACTTTCCCTAAGGCTTTGTGTAGAAGATGATAGTGATGAGAATGTATCTTCTAACATTTGACTGGTTGCCACAGAGAAAATGTGAATTCCAATGGAAGTAAATCAAAGATAGAGTTTAAGGGCAACATGTTTCTGTTTCTTTGTCCTTAGTGTCATACATGAGATTGATAAATCATTCATATATGAAGTGGAAGCATGGCAGGTTGCAATAATTTTAACCAAAGTTTTTGTCCTCAACAGTAATCACTTTCTATTTTGCTAGTGAACTAATTCTCATTTTTCTGCATCTTTTCTTCACACTCATGCACTGTGGAGGGGTTCTCAAAACATTGCATCTTGTCTTTAATTATCTAGAAGAAGAGTTCAATTTCACAGAAATATTCTGATTTGGAAGAGACACACAAGGATGAATTACAGAATGCTATGTTTTCTTTAAATCACATGGGAAACCATTTTTCCTCAGTGTCTCTGTGGATGCATTTCTATAAACAGTGAATTACATCTGAACTCAGTTTCACTTGGGCAATTCCTGTTAGTAATGTCATTTCCATTATGTCCAGACAATGATGGGATTCCATTGACTCCATCATTTCTTGTAGATGCTGGCCACATGACACAGTCAAAGCCATACAAACCCAAAGCCTTTCTACTTATTTTTGATTTTGTTATGTGTGGGAGTCATTCTAACTATAGGTGTTCCCTTAGAATCTCTGCCAAAAATAAAAATGAAGTCACATAACTCTGGAGCTTGCTTAGAAAAAATCAAAGTAATTTTAGACTCAAACTGAGAAGTTTGAGCCTTATCCATATTCAAGATTTTTAAAAAATACATTATTACTAGACTCTTCCCTTTTCATATCATGAACTTTTTACTGCTACAAAATTAGTGCTGAGATTGATGAAAATGCTACAGCATGGAGAACTTTTCACAGATGCACAGCTGGGGAAAAAGGGAAACCTCTGAGCAAAGGAGCTACTGACAGCACAGAGCAGAAGTAGGAGAGAAGCTGGTGAGTACCAAATAGAACAACCATGAGTTTTTATTACCTCAGAGTTCTATCTTTTTTTCTTTTTACCATGTATCCTCTCATTTTTCAATCACCCATGATCTCCTGACTGACAGAAGAAATCAATCTACACCACTATTATGGGTTATTTTTTTTTATGGGGAATTATTTAATAACAGGGTATGTTTTATCTCCACCTGTCTTTACTTTAGGCTATCTCAGTGAGAATCCAGCAAAACTCAAAGAACTTGAGGGAAATGCATAGGTAAGTGTCAAGGGAGAATGAAGTTAAACTACAATTGCTCCTTGGAGGAATGTGAGTGTATTAATACCTTCCTTCTAAACACAAAAGAGACATGACCATGATGTCAGGATTAATGGATGTACACAGCATTTCAGGAGTGAGTGGTAGAAACAAGACTGAAGTTTGATTTTTTTATAACAGAAATCAAAACCAGAGAATGTAAGAATGGTGTTCTAAAATCTGTTCTCTACAGACTGATGAAAATAGCAAAAGAAAAAAAAAAACCCACATTATTGAGCTGATTTATATTTCCGTGACATGTTTGAGGAATGAATGAAGAATTTTGCAGTTAAGTTCCTAAATTCACTCTCACTGCAAGCATATGTTTGCCAACATGTCAGTGCTGCCTCAGCTCTCTGTGTCAGCTACTTTTCTTCCAGGGCTGTCTGATATTCTTCCTTTCCATTACCATTTGTCACCCAGCAGATAAAACTCTTGATTTCTGAGCTTGATAGGCTAAATTCAATGCCAAACATCCTGCTGGTCAGAGTAGTGAACTGTGGCAGGCTGAGCTGCAACATTACCTTAGTTAAGGAGTCTGGGGTTTTCACCTAATCCAAAGGTAATTACTATAAATCTAAATTCAGATATTTCTGGCCAGTAAGTGTGATAACATGGAGATTCTTTTTTGGTTGGTTGGGTTTTTTTCCCAATCAATTAATAATCAAACTTGTATTCTATCTCCACCATATTTTTCATCTTGGAAAGTTCAGTAACTTAAAGCTTATATTTCTGTAACTTCAAAAGAACTCGTTCTATGCTTTCAAATGTAGAAAAAACATTTATTTGGCCTATGCATGCTATGTATGCCAGAGTTTTATAACCCAAACCATCAGCTTCTCAGCTTCTCTGCTGCACTCCCTCTGTCTAAGCCCTATGGTGTGGCAACAGGACTGACTACATTCTTATGACAAAATGGGTTTGGGTTTTTTTAGCCTCCTGTCAGAAGAAATAAAGGAAAAACTGGCTACTGGAATGACTTTGGTAGGACTGTTTAGTAGTTACTTCTATGGATTTGTTTGCTTTTATGTCAATAATTTGTGAAAATATTAGTGAAAATGAGAAGCTGCCTCCTATGACTCTGAGAAGGGCCTTCATTCAGCTCCTTTGAGATTCATTCCCTGCTCCTTGTGATCCTGCTGGGCAGTGTGTGTTTCCATTTGCAGCTCTCCAAGGATCACTGCAGAACAATCACACAGGTAATAGAACATCATTCTTAAATACAAACAACCACCCATAATCCTACCTATCAATTTCACCAGACATTTTAGTCTGCTTCTGATGTTTCAAAAGGTTTAACTAGGAATAATTAGAAATGTTAAACAGAAAAATTCCTGGGTTTAGTCACTACCTTTTTTGAAGTCAAATAATAAAAGGTTAAATTTAAAAGATGGAGTTTCAGCAGGAAAGAATTTTGTCCAGTGGAAAAATATGAGAAATTTCCCCTTGGTCAAGTGTTCTGACCATACAGCTGCCATGTGCCTCTGTACACACTCCCTAAAAGTGTTGAGGCCTTGAATTTTTTTCTCTCAAGCAGCAGAACTCTTGGGACACTGCAGCTAATAGAGAATGCAACCACACGTCTCCTCAGCAGCACTGCTACCGGGAACACAATAAGCTCATCCTTTGCTCTTTACAATTGCTTGCCATAGAATATCAAACAAAATTCAAGGTCTCAGCACTTATCTGCAGTGCTTAGATACCCAAGGCTGTAACCAGAGTGTTGAGCACAAAGCACATGGGACCTTTCACGTCCTGAAAGGACCCTGCCTTCACACTTGGGTAAGATCAGGACATGCAGAAAACCCCCCTTACCATTTTGTCTGAGGTTTCCATAGGAAAGAAACCTGAGGGTGTGGAGTAGAAAGCAGCTGCTGTGGATGAGAAACAAACCAAGGCAAGGGGTGTGACTATGCACAGACACAGGACTGAAATTCTTTCTGAAGGATATCTTATTCTGGAGCTAAATAAGATATCTGACAGATATCTTACCTGTGAGCCTGTCCCAGAGCAGCAGTAGTGTGGCAGCAGGACCAGGGCAGGGATTGTCCCCCTGTACTTGGCACTGGTGAGGGCACACCTCAAATCCTGTGTTCAGTTTTGGGCCCCTCAGTACAAGGAAGGCATTGAGGGGCTGGAGAGAGAGCAGAGAAGGGAACAGAGCTGGGGAAGGGTCTGGAACACAGGTCTGATGAGGAGCAGCTGAGGGAGCTGGGGGTGTTCAGCCTGAAGGAAAGGAGGCTCAGGAGGGACCTTATCTGCTCTCTACAACTGCCTGACAGGAGGCTGAAGCCAGGTGAGGGTCAGGCTCTGCTCCCAGGCAACCTTACAGGATGATAGGAAACGGACTCAAGCTGCACCAGGAAGGTTCAGGTTGGACATCAGGAAGAACTTCTCCGCTGAAAAGGCTGTTAAGCATTGGAACAGACTGCCCAAGGACATGGTAGAGCTACCATCCCTGGAAGTGTTCGAGAAACTACTGGAGGTAACAGTACTGTGGTTTGCTGGACATGAAAGTGTTTGTTCAAAGGTTGGACTCAATAATCTCTAAGGTCTTTTCCAACCTTTAGTGATTCTATTATTTTAAAGACCACATAAGTAATACCTCTATAAACTAAGGAGCATCACAAAAATTTCAGCCCAGTAAAAAAGACATAATCCCATGCCATATTTAACACAATTGTTGACACAGATAAATGCTTGTAAAAGAAAAAAAAAAGAAAAAAAAAAGTAAATATATAACTGCCACGATGCCCACCGAGTGGCTAGCTCCGGGGGCTGAGCACTGGGCAGGGGTGTCGTGTGGAGGTGCCTTCCCCTGGGGTCCTGGAGGGAGGGACCCTGCAGGGTACGGGTCTGTCCCTGTCCCTGCTCCCATGTCACCTGTGCCCCATACCTGTTCCTCATTGGGTGGTTTGGGTGCCTGAGGCCCAAAAAGAAGAGGAAGGTCCCATGACGGGTCTGCCTGGGACCTCCAGCCATTCGACTGGAGGAATAAATCATCTCTGAACATCTACAAAAATATCCCTTCATCTTTCCTTCCAAGTTCATCGTTGTCTTATACCTGTTGTAAGGATTCCCCATTACAAGAGTGTCGCCGGCTGCCATGGCAGGGGGAAGGTGCAGAGGGAGTGTGGGAGGCTGGGCGAGGTCCGGGCAAGGCTCGCCTCAGCCAGCACTGGGGAAGGCGCACGGAGGGACAAAGAAACGAGGGACTGTTCTTGGGGAAACAGGAACGAGGTTATTGGGCCCGGGGAGGAGGGGCCAGGAAAAAGCCAAGAGCAGCCCTTACAGGTGGTTTTGTACCCCACTGCTCAGGGCACAGCAAACATAAACCAACCAACAGCACCACAGACAAGGGGTGTGACAGAGGTGGGGTGCACACAACCCCTGGGGAGAGAGGCAGGCGGGGAGGATGAGCTGGGGCCAATGACAGAACCAAGGGAGGGCACAGCGGTGGCCATTGCAGACGCGGAGGGTGTCACGCCTTTCCCGCCTTGGGCAATGAACTTTCACGCCAGCAAGCCCAGGGGTGTGTGTGTTGGGCGGGCAGCCATCCTGGGGTTCCTGGGCCATTGAACCAAACCACTGGGCCTCCTGTCCAACGGGGTCCAGGACACTCTGGCTGGGGCTATGGCTGGCCGCAACATCTAATAACAAAATGTCCTCTTGGAAAGACTAAGTGATTAAACGCTGTAGTTGAGCCTGCCTTGCTCTTCAGTGTGCAGAGCTCATTATATATTTCACACACTTTCAAACTACTTTTTCATTACCGAAAAGATAACAGATATATGTTATAATAGCAGACTAATTAGACTGATATGCTACATACTATTTGATTTTAATTAAAAATATTTAAAATTGCTTCATAATAAAATGTGACAGGGACTTATACTTTTCAGCTCTCAATTTTTAACACATTTTTAACTCTATGAAGTAACATCATAACACAGTTTAAAATGCATCTTAGAAAATACTCCTTCCTAAAATGCAGTTTGGAAATTTTTTTCAGATTCCTAAACCACAATTTAAATGAGTTCATCATTGTGACCTGTAATATCCAAGTCATGAGATTCTTAACTCTATGAGGAGCTCCACTAAACTTAGTAAAACTACCTGTGTGAATAGAAAAAATAAATATTTTGTCTCTTAAACCTCTTTGCCATTTTTGTTCTTACAGAATTTGAAGTAGCTCTGGTTTTAAGGGTGAGGGTTTTTTCTGATGAACTGAGTATCAAAGTTTAATTTAGGCAATTAAATCCAGACATAGAAATGAAAATGTAAATGTGAATTCTGAACAAAAAGTTGCAATCAAGACAAAGATTTGGGTTTTGAAAAGTTGTGTTTAACTTTACAATACTAATTAGTGCAGATGATAATTCCTGGAACCGGAATTGGGAGTTCTTCAGTTGATTGCAAAATTGGGGTAGAAATGTCTTAGGTAGAATTGGGAAACTGGGAGCAGAATAAGTGTCAATACATTGTGATTCTTTGATTTTCCATTTCTAATAAGGAATGAATGGACTTCTTGAGTCTTTTCTAAGTTTCTTTATGTAGATGTTAAAGTAAAACATTAATTTTGCAAAAGATCACCAAGTGAGGTAACAAGAAAGCAGTGATTTGAATAAATTACTTTTTCAATGCCACTTTAATCAGATCTATATTGTGAAAAAACACAAACAAAAAAAAATAGATAACTAGAACTAAAGACAAGTTTTAATTTTTTTTTCTTTTTAGTTCCAAATGAAACATTGCAGGAACAGGTACAGACAACATGATATGCACTGCCATTTTTGGACCACTCAAAATTGTATCACAGCCTGAATACCTTCCACAAACACCTCCTTGTTTTCACTTCCTTTAAAGTCATAGATCCATTGGCAAACTTTCATCACTCCAACCCTAATTCCACAAGAAGTAAAAGGTGTTTCCTCCCATTTGGAGGTGACCAGGGCTGTGTCAGACCCAGAGCAGCCCCTGCTCCCTTCTCACAGGGTCACCCTTGCAGTTCGCCCTCTGCCCTCACCTTGCTACCCACACCTCACACACCCCAGCATTTTGGCTTTGTAAAACAACAGAATCTTTAAAACTAACAGAAGACATTCTCAGCCCTGGCATCACAGTTTTATGTGATCAGGCAACACAAACTGTAGAAAGATAAAAAAGATTCTGGGGAAACTAACAATAAGAAATTCAATTATGTCCTTTAATCTTTTTTATGCTTATATTGTTTTTTTGGTTTTGTTTGCTTTCTATAAAATTGCCATATGAAAAATTAAATGTATAAATTCAATCTTTTATGCTGAATTCCTCAAGCAAAAAGAGATGTCCATCAGCAGCCATTATATTTCAAGTCTATTTGTACATATGAACAGGTTTCATATTTAATTTCAACATAAACTATTGAGCAAACATTTCTCCATGCATTTTCTACTGTCTTCCTTCAGTAGTTTGACTGCAAAGTTTCTGTCTTGTTTTTTTTTCCATTGCTAAAGGCTCTAAAACAAATAAGTTCCTCCCTGAATCCTGAATCTGAACATGGTAAACACCCCTCGCTTCTTGCCAATTCTTCACACTTTGTAGATGACTGACACAATTTTTGGTTTATCTTTATGTAGGATCTTAATTTTTTTAAGAAAGCCTCTGGACAGCAGCTGCACATAAGGTTGCATTTCCCTCTCTCTGGGGAAATGCAGTTCCTACTGAATGCAGCTGCTTAACCCAGTAGGGACTGCAGCAAAGTCAGAGTGAGCGAGTTCCTGTTCTCTGGACTAATGCCTGCCCTTGGAGGTGGGGATTTGGGGAGCTCCTTATCCAAATTCTGAGTGCTCATAACCAGCCAATTCTTGGGTTGCATATACCCCTCAATTAGCTAGCTTTCCAAAATGCTTAAAAAAACCCAAATTAAAACCATCTAGGAGAGAGACTGTGGCAGAGAGAGGAGATGGGTAAGGGCATGTCTGCTGCCAGTTGCCTCTGGCAACAGTGTTCAGTGATGAAACTGAGATGCACAAAAGCTCAAAGTGGTCTAATGTAAAATTAACGTAACTTCTGACATCAGTAAATATTATCAAAAGCCTGTAGGATTTGTAGTTTCACTCTCACCTATCTCCTTATAAATAAAAATACAGCTATATCATATGCCTTACCAGCAGCTTTAAAAGTGCTGTTTAGAGCCTGAAGAATTTTTAAATCTTTACTTTCCTTAAAGTGAAAAATGCATTTTCCCCTACTTGCAGGCACACCTACTTAAAAAACCCCAACACATTCAGACATTCAAATCTTATTAAACCCATCCTATCTTTCTGCTAAGCCTGAAATCACCATAATCGGGTAAGTCAGGCAATGTTTAAACACAAGGGTCAAAAGCTAAACCAGCAGAAGTCAAATATAATACCAGAAGTCTGACATTTTCTCAGTTCTTGGATTAGTACATGTTTTTGCATGGGACGATACCCTTACATTATTTCACTTACAAATTCTGTTTGTGGACAAGAATATAAAACAGCACTGAAGACAGAAATGCTGGAGATAGGCAACAATTGCTTTCCATAACAATTTACTCAGTGAAAAAGTTTCCTAGGAAGCTGTTGCATAATTAGATTGAATTACAAAAATAGGCAGATATTTTAATGCATATGCTATAAGGGAATGGATAATAGAGTGGATAATATTATATAACAAAGTTTTGGCTATTAGCTTTGCT
>JACBWW010000007.1:34071699-34105466 GCA_020086605.1 Lanius collurio
TCTTCCCTGAAAACATACCAGGTTCTCTTTTACTTAAAAATTATAGCATAAGTTTTGAAAAATACATCAAAATACACTCAGTGAGGTGATTATATTACCAGAACACTAAGGCTTTATAGGCAGTGCAGGTTTCAAATGACCATACACACAGAACTCTTCAAGCAGTTCAACATGCAAGTCAAACCTGTTTCTATACTCTTTTATTCTTTTTTTCTAATTTTGTTTGAAAATCATACAGATTGCCAACTAAATTTTTGTCAAGTAATATATCCAATAGTTTCATACAGCTTTGCTCTGTAAATGTTCTGTAGAAAAGGCCCATTCTTTTGCATTAATAAAAGTTCTGTTGCAGTTCTGCTTTGCCATGGGGCAGTGCTCTCCACATACAGCAGAGAATCAGTCCCTGATGTGTGCCAGTCTGCTCCTTCCTTAATCACAAGTCATCTCCCATGGAAGTCATCTATGAAATTATAAAGAAAACTAAATGAAAATTGTATTCTCCCTGTGACAGCAAAGAGGGGTGGGGAGGTTTTGTTGAAAGAGCCTGACAGTCATTCCATGAAAATTTTTGCTTTGCTAATAAATATCCCTCCACTTCATAAATGCATATTGTTCCTACTTGGAGATGTGGGATGATCAAGAGGGTTGCCACCATTTAAAGCCTTTCCAGGTGTTTCAAAGGCAGATGGCCACCACTGCTGCACCTTGCCTTCCTTCCTGCTGTCTCCAGGATACCAACTTGGAGAGCCAAGCAACCTTCTGCTCCATATATAGGGTGTTTGTAACTCTTAGGGGGTTGGGGTTTGGGGGTGGGGGTGTTGTTTGATTTTTCTTTGTTTGTTTTGTGTTTTAGTTTTGATTTCAGTTTGGGGTGTTATTTTTAGAGGTGTGGGAGCATAAAAACTGGCAAAATAATTTTCCTTCTAAAAATTGCAGGGACTTGTCTTATACAAAATTCAGTGTTAAGAGAGTAATACTAGTTCCAAAGGATTTTAAGTTTTTCACATTGTGTTTTGGTCTAATATCAGGAAATACATCCCTGCCACCCACAAATATGAAATTAACTGAAGAAACCACTCACAGCTTTTAAAAAGCCAAAATAAAATCATTTTAGGTGGATCAAATCATTTTGCTTCCAAAAAAACCAAAATGTGCACAGATTAACTGATATGCTGCAAACCAAGTTGGAAGGAAATTTCAGTTTGATCAAAATACTTTTTTTGTTAGCGCCTTTAAGAGCAAGCCAAAACACAGCATTTCAACAACACTGGGAAAAAATATAGAAGTAGTCAGAGAGGAATAGATTCACTGTACTCTATTAATATGTTTGTCAGCCAAAGAAGTACAAAACATCACTAAGAAGTAAAGTTTATAATACATACTGGTCACAAGTGTTTATTCTTTTACTGAATCATTTTATATTTATTTCCAGAAGAGACTGGTCTGAACTACTCTTTAGACAGTACCAGATACGTAACTGCAGCCTAAACACATTTCAGCATCTGTTTTCAGAGGGATGGATTGGGATGGTGAGCTCCAGCCTAGATCTTCATTTTGCTTTCATTTATCATCAAGTCCTGCTCATCTATACAAGAGTACTATTGGAAAATCAATCTTTCTTACAGCTTTAAAATACCTTCTTCACTCGTGAACTTATATTTGCCCCTCTGAGACAGTAGCACGTTACATGATGCTTCTGAGGCCCAGGATATTTGTTTGCATGCATAATACACTGGCCTTGAATCAATACAGTTAATGATAGGTCCTTGTTGACATCAGGCAACAAATTACCCATACCTGAAGGTTTTAAACAGGTTTGTACATATATTTAATGACAGGAATGTGACAACTTTCTTTTTGTCTGATGTCTTTATCACAGTTTCTAGCAATATTGCATCCAGGCTTATTTTTAAAAGTTTCCATTTAGTTTCAGCCTGACAACCTAATGGTGTTTTACAAAATATCTCTCAGGGCTGCTGAACCAGCAGAGGTAGCACTCAATATGATATGTATGCTTAAGCTTTAGGGTGCATAATAAACATGAGGACTTCATGCCCTGAAAAATAATCACTGGGTACACAGTGCATAAACTGCAAGCTAGAAAATTCAAGTTAGAAACATGTTTTCTGTTGGGCTATTTCCCAAAAGAGGCATCAAAAAATAATACAGAATATAGTGTACCTAAGTGCTTATTACTTGAACTTTAGATTTACTTTTAAGAATAAAATATTTACGCTCAGTTTCATAGTATTTTTTTTTCTTTTCCTTCTCCCATCCATGTGATTTAATATAGCAGACTTGATTATGGTGGGAAAAAAAAAAAACCACAGCATTTTTCTCTTTGACAAGAATATCATTCTCGTTCTAGTGACAATTCTTTCCCTTAAAGCACTTTCAGGAAATTATGCACATGGGACACAAAATACTCTTGAATTAACAATGAAATCCTTTAAAAATGCAAGCAGAAAACCATGCAAGGTTGCAGCAGGACATGAGTAGTTCCCAGCCCTTGTCCTGGCCTTCGTGAAGGTGTGAATTTCCCCTCTCAGCATGCTGCAGGAGAGGTGGATGCATGCAGAGGAGCTGCAGACATGCAGCCCACCCGTGCCCTCTCGAGGGAGTGACGTGCAGGATCATGAATCAGAGCACGTCTGACAGAAATGAGCCAATTTAACCAGCACCCATTCCTCACACCAAGCCACCAATATCTGAATAGTGGCTAGCTTCTCACTTTATTTACTTGATCTCCTCACCAATATCACCTCCCCACTCCTGATGTTTTTGCAGTTCCCGCAGCAGAAGTTTTCCTTTCCATGACTCAGCCTATACACCTCTGCATTCCCTGTCTGATAAATCCCCATTCCCCTCCAAAAAAAGTTACCTAGTGCTGGCCTTTTCTTTGTTGTCCCTTGATTTTTAGAGCTTGTGTTTGGGGACAAGCATACCTTAACAGCCATTCACCTAAATCTACACTCAAAACCTAAATGCAGACATATTTCTTTCTAAAGGTTGTCTTTAACAAATATTTTTTTTACTCTATTGCTCTTACCAAAAAGTATTTTATTTAAAGAATATTGAGGAAAAGAAAAAAAATTATCTGTGGACAACTCTGGAGTTGACTGGTAGGAAATAAAGGCAACAAACAAGTATTAGAGGCATTGCTAGGGAGGAGAAAAGAGACCACAAACAATTTGAATAAGCTCCTGGACTATTTTGTGTTCACCAGACCATACCAACAAATGCTGTTCAATGACTAAGGGTGAATTCATTTCCTGGGAAAACTCTTGCCACCAGGATAAGCACAAACGTAGATTGCCTGACAGCTGCAAGCGCTCTCCTAACAGATGAAGCACATGTTTGTATTTTGCAAACAAATGCAAAAAATCACAAACTGAATAAAAACTAGTAAGATAATTGTGCTGTTCCTATTCACAACAACAACCCCCCTAGCAGAGTATAAATGTGTCCATTGGACTGTGCTGCCAATGCCAGCCATGTCCTCTGCAGGCCCGTTTCACACAGCACACCATCAATTCTTCCACACTGCAGCTGGGCTGTGTCTAACAAACACATGGGGAAACACAACCTCCCCTGCCATCCCTCACTTTGCCTGATTCATCCCATACCCCTGGCACAGTGAACCTGCCGTGCATGCCAAGGCACAAAGAGTAGTCACACCTTCGTCTTCAAAGCAGAAACTGATACTGTTTAATCACTGTGCCTAGGCTTTTAAAGTAAAACAGGGCAGTGCTGGACCATTTTCCTTGTAATCAACTCAGTTTTGCCTCAGTAGACTTCACAAACTGTTGCCTGGTTATTTGACGTATGGAATCCCCAAAATGTACTGTTAGACTTGAGTGTGAAGCTTTATGTACTGTCATAATTATTATGGTCTCAGTATAACTGTGTGTCCAATTAGTCACTGAAAATCTATCTACATAAATATTTGAAGAGGTGCTTCTAGTGAGCTTGAAGGGAAAGGGCTAGCCAGCTTCTCTCGGTCTGAAACTCCTCGGAGAGGCTAATTACCAACATGTCTCACCTCAGTCAAAAGCTGGTAATGAGCTCTCCCATGTATATGCTTGTACTGGGTTATGTGAACTATAAGATTCAGGGTTTCACCCTTGATACTAAACCTGAGACTCTTCACTTGAAAAATGAGAGGGAGGAGAGATCATTATTATCTGTAACAGGGAATCAAACACAGGAGAAATACAGCTGAAGTTCTAAGGGTAATGCTGATATTAGCAAAGGGAAAGAACAGTTTGTTTGGGTCTTTTTAATTAATACATAAAATAACTTTATCTCCTCCCTGAGAAAAATAAATACATTCAAAGGTGAAAAATCCACCTATAAAAGCTCAATCATGGAGAGATATTGCATAATAGGTGCCAAAATACACTGTCCCTTGTGTGACAAACAAGTTACCTAAAAATGAGAAGGATATTTCCAATTATTTTCATTCTCAATAACAGCTGATTATGCATCATCACCTTTCATAAACATTTGTCACTGTTATCCACTTTGGATATGGCAAATAAATAATGCCACTTGTATGTTACCATAGTCTGGTTGAGGTAAGAGAAATTTCAATGTAACTGCAACAAGCTACCTGCTACCCAAGACACTGATAAACCAACAACTAGGATACATTAAGTGTTCTGGTGTTCTCCAGAGCATTCAAAAGTGGCACAATCAATTGCTTTAGAAGTGGCATGGCTGGAGGAGAGGTCATTTTATGATGGTCAGGAGGAGAAGAAGGAGGAAAGGGACATGCCAGTGCAGATGGTAACCAAGAAGTCCTTCCAGCATGGACTGAGGTGCTGGGGAGCATCCTGGAAACAGCCTGCTCCAAGGAGCATGGCCAGCACATCTCTCCAGTCTTTTCTGTTCATCTTCGTGCCAAGAACAGCACACAAGCTGAAAAGGAGGCAATGATGTCATTTGGTGACCACTTATAAAAAAAAAAAATAATATAAAGAATGGCCGTGAAAATATGGAAAATTTTGTGTGTGCAACACCAAAGTATTTGTGAGACTGTAGTTGCAGAAGGGATTGTAAGAGATGCAATGAAGAAACGAGCAAAAAATGCTGCTTGATGTTACCAGTGAAAATTGTTATTAGTTCAGGACTGGAAACTGAGCTACTCTATACCTGTAGCCTGTACACTGATCCACCTCAGATGAGCCTTGTGGTCTTATTAGCAGATGGCAGGACAAAGATGAAGGCTGCATTTTCAAATCACAGCCTCTGACTGACTGGGAACTGAAGCTGGAAAAGCAGAATAGATGGGACCTGCAGTGTTGTGTGTGGTTAAATGCTTCCACAGAGTTGAGAGGAAAGCTGCTGAATTCTCACACTTTTTATTTTGACCTTTATGAAGCAGCCACACTGTGATCAAAGGCAGCCTCCTATCTTCTCAGACCAACAGTAAGAGCAGCTTTATTTGCTCAAGAGAATATATTTACATGCCAGTATAGAGCATTTGACAACAGCTGAACTAACACATGCAGCAGAGTTTGGCAGCTGAAGGGCAAATAACTGATTAGCAAAGATGAATGGAAAAATTTTATTTTTTGTTTTTGTGTTGCTACCAAACAATGCCAGCTGCTCATGACAATACTGTTTATGAAATTGGAGATTTTTCTCTACTAATTCAATTTTTTTGTGTGTATTTATTTTTAATGGGAAAGCTGGACAGGAAACAATCAAAGTAACCTTTTGCTGTAAAAAGGAGAGAATTCAGCTCCAAATAATTTCCAATGGCAGCTCACAAAAAGCTGGTATTTTGGTTCTATGATGACATGAAAAAAATATAGAAGGTATAAATAAAAAATAATTCACTTAAGCTTGTGAAGTATAGACAGTAAAAATACTTTTCTTCTGAGATTTATCCCGCATTATCTAAGTAAAAAGTATAATAAATCTATCATGATAGAAGGTACATGGAATAAAGCTTTTTTAAAGCCTAGAAAAATGCTTTAAAGCTTGTGTGTTTCCATGGTAAGACAAAAATGCTACCAGAGAGATATCCAGGGCTCTCTCAAAAATATTTTTATCAGGACTTTAGACTTCTAGGAGTACAAAATAGGCTATAACAATGTCAGAAATTTCCCTTCTCTCCTCTCTGAGACCACTTGTATCAGCCTTTGGTACAGAGAGCATGTGAAGGGGAAGTGGCTGGTTTTTAAGGGGAGCACAGGCCCAGTACTCAAACCAGCAGTAATCTGGATCCTCCAGAGGCTTCCCAGCAAGGAACACTGATGCAGGGTTAACATGCAGAATCCTCCTGAGCATTAAGGGTACTTGCCTGCAGTTTGAAAAACATTTGTTCAATGCAGAAACAAATACCAACAGAGCTATAAGACCACCAGAAATTATATCCTATTTATTGCTATAGCTGCAAATATCCTCAATAGAAAGGGCAACAGTTTTATTTCAGGGTATTCAGAATACATTTTGAAACACCTTGAAATTTTTAATAAACTAAGTCCCTGGCCATGCAAGGAAAAGGAATAGATTTGAGTGGTATCTTAGATGCAATGTTACAGGCAGCAGAGCTTGTTAGAACATAAAAGTTTTTGCTTGAAAGGGAGCTTGATGAAATATCCTTTTATCTTCAAATCAAAAGTAAAGAAGTAAAAAAGAAAAAAAAAATGAGAGAAGTCATAGCTTTCCAAGAACGCTGTCATTACAACTGGGGAGTTAAGGCAAATTAAGGTAGTTATTAGAACAACAGCTTTAAGAAATCTGAGTTCCCTAGGTAGGTTTGATAATTAACTTTCGTGACAATAGTCTAAAAATAGCCTTCTCTTCTCATTAGATTTTGTTGAACTGACATTTTCCAGTGAAATACTATTCTTTCAGAGTTTTCAATTAGTGCTCTGAAATAGCTCTGTCAGACCCTGTACACGTTGGCTGAAAAAGCAAAGCCTGCAGCGCTGAGCTACTGTTCAACTCTTTCCTGTGAAGCAGCTGCTGAATTTTCCCTCTTATTAACACTGTGCAGGGGAAGTTAAAGATTTGGTAGTGCCTCCTTCAGCATAACTCATAGGCCATTCCTGTTTTGGGGCAGGGCTGTCCTTTTGTTAAAAGGGTGTAGTGTCCATGTTGGACAAGCAGAGTCACTGCAGAATTTCACGAGGCACTTCAGGTGCTGACTGGCCCTGGGTGCTCCAGTGTCTTGGTTTGAAAAGACAGATGTCTGCTAAGGAAGACAGGAGCCTCCCTTGAAGTGAAGGATGCAACCCCCTTCACTCTGAATTATTATAATTTTGAAATTAAGGGGCTTTCAGGCAAAGATATAAGGAATAGGAATAACAGTTCTTTACTAAAATACAGATATATAAACAGGCAAACAAACAACAATAACTACAGTGGGGACAACAAACAGAACCACAAACCCAGCGCAGCCTCTCTCGGCTGTCAGGCCCTTTCCCCTCTGGTGCAGTTCCAGTCACAGCCGGCAGGGGCGCTGGCGGCTCCCGGTGAGCAGGGCAGGTGCGATGGTTCCCCCGCGGCTGCAGGGGGCGCTCCGGAGCGAGCTCGGGGAGCACGCAGTGATGGCGGATTAGATCCCGGGAAAAAGGGATGGAAGAAAGGCTTCACAAACCTCCCTGGGCAGCTGATCCTGGGGTCTGTCCGGGCTCTCCTGGCCAGGCAGGCTGGAGCAGCAGTAGGAGCACAACTTCCGGGTGGCAGGCGAGATGTATCGAGCTGCGGAGCTGTGGTAGGAAATCCCCGGAGGTCTCGGCAGGCGGGACGGGCAGGGCTGCGGGGCAGCGAAGGCTGAGGCAGCAGGGTCTGCAGCTGAGCTCCCAGAGAGGCAGGGAAGGACAGGTTTTGGATGCCGGGATTTCTCCAGCAGGGAGGAAAAACGGCAGGAAGCCTGCAGCGCTGACGAGAGTGGTCTCTCCCCGTCTCCACACTGAGCCCAGAATCCCAGGTACACACCCAGGTGAGGACAGTAGCCCCAGATGGGCTCCTCCTCTCCGTGGCCAGTTCTTTTGTTTCTCCCAAGTACCCAGCAATTTGCTCAGGAGAAAAGGGAACTCCCAAACCCCCAACATCCAGTCGATAGTGACAGAAGAGGGGACTTCACAGAATGTGGCTCAAAGCCAGACCCTACTGCAAGCACTTGCCCTTGCCTGCCATCCACTTGCGGCAATGGGAAACAAGGAGAACAAGACAAGCTACATTATCTGACTTTTTGGGTACCAAAATTTGGGTAATGTGAATGTTAGAGCTGTAGAAACCATAGCTAAGGGGCAATTACTCAATCCAAATGACCCTGGAGCTCCATACTTAGATTTTAGGATCATCTTGTGGAAATCCAGGCTTTGTTCAGGATAATTTTTAGGATGGGATGCAAGAGACACTAAACAGGTTTTTGTTGTGTTTCTTCTTTATATAAACAAGCTTTTCCCTCTCCTTCTTTGCTACAGTATTTCATCCTTCAAAATACTCCTCTACTTCTTCCTTCCCTGTCCTGGTGGCTAATTCCTGCTGGTAATAAACTCTTTTTCCTTGTCTCATACTGTCAGAACCACTCCTGGGCACTAAGTAGAGCTTCATCCTTGGGATCTTTGGGGTCCAAATTTGTGGTAGAATGCTTGGCACAGTAAAGTGTGCCAGCATATTTACACAGGAATAAGATGCCTGAATGGTTTTGGGGTAGATTACAGAGCTTTCAGGACACTAGTCAGACGGAAATAAACAAATAACACAAAAAAAATCTTAAAGCTTCCTCTTGGTCTCTTTTGACTTTACATCTGTTTCTCTATTCTCTTCAAACACCAGATTTTCAAGGCAAGTTAAATGAGAAGCATTTTCGTACTGCCTCTACAACTGTCTCACAAATCACGGCCTTGGATTTCTACTTCCTTGAATAGAATTAGAACTTGAGTGAAAATTGTTCTTATGCTCACTTTAATAAGCCTTCTATTTATTGAATGTTAATTCATCTGGAGAGATACCAAGGCACAAAACCATTTCAAGCAGAGGAGTAGCTCATGTCTCAGATCAGAGGCTCAGAGTTTTCTCAACTTAACCAAGTCAAACATAGTGCCAGAAATGTCTTGGGAATGCTCTTTGCTGGTTGTTGGGCTCATCCCATTGATGTCATCACTGACAGTGAACCAGCTTTTCCTTCAGTGGATGCTCCAGCAGCACTTCTTTAACAGCAGCAAAGCCAGCTCACGTGTTCCTGCCTTCCCCATGTGCCTCTGCTGCAGCTGCTCATTTCTACCCATGCTCCAGGGCTTCTCCCTGCTGTGCTTGCACAACAGTTTTCTGCTGCTGGGAAGAACACCCTGAGCTACACTCCCAACATCACTGCAAAAAGCACAGTGCCAGCCACTGTGTTTGGTCTGACAGCATGCAAAGTTTACCTTCACTGAGCATTCTTCTTCCAACTATCTGTTAAAAAGGACAGATTTCTGAATTTTTCAGGTTAAACCTCATTGTGCATTAGTTAACATTTACAGTGGAAATTAAATTTATGTAACACAAACAAAAAAAAAAAAAATCAAATCTGGTCACTAGCTCTGTTCTAGCTCTGTTTAGAAGCTATTTCTACATGCAAACAAATTTGGAGACTGAAAGTCTGGAGGATAACACTCCAAAGGCTGCTTGCTGGAATCAGGGGAAGGTGATCACTAATGAACTTACAATTCATAGTAGAAGTTGTACTGTTTGAGAATTTAATTATTATAAAGAGTTGGGCTGATACATTCAAAGCTACACTTGGGACCCAAATGTTCAGTTCTCACCAAGATGAAAAAGTGAAGCAGTAGCACTTTGCATAAATACTGCAGCAAAAGCAAAGAGGTCTGCGAACAGGGTGAGCAGGGCAGGGGTGAGCAAGAGAATATGCCTGACAGTACAACAGTGACAATAATAATATTGGTACGGTTTGACAGAGATAATTTGCTAGAAAAGTGTCAAAATTTGACCCGGCAAACATAGCAGAAACAAGGATTCCTTATGAAGAAGCCGCTCAACCATTCTTAATTGGATTCATCATTGGCTTAATTCTCAAGAGCAGAATTTCCTTGGTAGTCATTTTAAATTTGGAATTCAACTGTATGTAAGGTTACTTAAACCTTTACACTTCTTCAGGTGTTAAGGCTTGAAATAGACTTGCATGAGGCCGAATTATTAAATACTGAAGTAATGTTCCTGTATAATAAATGTTTTCATAAAGTGACAAGTGTTTTAATCATGCTTATTCATTAGAAATATCATGGAATCATTGAATGGTATGGATTGGAGGGTACTTTAAAGGTAATTGAGTTCCAGTCCCCTTCAGGGACACTAGACCAGGTTGCTCAAAGTCCCATCTGATCTTTTTATTTGTTTTCCAATTTATACACAGATCAGGACTCAATGTAGATCAAGTTCCTATTCTGATTATTTTTTTTCTGTAAACAAGAGTAGGTCCAAGTCCTTCTTCAAGGGTCGCTCTCTGCCCTCGGTGGTCTCCAGTGACCGGCAGAGCCGCCGCCCCGCGCTGCCTCAGCCCCACGTCGTCCCCGAGGAAACGCTCGGTGCCTTTTCCAGGGAACCCACGCAGGGCTCGGCTGCAGAAGCTCTGCTTGGCCACGGGATGGGGCTCTCCGCACACGAGTGACATCCCCTCCGCACACGAGTGACATCCCCTCCGCACACGAGTGACATCCCCTCCGCACACAGGGACATCCCCTCCGCACACGAGTGACATCCCCTCCGCACACGGGGACATCCCCTCCGCACACGAGTGACATCCCCTCCGCACACGAGTGACATCCCCTCCGCACACAGGGACATCCCCTCCGCACACGAGTGGCATCCCCTCCGCACACAGGGACATCCCCTCCGCACACGAGTGGCATCCCCTCCGCACACGGGGACATCCCCTCCGCACACAGGGACATCCCCTCCGCACACGGGGACATCCCAAAGTCGCCGTGCCCACTGAGCGCTCTCCGGGCAGGGGCTGCCGGGGATGCCTCGGGGACAGCCGGGGGGGGACTGGGGGCAATCCAGGTCTGCAAGAGGCAAAAGCAGTGCAGGGAGAGAGCTGGTCGCCTTTAATCCTTCAAAACATGGCTCATTTGTTACAGTTTGTGTTAGCCACAGAGAAACGAACGGGGGGATAACTCTGACAGTGTGTATTACATGTGTTCGTGGCCCAAAGCAGCACCTCATGCCTACTAATATTTAGGAACTCACCAAGAGGTCTTAACAGGCAGAAAAACCATAAATAGCTCAGAATAAGGGGTATTGTAATTCTACTCCTTCACCTTCTTTTTTTTTTTTTTTTTTTTTTTTTTTTGGTTAAAAATATTCTTTCCTTTTTAATATATATCACAGAATCCTAGAATATGCTGAGTTGCAAGGGATCTACAAGGATCAATTCTCAGCCCTGCACAGAACATCCCCAAGAGTCATACCATGTGCCTGAGGAGCGTTGTCCCAACACTTGAACAGACAGACTGGTGATCACTGCCCTGGGGAGCCTTTGCCAGTGCCCAAACACCTTCTGGGGGGAAAACCCTTTTCCCAATATCCAACCTAAACCTCCCCTTACACAATTTCAGGCCATTCTCTTGGGTCCTGTCAATTTGTATAGTTCATAAAACTATAAAAATCTAGACCCACATGGCTTTTATTTTACCTCTGGAAGTAGAGAAATACACTTATTCCCATTTTGTACTTGCTGAAGAGACACAAAGGGAGTCTTCTGGTAAAGGTCACAGAGGAAGTTCATAATAGAAAAGCCAACAGAGTGAGCCTGCCAGGCATCGACTCCGTGTTTGCACCACTGAAACACCCTTATTCTTAATGATCTTCTCAGTATTCATCCCTTGTGTAAAGACAAGTTCTTTTTGCCCCTGCTGTTCAATACTATTCATATTCACTGTTTATTAAAAATAAATAAGTTGCAGTTTCAGTTTGATGATCTAATGCTGTGTGAGGGATAACTCAAAGCTGCAAATGCTGCAAATGTGCTGCTCAATGCACTGATCAGGCTGAGCTTGTGAGAGAGGAATAAACACACGAGGGAGCTGCATGGCCTGTGATGGTTTCTGACTCTAACAGAAGCAAACACAAAAGCAGCAGAAATAATTCCTCTCTGATGCATGTTTTCCCTGTGGCATTTCTATTTCTTCTACTTTTGCTATGAACTAATATGGAGGAATTTATTTTAGTTGTTTTCTGATGAAGGTTAGGGATGTTCCTTATCCACTCCAATCCAAAGAATTACTACTTTTAGATGGTTGTTTTTCAGCCTTGGTCTCCACTCATTTTTCCTTGTACAGCCTTGTCCATTTTCTGATATGGCAAGTTTAACTCTATTAGATAGGATGCCACACACAGAGTCCTTTTTATATTGCTAAAATTTCACTTCTATCTCTTGTCATCTCTGAATCTTCTTCCTTTCTCGAGAGTCTACCATAAACTGCTGCCATTCCAACAAAAAACAAAAAAATCAAAAGAAATCTGTCCTAGTCAGCCAACAACCAAATACTGTGAAGATACTCCCTCACTATTCCCCCACCTCCAGCAGTGGGATGGGGAGGAGAATCAGAAAAAAAAAAGTAAAATTCATGGATGGAGATAAGAACAGTTTAAGACTTGAAGCAAAGTAAAATACAGTAACTCTAATAATAAAATAACAGTAATAATATTAATAATAGCTCTAACAGAAGATAAGAGAGATAAATAAAACCCAAGAGAAACAAGAGGTGCACAATACAATTGCTCAGCACACACAATGATTAGTGCCCAGCCTGTCCCCAAGTAGTCAGGCCCTGATGGCCAATTCCCCCCAGCTCATGTACTGGGCATGATGTTCTGTGGTGTAGAATGTCCATTTGGTCAGCTCAGGCCACCTGTCCTGGCTGTGCTCCCTGACAGCTTCTTGTGCCTGGCAGAGCACAGGACACTGACAAGTCCTTGACTTAGGGACAGCACTGCTCAGCAACAACTGAAACATCACTGGGTTATCAACATTAATATCATAGTGAATACAACACACAGCACGGTATCAGACACCAAGAAGAAAACTAGCTCTACCCAGCCAAGACCAGCACAAAATCTCATTTCACTCAATCTAGAAATTAAATTTAGTTTCTGAAAACTTAGCTAATTAAAAACTGGAGGCAAATGGAAGACAGCTGTGCATAAGCTATTTCCCAGCTCTCTCAATGGAGTTGATTTTACCTTGTGACTGCTCAGTAGACTTCTGTTTTCCCATTTTGCATCCTCAAAATGCACAATTCCTCTCACCAGCAGTGTTGTCTCCCCTTTCTAAACTGTCCTTTCCATACAGAAACTTCCTGTGACAGACCTTTGTACAAGTCTATCACAGAAAAACCTGTATACATTGGGGCTGGAAACGTAAAATCCCACAAATCACATACTCCTAGTAATTAGGAGCCTAAGGTTAAGCTGGACACAGATATTTCCTGAGAGAAAAACCCAAGAGTCAAGGGTAATGACTGCTCTTGGAGAGCCAAGAGCCAGTGTCACAGGGGGAATCATAAAATGGTTTGGGTTGGAAGGGATCTCAAAAATCATCTAGTCCCAATCCTCCTGTCATGGGCAAGGACACCAAGTATTTCCTTTAGAAGGGGAAAAATAAAAATAAACTAGAAAAAAAAAAGGTTCAGCTTTTGAAATTGGTATAGGTTTATTTATACCTTCAGTAATTCAGCTTCAACAACCAAACCATACTTGCTTTGGGAAATTACCACCCTTCCAACTAATGGAAACAGACTGTGCAAGACCCAAGGGCAGCCTGGGGCATCCACAGCCACACTGTGGCAGAGCTGACAGAACTCCCCAGTTGCCTGTGAGCAAACACAAGAATTGGGTCTTCTGGGAAGCCTGGGAAAATGCTTGGTAGGTGATCTGCAGGGAGCCAACAGTGCTGATGAGCAGCATCCCTTCACCAAGTGAGCCCTCGAAATAACAAGGAGTCACCAAGCACTGTTAGGCACTCCCTTCCCAGTCCTTGGGTGTAGTGAAAATTACTTTTGTGGTCAGAGACCTGTTGCTTTAGGCAGTAGTTACTCTGATTCCTTAAAAAATAATCCCTTCCACAAACTCTCAGCTCCTTCATGAAGTAAACCTTTTTTTTTTTCTGGTCTGCTTAAATTCTTCTTGGAAGCCTCATACAGAATCTTGCTGTGGCTTGAAACTTATTTCTGATGTTCAAACTCACCTTAGGAATGGTCAGTGTATAGACAGTGTCTTGTACCATCCTTTCCTCAGCAAGGACACCTGACAATAATTTACCATCAGTAGAACAGTTGCCCTTTGATCTAAACTTACTACTTTTGTGCCTAGCATAAGTTAATTACTCACTAATTTCTAATCCCTGGTAGGTCCAAGCTGGTTAAAATTTTCAGAATTACAGAAGTCTTTGATACAGCACAAACTGTTTAAAATTGTTGGATCAAAGGCAATAAAAAATAAGTTGCACAAAACCTACTTCTGGTCAATGCAATATTCTAATTAATCCATTTCCAAGGAATTCTTTCTTTAGGTCTTTTTTTGTTGTTGTTGTTGTTTTTATTCTTGTCAGAAGTGCTGCATACTACTGATACCACACTTACAGTCTGGTATTGGGCCAGATTTATTTATCCTTTCTTAGAAGTATCTACCACATTTGTTGTTTTTCAGCAGTACAGTTCCACTCTGAGTTGGATTTGCTGAAAGCTTTCTTGCCAGCCTTGTGTGCCAGTTCCTCCAGCTTTCTGTGGTAGAGGTTCCCTGACACATCCCTACTAAATGCAACACATGGACCTCAGAATTTTGCTTCTTTTCAAGCTGATCATTTTTGTTTCCACATCCTCCTTTTAGCTAGCTGTCCTGCTTTATCGAAACATCCTTTGAAAACCAATGCAATATTTGTGCTTGTTTATAGAAAATAGTAACTGGGCTCAATTAGAGATTGTCTTTACTGAATACAACATTTCTTCCCTTCACTGTTAAAAAGTTACAGCATTCCAGTCCTGTTATGACTTCTTTTCTTTACACTGGCAAGAGAAAGGAGAAAAGTTCCTTGTAAAAGGGAATACCGGATTTCTGAAGCTTTTGTTTAGCTTTGCCTGGTTATAAATATAAATAAATGCTCACACAATATCCACTGAAAAATAGTTGGATCAAATGTCTTGTTCAACCACATCAGAACTCCACCATGACTTGTGCCAGATCACGTATACTGCTCGATGGAGCAGGATTTGACATCTGAAAGGTGCATTTTTAGTGGCAGAGTGTCTGGAATAGTTCAATTACGAGCAGTACTTTTCAAGGATACAGCCACTCAGTGTAATGATTTCATCTGTTTCCTTGGGGGAATTATGTGCTGAATCCACACAGAGCATCTGATTGCATTTACCACCTGCAGGTGTTTTTAAAGTCTTTTCCTGGGTTTAGGAACTTTAGAGCTTCAAACATCCAATGGGTCTGATTATGGGTTTTACAGCAGGTAGCAAATTATTTCTCATGTACAGGTATTACTTCACCAAAGTCTATTGATGTATCAGTTGGCATATCAATTTTGTACATAGTTTACTGTAAAACCCTACCAATTGAGAAATAGTTTTATACTGCAGATACATTATTAATTCAGAATGATGAGTTTCTCAATGAGCCCAAATCCACTTTATAAACAGAGTCTGTGGAACCAGCTGTATGGTAATAAACCTCTCAGCAGAATGTTTTGGGCTTTCTAAGAATTCCATAACACATTTTGAAAGAGGTTTATTTGCACTTGTGCATCATGTCTGCTCACATTTAAGTGAAGCTCTTTCCTTGGTACTACAAGATACATTTCCATCTGTTACTGTACACTCAAACCATTATATATTATGCATTGAGAAGTAGAGCTCCATTCTAACATTTTACACTTTTACATTAGGCTCTGGTCTTTGAGCACAAGTATTGCCTCAGTATTGAGATCTGTGACTTAACTTGTTTACTTAAATCTCTGATTAAGGAACAAATATTATGAGCACAACAAACTCTCAGAGACTTATTTTAATAATCATTAGGGTGTCTTGTGTGCCTACAAACTAAGACAAATACTTTAAGCCACTGATTAAATCCCTGCAGGTGTTGTAGTTGAAACTTACTTGTGGACTTCTGCAGAGCCTGTAGAAGCAGCTGAACAGGTCTTCACAAGAAATATCTTCAGTTTTGAACACTATCCTTTCTTTATTTTGACTCCTTCCAGACAGCAACCTTATGATTGTTCAGATGTAATTTGTAAATGTGCAACCACAAAGCAGCACAGAAACCTCAAGAAACTCTGAACACTACAGAACCTTTCCAGATCATGAGTCTGGCAATATGTTTTATGGGAACTTTAAGTACTGTAATCCTCCAAAGACAGAACAGGTCTCTTGTAAAGGATGGCATTTAAGTTGGAGCTCTTTTAGCAGAAATGCTTATAAACGTGAGCATTATGACACTGCACAGGATAAGGATTGTGATGAGCAGTCTATATCCCCTTTAAGCTGCTCATTGTAAGAGAGGCACTAAAATAGCTGTGACTGTGGGTCACTCTGTTACTAAGCAAAGAATTTAATTCTTGATTTGCTAGATTCTGCAAATATGAATTCTCAAATTACCAAATCAGCTTTATTCCAATTTTCTAACGAGCAATTTGACAGAACACTTCTGCCCATCAGACTTTTAAAATGTCTCTCATGCACAGCAGTGCACTGAGTACTTCACAAAACTGACAGTTATCAAAGTCTCCTTTAACTGTGCTTTTATAATGGATTACCTCATATAACGTATTTTATTGCCAATTTCATTACATTTGAAGATGTTTATGTATTTTGATTAATTTTTTTTCTTCTCATTCAGGAGCCTGGCAAAGTATGGAAGTGAGAAAAGTGAGCTTATGTGTCTCTCCTCTCTCTGTAATAGACAGAAACCCAGGAAACCTATACCTTGATATCCTTGACATCCACCTACTCATACAAACTTCCAGTCAGCCAGTCTGGATTCAGTAAATCCCTATGAAAGAGTGCAACCAGCTGCTCTGACACTGGGGGAGAAAAACCCACTCTGAAATATGAGTGGGAATGATAGCAGGTTCCTGCATATCTGCCTGGGATTTTCCACATGCTCTGTCACCTTTTCCCTCCCATGTCTGTTCTCTCTCTCAGCTCTGTGTCACCTCTAAGGCTTCCTTTCCTAGATGGGAATATTAAAAAATCAGGGAAATTGGTTCCAGCTCCCTCTGCAAGTTTCTCTCTAATTCTTGTTAATTGTATTAGTTTGTTACATGGATGTGCTTTGTTTTACTGAAAGCAAGGGTGAGCAGATTCTGCATGGAGGTTTGGTATCTGCTGCAGCAACAAGCAAACTGCTTTAACTACTTCATGCCTACATTCATTTTTCAGTTTCATAACTTCAGGACACAGCTCAGATGGTGAGCCAGTCCAGGAGCTGGACCTCAGCTTGGCTCCAACTCCTTTTTTGAGCAGCACCTCCAAGCATGAAGGAGCAGATCATGTGCTTGAGAAACAGAAGTGTCCCATGCACCCAGCCATGGGTATAGCTGGAGCCTGGCAGCTTTTAGCTGCTTTCCTCAAGGCAGAGTTCAGAATGTGGTCTTGACAGCCTGAGACAGCTTTTGAGAGAGATTGACAAAATATAGACATCTGAACCTGATTTTAACCCCAAAAAGCAGTCTAGAATGACCATGGAGGGAACAATGACCCTTTAGGACAGGATTTGTGTTATCTAAGGGATGTGGGAGTTGCTGACTGAAAACACAGCTTAGGACAAAGCACTACAGTTGTCTAAAGTTACTGAAGACCAGTCCCCCTTTCATTTCTTGAACTTCTGTGAAAACCAGGAGGCTAAACAGAGGAGACACACCCAAGCTGAGTTTCCCACAGGTAGAAAAGCAGGAGCAGAAAGTCAGCAGTCATTGACTGAAGAGTTGAAAGCCTGGTTTATGGCCAGGGTTTGCTACTACTTGTGCTGCACAGTTTGAGTGTACATTTACAGGGACTGGCCTCAGTCTCAGCAGGTAAACTTACTCCTTTATTTATTTTTTTTTTTAAGTCATATTGGGAATATAATACACTAATTATACTTCTTCCCTCAAGTTATTTTCAGTAGCACTCAGATCTTTAATCATGATCTATAAGATTTACTGGACCATGAAATGCTTTCTACTTAGTGAGCTGTGTCAGGTTATGTTTATTTTATATTTCCCAAGAGGGGCTATGGTGGGCTGTTATCTCCTTCCACAGCAATAGACAATTTGTCCACTGCTAATTCCAGGTTCTACAGTCCAATAGCTATGACCACATAATTTAAGTAGTTTCAGAACAAAGTTAACTATTGAAATGCAGCTTGTGTCATAAAGATATAATACAGATAATGACTTAGAATCTTGGTTCTTTATTTCCACACAATATATTCCATATTTCTAAAAATTCTTATTCTTGCTGTGATCTAGCTTGGTGCATGGAACCAGTCTATATACGAGTCATAAAACATATCAATGTGTCTATAAAATAAGCAAGATATTTTTAAAACATTTTATTCCTTCCCATGCAAAATAATCACATGTATCTATCCTGTAGGTAAGAGAGACTGATTTAGAAAACTTCACAACACTGTATTTGAACAACATATTGCTATTAAATGGATATAGCCAAGTTATTCAAAGTTCTTGCCAACCCATTCTGTATTCAAAATTCATCATTCTTCATGTGACTTTACATTTCTATGAGTCACAATTTTTAGTCTAATTTTCCTCCAAAATTGAAATTATCTTAGCTCTGACTCCAAGATCGCATTGTGTCCGCTCACATACATGTGTGTTTTCTTCTTAAGTGAGTTGTAATAAAGAGATTTCTTCAAACTGAAAGATGAAGTTGATGCAAGAGGTTCGACTGGTTCCCAGAATTTGCACAGCTCAACTTTTTCAAGAACACAGCAAGTTTTAAAGGTAAAGGAAGAATGTTGTGTGTTCAACAAAACTTAAAGTCAAATATTTAACTAAGGATTAGCGAAAAAAAGTTTACAAGCAAAGAAAGGTACCTATAGAAGCACTTTCACCTCAATTTAGCAGTACATTTTTGTACTCTCGCCTGTGAGAAGCCATCAGAGAAAGAAAGACTTGGGTTACACATCTTGACCTCTTTCTGGATGTATCCTCAGTTTTACAACTCTTTTATTTACCTTGAATTATTTAAATATCTTTGTGTTTAAAAACTAAATCACAAATGTAAAGGCCTCTGCAGTCCCCCAGATTGTTTTACAGCTTAATCTGCAATTTCTGCCCTTCCTATTATACTTATTCTGCTGGATAAATATAATATGCAGGCTATTGCCAACACCATGAATTATTTGGCTGTCTGCAGAGTTTAAGTCCATTTTCCTCTCTGCACATGCTCTTTATTTTCATTACCAGCACGTCCTTCAGAGAAATGACTCCTGTCACCTGCATATGTTGTGAAGCTCAGCATCTTCAGTACATTATCAGGTTTCTGCAATAGCCACACATGACAATACCTGATGAACTTTGTGAATAGCATTTTCTTCAGTCCCATTTCCAAATATGCACTGAAATGTTTAGGGGTCTGTTGTCAGACACAGTGAAGGGAATTAGCTATTCTGAGATATTTGTTACTCAAACACTTCAGTTGTCTTTCCCCAACTGTTTGTTGCAAAGACTTTTTCAGAGTCCTCCTGAAATGTTTGACTGAAATGAAATTATTTTTCCTCTAGATCACACAAAATAGATAGAAGATGTAATATTTTGCAACACCTTGGAAAATAAATTGAATTTCATTCTTTTCACCCCCTATTTCTCCTTGTAATCTCATCACAGCCAACCATAATAGTAAAATTTTATTTCATGGGGAATTAAACATGATCTGTTTTACACAAAGAGCAATCTGGGCTGAAGAACTGGCAGGCATTACCTGAATTCTGGAGTGGCTGAGTTTCTGTGATGATTCAAGTAGTAGAATGGAACTATTATTTCAAATGTCCAATGGATTAAAGTGCTTGTTTCTCTGACATCTAAAGCCATGATAGTCAGACCAGATGCTTTAAAGTGGTCCCAAACTCTGTAGTACAATGAGAAGGAATAAGCAAACCCGTTAAGAAGTGACTTAAATAAAGACTTCACAGAAGTTTTAAAATTAAACCATGTCTCTTTTTTTTTCCTTTAGGTTATAGAATTTCTGAAATAATATTGTTGTCAGTATTCACAATTTTGTGTCTTAATATTTGGATATACACTAAATGACAGCAGGAATTATGGTAATTGTACAGTATATCACAACAATTCTTTTAATCACTTAGAAAAAAGTACCAATAAGTACAAATGAAAAATCTACAAGCAACACACTATTGTAATTCATGTGCTTATAACCTTGTGTGTGTTTATAGCCTAGGAAATCAATTCAGATATTTTATCATGAAAATTATCTTCTAATAGTGTTGGGTAAGAAAGATTATGTATGATGTGAATCCACACCTCAGAATGAAAACCAGTAACTACCACTTCTCCCTCAGATTCTTGCTTCAGAGCTTCTAGGTCACTCTGAAAGATTTCCAAAAAAACAAAAAATGTAGGGAAAATTTAACAGCACTTTTTGTATATTTAAAATTTAGCAATCTTGTCAAGATCTTTGATGGAGTAAAACCAGGTTGTAGTCTACTGAAAACATGAATGATCAGATGCCCAGCAACTCATCTTCCAACTGGTTCATATTCAGCTGATCAAATCCTATTATTTTAACCAACTACAAAAGGTGCTGCCCAGAAAAATATCAACCTGTAAAAAAGAAAAGTATTCTATTATATGTCAATTTCAGTAACAGCACAGTTCCAACACCTCTCACCACAATTTGGGATCACAGGTTTCCAAAACTCAGCAGTACCAAAGGTAAGGCAGAGAGTTAGGAAAAGATAAGCAGAAGAGTTGAGTGAGCTGCAGGCACATAATTTACATGTCCATCTCATAATTCTGCTTCTATTTTGTCATCATTAGAGAGCATTGACCTGCATGATTCACTGAAGAAAAATAAAAATCCTTCGAGCCTGGCTACTTCCCTGTTTTGCTGAGGTGAGCTCCCACTGCAGTCACTTCCTCAAGAAAAGATAGTAATGATGTCTTCTGCCCTCTCTCCTTTTTAACTACACCCTCGTAGTAGCTGTAAAAATTTAGCACTTTTGGAGTCTGTACTGTCAGACAACATTTGGCAAATTTGTCCATGGTTGCAAACTGGGGCAGAAAGGGAAGGAAAGAGGATGACTGGAGACCAACAGTGTAAATGTCCATCTCTGTTTTCCTTTAGGAGATGGGCTAGAAGTATCAGGGGAGAAGTTACAAACAGATGAAGGCAAAGAAAAACCAATTTATCCAACAGCCCTTAATATTAGTAAAAAAGATTGATTTTATGACTGTGCTGAAAGATCCTCATCTGTACTGAGCAGACTTTGGAAGCAGAGAGTCTTTCTGGGCTTTCTCACTGTGACATAGAACAGTATCTTGAAAAAAAGAAAATGGAAATGTTCTCCAGAGATTTCATTTAACCCTTAAGCACCCCATAAAACAAATGCCCCCACATCCCCCCAGAAAAACATCACCAGGCCAAAGAAAGACAATGACCTTAAACACAGAACTGCAACATCCCTAATAGGTGAGTTTTCCCATGCTCATAACACTGATATACAGTGGAATTTCTCCTCCTGTATTTTCTGGCTGCATTTTAGCTTTTCTTTTTAAGAGATATTTAAATGAAAAACTCCTTTGAAATTACTCTCATTTGTATGCTTTGGCAACTGAATGAAGTAGTTGAAATCAAAGAATACAAGACAATCTCCAACAGCTTTCCAGAGAATGTTGTTAATAACCTATCAAGTATTTCACTGAAAATAAAATAGATACATATAATAAATAATAAGCCTGGGGCCAGATTTTGCATGTCTTTGTTTAAATTCTTTCCATAGCCTTATTCTGGGTTATAGAAAAAAAACATGATTTTTATTTACCTTAAATGAGCTCATTGCAGCAACAAAACTTAAAAAGATTACAACCCAATAATCCAAATTAAATGCAGAGTGCTATGTTCACCATCCAAAAGTTTCCACGTGCCTAACAGTAAATCACTGTAATCTGAATTTTAGCCTGTGGCACCATTACAATAAAAAGAAGGGCTGCAAGATCGGCTCTTTAAATACTGCTATAAAATCAGTTAGATTGGAAAATACCTCTAAATCCAACTCTTTACCTAACACTGCCAAATCCACCATGAAACCATGCTCCTGAGTGCCACATCTACATATTTTCTAAATATCTTCAGGGATGGTCACTCTACCACTTCCCAAGGCAGCCTGTTCCAATGCCTGGTAGCCCCTTCTGTGAAGGAATTTTTCCTAATATCCAAACTACAAGAAAGAGATAAATAGTTTAAAGTGATCAGTAAATAAATTTTAATGTGGATAAAAAAAATTGGTATACATATCACAGGAAGGATATGAGGATTAACATATTATGTTCATTTAGAAAAGGAGTGAACAACTGCCACTTTTTTCCCCTATAGTTTCTGTTCTACGTTAAAAAAGAATTTGCTGCTTCATACATAGCTGGGGACCATTTCTATGCCTCAGGAAACATGAAAATGGGTTTGCATCTTGGGATCTTTGAACTCAGCATTTAAAGTACAAAATTCACACAAAACAAATCTTCAACTCAGACATACATTTAAGAGGATTTCTTTCATAATAGAAGGCCAAGGTCTGACAGAGAAAGAGGTTTACTTTTTGAGAAAAGATAAAAGAGATTTACTTTGATATTCTAGACCTACATGAAATAATAAAAAAAGAGCCTGAAAAACAGTACACGCCTGAAAAATCTGGATTATGGCATCAGCACTGGTAGCTGTATTCCAAGGGCCTAAATTCCTTCCAAATCTTTCTGGGGGTCAGCATTTCCATTGTTTAGGATTAACTGACTGCAGGTCTTCACAGAGACCTGGCCAACAGCTGGTTCTGTGCCACAAGAATTAGACAACCTGAAGATGTCACAAGGTACCATCAGAGTTTGCACTCTGTAAAGCTGCTTTTAAAATAAACAAGCAAACAAACAAACAAATAAATAATTATGCTGTGGTCGTTGTTTTAATAGGTCTGTAGTCCTCTGCTTTTCAGGGATACCAAGCAACGCTGGACAGCAGGATGAGACAAATCACTGTCATCTTCCAGAGCTGGCAGACAGACTGAAACAACAGCTCAGATAAGGTGTCACTCATGCCAACACACTTTACTCTAAAATAATCTGTTTCCCCCAGAAACATACTTTGCCAGGAAATATAAACAAAATTTATTCAATTCAGAATCTCAAGATCAGGGGAAAAAACTTGGTATCACGGTTGCACCTGGAGTAATAGAAACAAAATTAGACTCTATCTGAGCTAGTGAAGGTGGGGGAAAGACCAGAGGGCACAGAAAAGGCTGCAGATGGCTTTATTGTCACAAACAGCAAGCTCAGTTGGCTTACCCAGAAAGTAAAGTGCTACTCCAAGGAGGATGGAAGAGGCAGGGTTATAATGAACTTCCTGAGTTACCTTGGAATAGGCCTTTTGAAGGAGCTGGGAATAGAGTTAATTACTTGCCTTTTTCTTGGTCTCTCTTTTCCCCGATGCAAATTTTGTATGCAAAATGCACCTGTGAAATAACAAACCTCCTGTGAAGTATAGTTGTGGCATATGTGCTTGCAGCCCATCAGTATGCTTCTAGTGTGCAAACTAATTCAAAACAGCTTTAGGCTTAAACAGGCCTCCTCTCAACTCAGAAGCAAAAGAGAAATCCCTTCTCAGTCTCATTTTGCAGACTGCTAAATAAGGTGAGCAGAACCAAACTTTCACATCTCCCCTCTTTTTATGCAAGGGACCTCAAATTAATAGTTCTTGGTGTTGCAATCTGAGCCCCAACAGTAAGAATCATAAATAGGAACAACAAAACAGCTTTGGAGGGGAGGGAAGGGGGAGCAGAATAAAGCTGACCTTCAGAAAGAGCCATCTGGCCAGAGCTGTTTCTGGTTCTTCCTCCTGCTTTCCAAGATCCCCAGCCCTGGGCAAGAACAGGGCAGACAAATTCTAGTGAACATTTCTTTATATGGTCTTACAACACATTCCTGTCTGAAGCAATGGGACCCATTTTATTTCATTCTCTAGGCATTTTTTTTAGCAGAGACTGCTGCTTTTGTCAAACTAATGAACTATAAAATGATCCCCCAATATCCACAAACAGGGGATGGCATGAGGTGCTCCATCTTTATTTTCACATGATGGGGCTTAAATCCTGAGCATAAGTACTTAGAAATCAGAGGCTGATACTCTCTTTACTACAATTTTCCCTGCCATATGCGGGGTTCCTGCACTGACATTGCCTTTGCAGGACTGAATTAGGAATTTAAATTGGATGCTCTTCAAAACAGGTGAAAATTGTGTTTGTAAAGAGACAATGGTAACATTAATTAGGTTGTCTGTTGAGATCCAAGTTTATTTTCTATTTTTGTTCTAGCACTGACAACAGAAGCAAATTGCATAAAAATTTATTTTCTCTGTCTTGGAAAAGGAACAAACATTAAGTGGCCATAAAGCAAACTGTGTACATTACTTTCCAAATATATTTAATCTCGTTAAAATAAATATATGTTCTATGTACAAATTATCCTTTCAAATAATGTTCTATTTAGAGTTTAAAAATGTTATGCAAGCTGTTCCTTGTCTATGTTTTTCTAATATTTTTTTTGTCAATTTTCATGTAATTAAAGATCACTAACTTAAAAAAAAAAAAACAAAACAAAACACCCCAGCACTCTAGTCCAAAAACCCTGCAAAAACTAAAAACTTTGGATCCAGAGTTTGTATGTGCTAGTTTTTCCATTTAGATAGAATGATACAGCATTTTTCTATCGAAGAAACAAGATGCTACTGTTTTATGACATAATTTAACTCAATGTTTTCCAGCTAACATATAAAAGAACATGACCCAGAGACCAGCAGCTTGTGTTGACAGAAGCACCCAAATATTCTGTCAAGAGTTCCTTACAAATTATGTGAGGATAGAAAAAGAGATACCTCAGCCATACATGCATCAGGCATTTTTGCTTTGTTTTGCTGTTTTAAACTGTTGGGTGTTGCAGGTTACCTTTCACTCCTGTGAAAAACAAAGTTAGTAACAGAGCTTTTGGTAGTTTGCTCAAGCCCTAGATCTGTTTCTTTGTTTTTCATGGAATTGGAAAATCAGATATACTGCATTTAAAGAGTGAATGAAAGAATATTGGAGGAGTTGGAAAGAGAAAAGGCTTCTTGAGCTCTAAAATATACTGTGGAAAGGTCAGAAATGGATCAACCCCCTGCATTATTCCTTTATTAGTTGGCATTGTTGATGGTGTCAGTGGAACAGTCTCTCTTTTAATGTGAAGATGGGATAATTTTGGCAAAGCTATATCAAGAAATTTTAATTCTATTCAAAGGAAAGGCTGCATTAATGCATTTATCTCATATTAGAAAACAAGAAGTCTCGTTGCTAACATTACTGTTGTGTGTTAGCAGGCAATAGGTGGAAGTGAGATCTGGAAGCTGGGAATCTACCTTCTGATTTTGTTTTATGAAGCATTTGGAGACAGCTGCAGACTGTGGTGCCACATCTGTGCAGCCAAATTCAGTATGAAATTTGGGTTGTACTGAAAAGACTGACAGTTAAGAATTAATCTCACAGTTCATTCAGTTCTGCTAGTTGGATAGTATTAATTATCTGCCTACTAATAATTAATTGCAGAAATTTTGCATTGGATTTTCTAGAAGAGCAAAATTATCCAAATTATTAAATATACCAACCAACACCACACAATGTGCAGTACAGACACAAATATTCTCAGTCCATTAAATTCCACTGTTTACATTGTACTTGATTATCCCAATTTCATTTCTTTTGTAACTCTACTACATGGTTACTCTGGTTAGAGTTCAGTTCAGTAATCAGTAGAGCTGGTCCTGGTTTGTGTCTCTGAAAGAACATCCAGCAATCCCTCTTCTGGACACTCTTCTACTGAAGCATGAAGGATACCTATTTTAGGACTGTGGAAGCATTTCCACATAGAAATGGGGTTTTTTTGAGGGGTGGGTGGATAAAGCTTTGAAAAAGCAGAACACATTTTTATTAGGAACTTGCACCAGTGCATTTTTCATTACTATGCCTGCAAACATCAGCAAATCAATCAGATAGCTATGATCTGATTGTATAATATTGATAAATCCTGATATTTTTCCGCCTTTTTCCCGCTCTCATCCTTCTCCTCAGAAAAACATTACCATAGGTCAGGATAAGAGTTGTGTAGCACAGCCATACATTGCACTTTAGTTCACATTAATTGCAAATGCAATATTTGATTTGAAGGTCATTAAAAAAGTTCTTGTTCTGTGAACACACACACACACACACAAAACCATGAAGTCAGTAATTAAATTTTACATCATATGTCGAGAATAGGCTTTTAATAAAAATGTGTTTAGTATGACAAGAAGGGACTGTCATAGAGCACAACTGCACAACAGTTTCAGGCAACTGCAAACTACTTGGCAGTAGTCTCACATGTGTACAATAAGCACATGTTTTAAGGGTAAATTTAGTGGAACAGCAGAGCTTCAGCAGCATCTGGAGAATTCCAGTAAAAAAGTACAGTTTGGAAATCCCTTGAGCTGCTTGGGTAAAGTTAAAGAGTTGCAGTTGTTATAAATGCGATGTCAATTAAATCGAATTAATAATCTGCGTGAGCCAAATTGTTAATATGAAAACAAACAGAATTTATTTTTTTATCAAATTGACAATCTTAATAAGCCACTATAAAAGAAAGCAGGGCCAAGCCTAGGTTCTTGACTCTGGGTGACACATACACAGCTCTGACCACCAGCAGTTCAGAGAGGCAGTGCACACCTTTGAGGTGTTTGAGTCCGGTTTTTATACTGTTTTTCTTGCTCCTGGCTAGGAAATCTTTTGTTCTTTTCACTTTTGATGGTCCTCTGGTCCAGTGATCAGGGGTCCATTTAAATGCTGATGTGTCCAAGGATTCTCTTTGTGCTTTGGTTGATGTTTTCCAGTAACTCATCTTAGCGTTTCTGGTAAAGGACCTGTTCAGATGATGATTTTTCCAAGAAATCCTTACATGATTAAAATGAAGAGTCTTAAGCAATAGGTCCATTCATCATCAGTGTCCAGGGAGCAACAGATCCTATCTCTTACTCCTTTCAGATGGAAAGGATTTCCTAGCTGGGTAGGGTGAACTCATAGTAAGTTGATGGGTCAGATGGATATCTGACTGAGGTCATTTCTTCTGGGCTTGCCTTCACTTATGCTAATTTGCACCTTCCTTGAGCAAGGTGCCAGGAAACTTGCCAAGGTGTACTTTGAACATAACATATTTAAACATATATATACAAATTACAATCTGCTATAGTTTACATTCCATATTTCACATTCATAACTTATTCTGATATACAATTTTGATTCTTTATGAATTTTGACTTATCTATAACACAGTGCAGTGTTTCTGGAACCATTCTGTATGGAGTCACACATTTAGAGTGCTGTGTTAACAGGATCAGCATCACACACAATGGCTGTCTCAAAAAAGGTGCAGTGCCAGTGTCCTTGTGCCTCTGGGCCTGCCTTGTGCTCCTTGCCAAGTACCCCTGCTGCCCTTTGCATTAAAGGCAGAACTGAGAGGTTAAAGCCATGGAAATCCTTCAGGGGGAGATACATTTGTAGAGCCTTCACAGCAAGAGCTGAGCAGGTAACCCAGGTATTCCATCAACAGGAGCCCTTAGGAGCATTTATAGCTGTGTATCAAATACTATAATCAAGTCGTAGAGTTACTGTTGTCACAGAATTATAAACTAGTGTAATAAAAAACATCAATAACTTGAGTTCTGTGGAGCATATTAGTAAAGGTGATCCTATGTATGTTTCATTTGGTTTATTAATGAGTCTATTCATAACCTATATGAATAGCAAGAAGCAATTGTTAATAATGTAGGTTAATTGGATCCTACTTTTATCCAAATAGCCTTTGCAAAGGATTGCAGTTAACCCTCTCTCTCCTCATGTCACACAAAAAGTGTGACATGTCAGAGTTATTCAGATAGCTCAGAGAAATGAGTAATCAAGTTACTGAATTTCTTTTAAGGATCTAAAGTATTAGTAATTTAAAATAAGAGTGATGACTAAAATTGCAAATGTTGAGAAAATTAATTAATTCTCAAAGAATAAATGACAGTGAGTTGCAATGATCTGCTGGATTTCTGCATAGATTTAAATGAAAATATATTTAAATAAAATTTTTATTGAAATTTCTGTGAAAAACTAGATGAGTACAAAATACATGCAATGTGAATACAAACAGATTGAAGGGCAAACTCAGAATAATTTACTTGTATTGGTAGTCTCTCATAACATTTTACATTCTCACATTTGCTTACCTTCATCTTCCATGTCTTTTGCTATGAACTTTGCAGAATATAGCAGCTGTGTGCTCATAAATAATTACTAGGAAGAAAAGAGCAAAGTAATCTGAGTCTTCATGCAGTTCAGCTATTTCTTCTTTAGTCATTAGTTCACTATGGAGAAATCGAAAATAAAAACCTGTTTAAAAAATAATAAATCAATATTATTCACACCTGGATTTCTTGAAGAAATGCAGCATACAGCTAACTTGACTTAAAATGAAGGGATGATATTAAAAATCTTCAGAGGCCATGAGTTCAGTAAGAGCTGATCAGCCCACAGAAAGACCCAGGGATAGGCAACACCAGTGCAAAATGAAACTATAAATTGGTCCTTAAAACTTAACTATAGTTAACGATAGTTCAGTGCTATCCTTTCTAGTTAGAAAAAAAATATGTGTAAATGTGCCCATGGTACAGATGTGTGTTTTTATAATTCAAGAGAGATTCTTACTGGCAGGATTTTATTCTAAAGTGTAACCAACTGAGAGAGATGCATGATGCCCCAAAACAGAGTCAAAATGATAATATTTACTGATGGAGATCCATTAAAAAAAAAAAAAAATTAAAATCTGTCACTTCAGTGCAATAGAATATATGTCCTAGAATTTCAGCTAATTATAAAGATTGACTTTGAAACAGGAACTGACTCAGAAGGGCATAGGAAATTCTAGAAAAACACCTGCATTTAACCTTACACCTAAAATAAAAGACTGTGTGAAATGTAAATATGAAGTTCTACTCTCAGTGTGGTGGCTCCCATAAAATAAACCATCGCAGGTAACCAGGCTTTTATCCACATATCTACATGGAGACAAATTCAGTACCAAGATTATGACTCAGCAGGTTCCTAAATCTTGCTCTTTGCTGAAACTTTTAGATATATTTCTTTCTCTTGTAAGAAAAGGAAGCTAAGAATAATTTTATTTTTTCTCTGATTTATATATATCGATTAGTGAAACAAAAGCACAGCAAAACAAACTATATTCACATGATTAGCTGAATGGGATTGTTCATTTGATGAGCACAAATCAATATAGGGGTCAGGAAGCAAATGTTAATTCTGTTTTATATGCTTGTCTGAACCTGCTCCACAGTGTTATAGAGTGTTAAAACACTCTAAGAGATAAGGCTGTACATTTCCCTTGAGGCAGTTTGAAGCTGACCCACTTCTGGGATCAGGAAATTCAGGTCTATTTTGTTGCAAGATTTTCTTAATCCACATCTACATCTTGAGACAAAGCCCAGTGCTCCATCGCTGCCTTTATCTGCTTTTGCTGTTCAGACTAAACTCCCTGGGCCAAAGCTGGGACTGTCTCCTGGTTTTCTCTCAGGACATGCCAATTCTTTTGGCTTCAAAGAAGCATCCATTGAATGGGGGTTTTCAATACTTTTTTTAGACTTGTTTATAAAAAGTCCAGGATCTCACACCATCTTTACTCCCTGTGGACAATTTTCAGTTCCTTTGTTGCAGTGCTTGTGTCCCGATTAACAACTGCCCAGGCAAAAACTAATAGTAAAATGTTAAAAAAACAAATAAACAAACAAACACCTCCCACTCTCCCCCCACCCCAAGAAGAACCCAAAAAACCAACCAACCAAAAATCACCCAACCATACCCACATGCAAACACAACTAGTAACAGGCTTTCTCAAAACAAGCAAGAGTCATTATCTGTCCTGACTAATGAGTAAATTCATTGTGCAATGCTCAGGAAAAGAGGAATGCAGTTGTTTCCCAGAAGCAGGATCTCTCTGAAGCCCTACTCCTTGACCATTTACATAGCACATTAGGGAGAGCATCAGAGTTGCTTTATCTTGCAATTTAATTAGGTGAATGTTTAGGAAGAATTAGTTATTTGGTAGACCCTCGATTTGCAGTCCTCTCATAGGAGTGCATAAGTGCCAGACAGGTTCCTAATTACATCCTATACTGTTCAATCTGTTTCATGTCCAAAAGAGAGAGCTGCCTATGTAATTTTTCAGAGCTGTTATCTTCCATTCTTCTTTGTATTTTTTCTGTAAGCTTGCAAGAAGAGAAATGCTAAATAAAGCAGTTCAGCATAGCAGATCAGAGTAGATTATTGTGCTTTCCTGTTTTAAATATTTTGTTCTTTTCCAGGCACCTTATGTCACTTTTGACGTTGGTTCTTACTACTTTGCTTGAATAACCAAGGACTCCTGCTCTGCTGTGAAAATGAAGTGTTAACAAGTTTACCTCTATAACATTTTTACTGTCGGTCACTGGCAAACTGATAGAGTAATTGGAGCTGGGAGTGACATTTTTACAGTCAAAAAAGTCAAATGCTACAAACACTAAGTAATATCTTTCAGGCTTTGGTTTTACTCTGAAATATGCAAGATAATTTCTCCTAACTATAGTATTTTAAAGCCAGAAATGAATCATAATATCTGTAATGTGCAGATGCACACTGTAATTTAACTGGTCTTTAGTACAATGAATCTCTAGTGTGAAATTTTCCTTGCTAATGATCAGCATAAGCTATGGCTCTTAATGCAATTACGAATCCAAGCCTCGCCATCTACAGGCAACTGAATAACCAGATGATATCATTAGACTTCTCATTTCATTGACTCGTACCTATAGGGAAAAAACGCAAACATTGTAATAAGCAACTCACTCTTTCTATCACCAAAAGGGACCCAGGCCTATATTGAATTACATATTATAGGCTCTTCACTCTCCCGCGTAAGTAAATAAACTATTTCAGCACTGGCAGTTTCTCTTTTAAATGGGTTTTTATTTTGAATAACATTAAAGAAAAATAAGGCACTCTAGATAAGGAAAGAATCTCTCCTGATGCCAGAAGCAAGCAAGTCTTCCAGCCCTTTGGAGAGATTCCTCCCTTTGGGGTGCCAGCGTACCCTCCCATCAGCTGTCTGAGGGCTTCACAAGCAGGACCCCTCCCTGACTCTGGGCTGTTTCACCGACACCTGGGAGCTGGCTCCATCCCCTAGAGCTCTGCAGGAGCTGCTTTCCAGAGCCTCTGAGGCTCCCACAGCTGCTGTGGGATGATTCCCCATCTCCCCTGGCTCAGTAACTTGGTGGGAAAGGTGCTCAATCTTTCCCATCAGCAGGAATACAGCACTTCCTTGGCGTGGGCCTAGGCTGATACAAGTCTGTGAAGGCCTAGAACAGAAGCACCAGCTATTGATTGTCAGATAATATCATTTTCAGCAGCAGAAGGTCTGTCAAAAGAGTAAGTGGGCCTTCTCTAAAGGATTTCAGAAATTCACTCTATAGGTAAGCACCTCTGTTGCACCCCCCTGGAAGGAGGGTATTTTTTCCCCAGAAGGAACTTAGAAGGGTGGTGTGTTTCCTGTCCACAGCCTCTTCCCAGGGAGCCACTGCCAGTCCCAGACCAGAAGTTTCTGCACAGGTCAGACATCTCCAGGACAGGCAGGTTGTAGAGCCACCAGCTCTGCAAGATGGGCAGTGCTGGCACACGTGTGTGCTTTGCAAACCAAAGGGAGTGTACTGTCTGGTCAACCTTGATCTGTACCATGTGTCAAGACTACAGTTAAAAAGTAAAAACAAACCCCCAATCAAAACCATATATACAAAAAGTATATACCCTAACTATTTTGCCTACCCCAACAGAATAAGTAGTCCCTCCACTTGAAAACCTCTGTGACAGAGGTCAGTATTGTGATGACATTTCATCACACCAAACAGCACCTCTAGAAAAAAAAACAAAACAAAAACCAAAGTTATTTCTTTACTCTTCCTTTTTTTTTTTTTTTTTAATCTTTATAACCATACTTTTACATTTCCAAAGAGGACAACTGACCTGCTTAGCAGCTAATACCTCACACCTAGGAGGTTCCCTACAACCCCTTTAATAAGATTCACCTGAAAGTGAGGGGAGCTTCCTTTAACAGAGATGGGATTATAAAGATCTCCTAGAGAGACTGTGCAATAGGAGTTTTGGATTAAGGGCTCTTCAACACATAACAGCTAAAAGAAGAATGTTATTAAAGAGGAGCCAGTAGCTGGGTGGATGTGTTCTCACCTACTAACATTCTTCTGCCAAAGTAAAATTAACCTTAAAGATTAACTCTGAAGATCTGATGGTTGGGTTGGGTTTTTTGGGGGGGAGGGGGGAGTTTGTTGGTTTTGGGGGTGGGCTTTTTCCCCATCAGAACATTGGGATTGATATTTTGCATATTTTTTTTTCCTTAAGGCTAGCTGGACTGAGAAAGTCACTCACTGCTGATTCCATAGAGCAGTCTTCATTGCTCTACTGTTCAGATGGCAAAGCTGTGTTGCCCTTATTTTTTTCAGTTATCACAGAGGACAAAATTTGAGGTGTAGTGCATATTTTTCTGTACTGTGTCCCTGAACCCAGCATTTCTAAATCAGAAACTGAGCAAATACAGAAGGATCTTCAGATGACTTTTAGCCAATTAAATGTCAGATAATTCTGGTGGATGATTGTTTAATCTTTTCTGTAAAATTTCCAGTGATGTATACTCTGTCACATTGTCAGGCTGTTTATCCTCACCCTTATGGTCAGCACATTTTTTTTTTTTCTGTCATCTAATCTACATCTTCTTTGCTGAAAATTAAGTTTGTTAGTTCCTGTCCTGTCCTTTGGAAAAGTCTATTGCCTTTGAACTGGTAGCAACCATGGCTTTATATAATTGAAGATGATTATTACAACTTTTCTCTAAATTAAACAACTCCAGATCTTTCTGTCTTTCTTTAAAGTTTTTTCCAGGACCTCTGATCCTCTTTTGCTGTCTGCTCAGAATTCTTTAAAAGGTCACAAGTAAATCAAACACAATGCTTCAGCTGCAGCCTTTTTAAAATGGAAATACTCTGAGCTTTGCACACTCTATAAACAGTAAGATTTGGGTTTTTTTGGAAGCAACATGACCCTGTTGATTACTACTTAGTCTGTGACTCACCTTATTCATTCTATCTCTTCTTATATTTAAACATCTTGCACTTTGTACATGTTCTTAATTAATTTTCTTTTATTGTTTACAGACAGTTTGTTCAGTTCATGACTGGACCTCATGTACAGAAAAATTGCCTGGAAAGTGAACATGTAAGTGACCATCCTGTGGCTGAAAAGGGGAGTGCTTGCCAAGTGACCTGTTTGAAACCTCACAAAGTCAAGCTGCTGGAAATAGAATATTTAATTAAATAGAATATTGTTATCTCTGGGTGACTTCTACATACAGTCAAGTTTGAAAA